>CAMZMU010000068.1:23468712-23873316 GCA_947311845.1 Poa pratensis
TTCCGGTGCCTATAAACTCGCAACAGCAGCAGAATAGCCACACCTCGAGTCTGGGGAGGGATTGGGAGCGAACAGTGGGTTTCAGAGTAGTACACAAACGCAGCAAGCTATGGAGGTGATGAATGCAGGGAAACAGTAGTTGACCTTCAAACAGCTAGGTGGTTCGAACTTGCAAGTGAACAATGGTCAGCAACCCATGAGTTTGCCCTTTTCTCAACATCAGGTTCTGTTTAGCTTTGATCAGAATGGAAACATTGTGCAGATTAACCCACAGACAAACACTGCTGGTTTTGTCAGTTCAGAAGGGGGAAATGGACAGTATATGCAGCTGGGACAGCTTGGAATGGGACAGACAAATTTCAACCAGAAACAGAACCAAAATGAGCAAGGAAACAAGAGACAAGAGAGTTCTAGCAATGGACAGAAAATTCAGTGTGGGAAATGTAAGTTATTTGGTCATCTGGCCAAAGACTGCAAGGTGCCTTTGCACTGTATCATTTGTGGCAAGGAGTCGCATAGATCTGGAGATTGTTCTTGGTTGAAACAGATTAAACCAGTAGCTAAGTACGTCGGATATGCAGCAAAAGGGCTGGGATGCCTGTTGGTCCAAAACGTCAAGGAAATGACTCCCAGTGAACATGTTAACCCAATGGCGCAGATTGAAATCATCTCTGGAGAGTTGAATGAAACTCAACTCATTCAGGCTTTCAGCTGTATGTTTAGCTGGAACTGGCAGTGGAGAACTAAGTCCCAAGGGAAAGGCTTCTTTCTTATGCGCTTCCCCAACAAGGCAAAACTCATGGATTTGATCAAATTTAAGGAATTTAACCTCCTGGGCACTAATGCGGTTATCCGTGTATCCAGTTGGACTCCAGGAAGCCAAGCCAAAGGCAAGCTCCACACGGTCGGGTCAGAGTTGGTGGTGTACCAGATTGCTTGCGTCATTTCTTTGGCATGTGTGAGATTGGGTCGGCCCTAGGACCTGTTTTAGAGATTGATATGGACACTATTCTGCAGGAGGAAATACATGTCAAAGTGGGAGTTCGAGATGTCAACAAAATCCCTGAGTATACTGAAATAACAACTAAGGATCTGCTCTTTTTTGATATTTTCTTCACTGTGGAAAAGGTGGTGGAACAGGGATAGTTTAATTGCAACTACAAAATGCATGGTTCTGATGGGACTGACAGCAGGAGAGTAGGAGTTGCTGAACAGGAAGAAATGAATAAAAAAATCAGAACTGATGAGGCGCAGAACAATAAAATCTCCCTTGGGAGTATGTCTCTGAGCCAATTTGAGGCGCTACAGAAGGAGAAAAACCCAGTGGTGAATGTCGAATCACTATTGATGAAAGAAGCTCAGATAATGGCACCTCAGGGGACAGTGCTGCCTGATACCGAAACTGAAGTGATTCTCAAAAGGATGAAGCAAATGGAAGGAGAATTTGCACGACAGGCAGCTAGGATCGCGATAGAGGAAAAGAAGAGAGAGGAAGCTGAGAAGGTCAGGAATTTGTTTGAGAAAGAAATGGCTACGCAAGCCGAACTGCTAAAACAAACTTTGGAGCAGCTCGCTCAACAAAATAAAAATGGTGATGAGAACCCAACTAAAGATGAATCAGAGAATGATGAAGAAAAAGAAGAGGAAGAGTTGGTTGACTACAACAATAGACAGGAATCAACGGAGTCGTTTAGGTCGAAGATGGAGAAGCTAACTGGGGTGCGCATAGAAGACCCAAGTGAGAAAGATGCTGAGGACATTCTCAGACGAAGTGACCGCTTCAAGGACAAGGAAGATGTCAGAGTGGAAGATTTGGCGAAAGAACGTGCAGCAGCGAAAAATGATTATGGTAAGTACAATGAACTTGATGTTTTTACCGAATCCAATACTTCTTTAGCGAACATGGCTCGTTGCATAGGAATTGATTTAGGATGCACTCTTGATATGGTTGAAAACAATATTGAGATTTTGAGGAATCTAGAAAAAGCTAGACATGACATGATGAAATAAACATTGGTGGAAAATATGGAAGGAAATGAACAAAGCTCTCCTGTTTATATTGATACAGGAGATGCTGATGTAGAGGAATTGTATTCTGATCATGAACAAAATGATAATGAGAATGGTGATTTGGACTTTGGGGAACTAAAACATATTTTTTCAGCCAAGAAAAAATTGGCTGGCAGCGCCACAGCTATGGGCTGTGTGAAAGTTGCTGGCCTGGTTTCGGCCAAAAAAGGCAAAAGGAAAAAAATCCAAAAGATGATAGGATTTATTTGGAACTTAAGAGGAGCTGGGGATGATAGGAAACAAAGGATTGTTAGGGAAACGGTTTTAGAAAAAAGGGTGGATTTCTTGGGATTGCAAGAAACCATCAAGCAGAACTTTTCTAAAACTGATTTAAATAAATTAGGGGTGGCAGAAACTTCTTATGGAAGTGGGCTGCATCTAGAGGGAGATCGGGAGGGATTTTGGTGGGGATAAACCAAGACACCCTCGAGTATATTGAACACGAAGTTGGAGATTATTTTGTGAGAGTTCTTGTTCATGATAAAATTGCTGACTTTAAATGGAACCTGATAATCATCTATGGAGATGCACAACCGTCTGGGAAGGCAGTTTTCCTTGCTGAATTGGCAAGGGTCTGCCATGACAATTCCTATCCTTGCCTGATTGGGGCGATTTTAATTTAATTCGTCGTGCTGATGAGAAAAATAAACCCGGCAATATTTCGAGGTGGAGTTTTATTTTTAATTTTATCATTGAGAATGCAGGTTTAATTGACCTCCAACTCAATGGTAGGAAATACACTTGGGGGAATAATCATGCTGACCCCACTTTTGAAAGACTAGACAGGGTGCTTATTTGTCCTGATTGGGAAGATAAGTACCCTCTAACTATTTTATCAACTTGGAGTGAGAAATATCGGATCATACTCCATTGCTGATTGACACCGGAACACATAATAGAAACCCACCTATTTTCAGATTGAAAATGCGTGGTTTGAGAGAAAGGATCTGAGAGAAAATGTGGAAAGAATTTGGAATAAACCATGTTCTTTAAAAAATAGTATCGATAAATGGCAATTTCGTTTCCGAGCCCTCAGAAAATTTCTGAAAGGCTGGAATAGAAACATTGATGCTGGATACAAAAAAAGCAAAAATGATATCCTTCAGAAACTAGATGAAATTGATAAACTCAGCGAAAATATAGGTATTACTTCTCATATGAGACAGGAACAGAAACAGCTGAGA
The DNA here is from genome assembly GCA_947311845.1 of Poa pratensis. Classification (NCBI taxonomy): domain Eukaryota; kingdom Viridiplantae; phylum Streptophyta; class Magnoliopsida; order Poales; family Poaceae; genus Poa; species Poa pratensis. The sequence continues at coordinate 23,471,967 of CAMZMU010000068.1, forward strand.
TCTAGGCTGGATTTCTTGTTGAGACAAGAAGAGTTAAAATGGAAACAACGCTGCAAAGACAAAGAAATTAAAGATGGTGACCTCAATACGAGGTATTTCCATGCTAAGGCTAATGGTAGGCATAGAAAGAATAAGATCCTCTCCCTTGAACAGGAAGGAGTGATTGAAGGAGAAAATGATTTAAAAGAGTACATTACTAAGTTCTATACAAATCTTTTTGGACAACCTGAAGTTTCTAATATCAACATTGATATAGAAAGCAATGCGAAAATCGGGGACCTAGAGGCAATGGAGATGACCAAACCATTTACCTTGGAGGAAATCAAAGAGGTTGTTTTCTCCATGGAACGTAATAAAGCTCCCAGCCCTAATGGGTTCAATGCGGAATTTTACCAATTTTTCTGGGATCTGGTCAAGTGGGATCTGAAGGCAATGCTTGAGGATTTCCACACTGGTCGTTTAAACTTGGCCATGCTCAATTATGGAATTATCACACTGGTCCCTAAATGCAAAGATGCAAAACAAATCAATTTTTTTGACCGATTTGTCTTTTAAATGTGAGTTTCAAAATCTTTACTAAAATTTTAATGAAAAGACTTGAAAGCATAGTGGATAAAGTTATCTCACCGGTTCAGACCGCCTTTATTAAAGGCAGATTTATTGTGGAAGGGGTACTGATTTTGCATGAAGCTCTGAATAGTGTTCATATAGGGAAGCAAAATGCAATTATGTTTAAAGTGGATTTCGAAAAAGCTTACGACAAAATTAAATGGCCTTTCGTTTGTAAAATGCTGAAATTGAAAGGCTATCCTGATGTCTGGATAGATTGGATTATGAAGACAATGCGGGGAGGGCATGTGGCTATCCGCGTTAACGATTATATTGGAAAATATTTTATTACTCATAAAGGTCTGCGGCAGGGAGATGCTTTATCTCCATTGCTATTTGACCTAGCGGCGGATGCCTTAGCCATCGTGCTACATAATGCGAAGAGAAGTGGTTTTGTAAAAGGGATGTTAAATGAAGAAAGTGAGGGAGGAATTAATATGCTACAATATGCGGATAACACCGTTTTTCTTTTGCCTGATGATATTGAGAGAGCTAAGAACCTGAAATTCATTCTATGCGCTTTCGAACAGATGTCTGGGTTAAAAATTAATTTTCATAAAATCTAACTTTTCCTTTTTGGTGAGGCACAAAATAAATGTGAGGAATACAAGGAAATTTTCACTTGTCCTAATGGATCTCTACCGATGAAATACCTAGGTATTCCAGTACACAAAGTTAGAACTAGAAATAAAGATTGGAACCATGTGGAAAGGAAAGTTGAGAAAAAATGCGCTGGTTCGCATGGAAGGCTATTGAATATAGCTGGGTGGGAGGACTACCTTAGTCCAAACATGTCTATTTAGTATGTCTTTATTTATGATGTCCTTTTATAAAATGCCGGTAGGGGTTAGGAAGAGACTTGATTATTTGAGAGCCAGATTGGTTTGGCAAGAAGAGAAGGATAAGAGGAAATATCATCTGGTTAGGTGGGGAGTGGTGTGTGAGCCTAAAAATCAGGGTGTCTTGGGCATCCTCAATATTGATATTATGAATCAGGCTCTGCTTGCTAAATGGCTCTGGAAGCTTGAAACTAAAAATGGATTGTGGCAAACTGTTATTAGCAATAAATATGTAAAAGGTAAGTGCATTTCTGGAATCAGACTTAAACTTGGAGATTCCCAGTTTTGGTCTGGTGTACTTAGTGTACAAAACATACTAGATTTAGGGGTGCGCCTTGGCGCACGCCCCCTCCCCCCGAGCCCTGTTTTGACGACACGACATACGCAATGCTAATAATCAACGGGTACAAAAAATATATCCATGTGTAGAGCCAAGGACTAAATTAGACAAACGATAGACACAACATAGCCTCATGAACATTAGGGACAAACATACCAACATACTCATAATGTAGCCTCCTACGATCAAGCGTGCTATTATTTACCTCTGTATTTAAATCGCTGTCCCAAAGATCCACTGATCTGACTGAAAAGATTATACGCAGACCTCGCCGCCCTGCCTCGGGAAGGAACAAACGTCATCATGACAACACAACCTCCCACATGCCAAGTACAGAGGCAGAACATTAAACAAAGTGGCAGCCGGCTTACGAATTTCCACCCCCCCATCCCTTCCGGCTCCATCTTCCTCACCCCAACCCCATAGATTCACCGCGTTCATTGACTGCGGTCTGTCGCCGCCGTGCTCGCCCTTCTTCCTCAAGCTACTCCATTGCTGAAAAGGATTTATCCGCATCAAGCCTTCCCTATCACTTCCTCGGGCTAATTTCATCAGCAAGGTAAATAACTGGCAGCACACATATTTTTATTGTTCTAGCCATTCCAGTATGAAGAAATCCAACCTTCCCCGATTGTAAAATCATTGATGCAAACAGCCCCTGAACACATACATGAGCAAGTCTCCCATCCTCAAGGACCAGATTTCAGAGATGAACTGGGATTATCATTCCTCTGAGCTTGTGACCAATCTATTGGATGAACAGGTAAATAACCAATATAATCACCTCTAGTCTGCAACGTTGTTAAGGTGCAAATATCCGGATCGTTGAAATTTTTGCTGTAAACAAGATTTCTGGGACTTGAGCGATCACAACAACGCGTCAGATGCACCAGCACAACATCTAGGAATAGAGGCGGACAATCGCCCGTCAGGATCTCCGGCTGAAGACAGGACAGTGGCCGGCTCAAGAAACAACGGCCATGATCATACACATGAACCGGAGCCGGCGAACAGACAAGGAGGTTTTCCGCCAGGAGCTCGTCAACACGAATAGCCTCTTGGACAAAAGAGACCAGGAAACGTCAGCACCGAAACTTCGAGCTCGCAAATTCTGAAGCATCGGAAGACGCATCCTGAAGACCGTCAGCAAATAAGCCACACGGAAGGGCAAGCTATCGCTGACTTCAATTCTTCCAGTGGTAACAAAGATACCTGCGAACAGACGATAACCACAATAACCAGACACGTCAAATCCGGCAGTGGACATTGTAGGGCTTCAACTGATTCCTACAATGAAGGGGTATAGTTCATGAAGAAGCTCTTAATTTCTAACTTCAGTACCAGATTGCTATATCACCTTCATAACATTTGTGCTCTTCTCGTGCAGATCGTCAAGTCTCCATCTCGATGACTACCCAGAAAAATGGACAATGGAATTAAACACCAACCTAAGCGTCACATGACCCCACCAGCATCACCGATGAACCCTTTGACGGGGATGACCCCTGAGCTCGATACAACTGGTATGAACACCCCAGAGATCGTCGATGCGAGTCTTCATGTTCATGACATTGGCAACACGAAAACATCTGCCTCTGCTTCACTATCCCAGTACATAATCAAGGACAACAAACAGACAGAACGACTATCTGTTCAGCTGAATCAACTACGTAGTCTACACAAGGTAACCATAAGACCTTCTAAGCCGGCTGTTACCATACGTTCATGCATCCCCTTATTAGATATATGTTCACGACCATTCTCTGGATAACCTAGGATGAATAGGAACATAGACATCGTTATGTGTGCTGGCTCCCTGCAACCGGCCGGCTGAACGGCATGAAAGCCCTCTAAGTGGCTGACGATACGTCTGCATTCCGGCTGTATCATGACTCTTTCGATAGAGTACAGACCTCTGCTTTATGTTCTAACGATCATCTGATATATATCATATGTCACAGGAAAAAGTGGCTATAATCAAAGAGAAACATTCAGAAGCCGCAAAGACTCTGATGGAACTGAAGAATTCCAGACTGGTACTGGAAGCCAATGTCCAACTAAACAAAGAACAGGCGAAAAAGCTCAAAGAAATGGAGGTTCAGGAAAAAAGTAACTCAGTTTCATCAAACGACCATATATGAGCACAACCTCATCTGCGTTACTGTATTTTTTTTTTGCATAAACAGAGCGCGCTGACGGCGTTGAAGAAACATCAGCAGGCGATGAATGAAGCAATCACCCATACAAATGGTATGATCAAGATGACTGAAGACGACCTCCATAGAAACATAGAACAAGCTAAATACGAGGAGGGGGTCATCGCTCAACTGATGGAGAAAGAAGATAATGCTGTTCCTAACAACGAAGCAGGTAGAATAACAAGGGACCTGCAAGATAAACAGAAGGAAAAGGAAATCAACAAAGAGAGAGCCTACGCGAAACTTCTATGGGGAAATGCTACCTTGAAGAAAGGAATCGAAGACCAAAAGGCCCTAAACAGTTCTATACTAAACAACGCCGTTGAAGCTGAAAAAATAGCTAAAGATGAACTGGACAAGGTCTTATACTGCATAGTGCAAACGGTCAACCTAACCACAAAGAACTACCTTGGTAACATTTATTTTGCATTCACCTGTCATATTTACCATGGTCGAACGATTTGCTATTTAAACTAATCAAGTTACAGCACATGCAGGACAAAGCAATCATGAATCATCCCTCTCCGCTCTTGATCATCTCGAAGCGGGATCCGAAACAACAAAGACATTGACGGACACCGTGATATTTCTGTGTAAGATTCTTTAGAGTACGGCGCCTATCATTAGAGGAGGCAGAAAATCAGAACCCATTAAGACACATGAACAGCCCAAGATTCCCGCAATCTCCAATGACAGGCCAGTCGAAAAGAAAGACCGCGATCCCTTGACCGACACTGATCATGGATCTACTACGACGGAGTTCAATTTATCCGACATAATATAACCCAGCGCACGAAGTCACCATGTACCGCATCACCACCCTGTACATATAAGCAGCAATCAGAGTAGGCCGGAGTAGGCCGCCATTTTGGTCACATGGCTGCTCCCCCTGTAAATTAGGTCCTAAACAATAGTATCAGAACTATTTAGCTCATATTTTAGGTCTTGTTTTGAAGACGGTTTCCTCGCGTGCATTTCCTCAAACATGCACTCTCTTTGGAAATTAGTTGCTTGAATATACCTGAATCGTTGCCTTGCATTCCTGGTCATGGTTTCCTCTCCTTGCCGTCCCGATGAGCCCCCAAAAACCTCTATCAAAACACTGTCTCCTTCCATCGTCGAAGGCGGGCTTCCACTGACTGGCTTAGATCCGATCGGCATCCCCGGTATTTAAGCCGAATCGTCATGAGATAATGGGCTGATTTTTTTTTAAACCGGTAACGTCATGGAAATGAAAACAATGACACACACACACATACAACAAAAGCAAAAAATAACAAAGGACAAAGACAGACGCAAGAACGGTCACAGTTGATTGTATCCGTCACAGAAAGAATATGTTAATATGAAAAAAGATGGCGACCAAATTATAAAACAAATAGACAAAAAGTTATTGGTTTCAGACCTTTTCCCTCTGTCATGGTACAATCGAACCAAGGCTAACGCTAGCTAACACACTGAATTTGTGAAGAAAATTCATGAAAACACAAAGGAAAACATAACTTGGCTCATCCATGGAACTGGCGTGGCAAGCTAAGGAGAGAGCAGGTCTAACAAAAGTAAGATCCTTCTCTTCCGAGCAAGAAAATCTATAGAGCCCGTGACATGTCCTCTGAAAGAAGGATCAGGCCAGGTCGGTGAAGTTGGCTGAGGTGGAGTCGGGCGGGCCGACTGGGCGGAGTCAGGCGGGCCGACTAGGCGGAGTCGGGCGGAGTCGGCCGGGCCGGCTCGGTGGAGGCGGCCAGATCAGGTGAAGCCGGCCACACGACAACTAACACTGATTGACAACCAATACAGGCATTTGATGACGTGGGACACACGTTCGTTGAGAGACCCCAAGAGTAAGGTATGAAGCAGTGCAGCAGCAAGTTTCCCTCAGTAAAATACCAAGGTTATCAGATCCAGTAGGAGCAAGAAGCACTTCTGAAGGTTGTCAACGGTGCCAGAAAAGTAATTGCGTGTGGAAGAGAGTTCGGCTGTTGACGTGGAACCTGCACACAACACAATCAAACTATTTTGCCCCAACGAAACAGGAAGGGTGTCAATCTTCCCGGCTTGCTGAAAACAAAAGATTAAACGTATGGTGTGGAAAATAGTGTTTAATTGTAGAGAATGAAAAGGAACAATGATTGTAGTTGGTTGTATTATCAGTGTAAATGAATGGACCAGGGTCCACAGTTCACTAGTGGTGTCTCTCCATAAAAGATAACTAACATGCTGGGTGAACAAATTACAACTGGGTAATTGACAAAATATTGAGCGCATGACAATGCATATATATGACATGATGATTACTATGATATTCATGTGGGCATTACGACAAAATACATAGACCGTTATCCAACATCGTCTATGACTAATAATCCACCTCAAGGTTGTCATACCGAGTTTCCCATTGGTATTAAGTTGCAAGCAACGGATAATCGCATTAAGTAATGTGCGTAATGTAAACAAATGCATTAGACCTAACGGCGCACCCTTAAGCTAAGCATCGGTTATTTTATCCCTAGTGGCAACAGCACATCCACAATCTTAGAAGTTGCTGTCACTCTCCCAGATTACCGCAGGCATGGTGATGCAGAGCCCTCCGGTGATGATTCCCCTCTCCGGTAGGGTGTCGGGAAGAGCTTCAGAACCCTCTCGAGATAGGGTTGACGACGGCGGCGGCTACAGAACTTTTCGTGGATGGAGGTTCGGGTGTCTAGGGTTTTCCCGTGAAGATGAATAAATAGGCGAAAGGGCGGCGGCTGGAGCGACCCGAGGGGCCCACACCCCACCACGACGCGGTTGGAGGGGGGCCGCGCCGCCCTAGGGTGTGGCGCCCTCCTCGGTCGCCTCCGTCTCTCCTTCGGACTTCTTGTACGTGTTGGAAAAATAGGAGGTCCTGTCCAGGTTTCGCCCAATTCCAAGAATATTTTCAGAACAACTTTTCTGAAATACAAAAACAGCAGAAAACAGGAACTGGCACTGTGGCATCTTGTTAATAGGTTAGTCCCAGAAAATGCATAAAAATGCTATGAAGTGTATGTAAAACATGTAACAATTGGTATAATATCAACATGGAACATCAAAAATTATAGATACGTTTGAGACGTATCAAGCATCCCCAAGCTTAGTTCTACTCGTCCTCGAGTAGGTAAAACGATAAAAACAAAATAATTTCTGAGGTGACATGCTACATCATAATCTTGATCAAATAGTATTGTAAAGCACATGTTATGAATGAAGTGATCCAGGTCAATGGTCTATAGTTTGCTAGCAAGTAGATAATGAGCAAACAACTGAATCATATAAGCAAAAACTTTTCATGAATAGTACTTTCGAGACAAGCATCAAAGAGTTTTGCATAAGAGTTAACTCATAAAGCAATAGATTCTAAGTAAAAGGTATTTAACCAACACAAAGGAAGATTTAAGTTCAGCAATTGCTTTCAACTTTCAACATATATATCTCATGGATATTTGTCAACACAAAGCAATATAATAAGTGCAATATACAAGCATATAAAAATTGTTGCACCAAAGTTGACACTAGTGTTTGCTTCTGAGATAGAAAGAAGTAGGAAAACTGACTCAACATAAAAGTAAAAGAAAGGCCCTTCGCAGAGGAAAGCAGGGATTAAATCATGTGCTAGAGCTTTTTAAGTTTTTGAAATCATATAGAGAGTAAAAATAAGTTTTGGAGGTGTTTGTTAATTGTCAACGAATCAGAAAATGGAAAGTACAATATGACCCCTGCCAACCAGACTTTTAAGAGCGGCTCCCATGAAGGACGTTATTTCTACCAGCAAGGCAGATCATCCCTCTTCTCTTTTGTTTACACATGCAGATATTTCACTGTTTGTCATTGCTTGACTGATAAATCAGGGCAAAAATGTGAAGAGAATTAAGCGGTTAAAGTTGTAATTAATTGGGACTGGGCACCCCATTTGCCAGCTCTTTTTGCAAAATTAATGGATAAGCGGATGTATATGCCGCTAGTCCGGTGGTAAAGTCTGTTTGACAGTTGACATAAAGACATCCACCCCGTCCTCATGAGCTTGGTAAACATTGACACAAAATAGGAGTAATAATTTTTGAATAGTTTAAAGGTAGCACATGAAAAATTTACTTGGAATGGCAAGGAAATACCACATATAGGTAGTTATGGTGGACACAGATGGCATGGATTTTGGCTCAAGGTTTTGGATGCACGAGAAGCATTCCCTCTCAGTACAGAGTTTAGGCTAGCAAGGTTATTTGAAGCAAACACAGGATATCAACCGACACAGCAAGACTTATATGAAAACATATTGCAAGCATTATAAGACTCTACACTGTCTTCCTTGTTAACCAAACCCTTTTACTAGAAAATATCTAGACCTTAGAGATACCAATCATGCAAACCAAATTTCAACGAGCTTTACGGTAGTTCTTCATTAATAGGTTTTAACTACATGATACAAAAGCTTAAACATGAACTACTTGATAACTCAAAACAATTGACAAGTATCAAATTATCCAATACAGTGATCTACAAGAATATGTAAGCTTTTTCCATTATACCATCTACCACATGCAACATTTTCTGTTCCAACCAAACACCAATCAATTTATTTCAACATAAACTCTCCAAACAATTATAAGTGAATAAGAGATGCATGAAAAACAGGAGCTAAAAGCATAGCAATAGCTAGATAAGAATACTCAACAAGTATAAGTGAAGAATAGGAGTATTCATATGAAAAAGCGGAGCGTGTCTCTCTCCCAATCAAGAATGCTAGGGTCCAATCAAGTTGACCATAAGAAAAATAAAATACTGAAAATAAAAGCACACAGACGCTCCAAGTAAAGCACATATGATGTGAAAGAATTAAAATATAGTTTCACTAGAGATGACCTGATAAGTTGCTGATGAAGAAGGGGATGCCTTGGGCATCCCCAAGCTTAGACGCTTGAGTCTTCTTGAAATATGCTGGGGTGATCCATGGGAGCATCCCCAAGCTTAAGCTCTTCACTCTTCTTGATCACATTATATCATCCTTCTCTCTTGACCCTTGAAAACTTCCGCCACACCAAACTCAGAGTAATTCTCATTAGAGGGTTAGTGCACAATCAAAAACTCACATGTTCTATAAGGACACAAACATGACCGTTACTTTTAACATTAACTACTGCCACTGATGTTATGTGAAGCTCTTCACCCTAAAAAAGAATTCCACTCAACACTAGTAAAAGAGAGAATGCGAAAAATAAAAGACAGAATCTGTCTAAACAGAACAGTCTGTAAAGACGAATTTTTTCGAGGCACTTACGTTGCTCAGATCGAAAAACTCAAAACTAACGAAAGATGCGTACATATCTGAGGATCACGCACAAAAATTTGCAGATTTAAATAATTTTTCTGTGATTTTACAGAAGTAAAACGGTGAACAGCAGAAATCTGTTCCTGCGCAGAAATCCAAATCTAGCATCATCTTCCTATTAGAGGCTACTTGGCACAACAATGCGATAAAATAAAGATACAAAGGAATTGTTACAGAAGTAAACAACTCCTTGACTAAAAACTGAAAACAAAAGATAATGGGTTGCCTCCCAAAAGCGCTTTCTTTAATGCCTTTTAGCTAGGCTATAAGATTTTAATGATGCTCTCATAAGAATAAGAGTTGAAAAACAAAAAGAGCATCAAGAGGCAAATATCAAACACATTTAAGTCTAACCCACTTTCTATGCAAAGGAATCTTGTAACAAAATAAATTATTGAAGCATAAAGCAACTAGCATAGAAAGATGAAACAAGTACAACTTCAAAACTTTCAACATAAAGAGAATTGTTTTAGTGACTTGAAAACTTTTACAACCATATTTTCCTCTCTCATAATAACTTTCAGTAGCATCATGAACAAACTCAACAATATAACTATCACATAAAGCATGCTTTTCATGATCTACAAACACATAATTTTTATTAAGCTCAAAAACAGTGGGGTCATTAAACCCACTTTTGACAATAGTAGTAAACAAATATCATTAGGCAATATAGGACCATCATCAAGAGCATTATCATATAAGACATTAGGGAGCACATTTTTACTTTCTGCAATTTCCTTTTCTTGAGTCAAGGAGTTGTTACTTCAAATTTATCAAAAGGAGATATTTCAATAGAATCATGACATTCAACAATATAGCATTCTCCTCCTTAGGTAGGCATGGAGGGTAATCATATAATGTAAGAGTTAAGGAGTTACTATCATTAGAAGGTAGATCCTCCTTTTGTTCATCACTCTCTTTCTCTTTTTCGTCCAATGAGTTTTTAGCTTCATCAATTTTTTCTTGCACAGGTTCCTGCAAGGCATAAGTTTCATCTTTTGGAGGAAACATCCTCTTAAGATGCTCAGTAATATAAGAAGTATGCCAAAACTTTCAGATTTATGAGGGGCATCAATTTGATGCTCAAGATAAGAACCAATTTCAAAGGCACCCTTAAAAACAATAAATTCTTCAATTCTTTCCACCTCATACCCATTATAGTAACCTTTAACATAAGAAGCTAATGTTTCATTATCATTACAAGCACATTGGAAAGAAAAATGTTTAGACTTCCTATAACAATCAGATTCATTAAAGAAAAAAGATTTGCAAAATATAAAGCATAAATTTCTAGCATATTCCTCTAGTTCATTTAAGATTTTCCATAAGTACATCCCTTTTTGTGACAAGCGGTAATTCCAATAATATCTTCTTTCATCCTCCATGGACCCACCTTTCCAACAAGATCTAATTTCATAGAGATAAGCCATTGATAGCAAATAAACAACTAGACATAATAACAAACCGAAATAAACTAAATGCAGGATTTTTTTTTGTGTTTTTGATATTTAAAAGCAAACAAGATAAAATAAAAGTAACTAAGTAAGACAAATAACAAAGTAAAGAGATTGGAAGCGTGAGACTCCCCTTGCAGAAGTCTTCTTGCTCCCCGGCAACGGTGCCAGAAAAATGCTTAATGGCGTGGGACACACGTTCGTTGGGAGACTCCAAGAGGAAGGTATGAAGCAGTGCAGCAGCAAGTTTCCCTCAAGATACCAAGGTTATCAGATCCAGTAGGAGCAAGAAGCACTTCTGAAGGTTGTCTACGGTGCCAAAAAAGTACTTGCGTGTGGAAGGGAGTTCGGCTGTTGACGTGGAACCTGCACACAACACAATCAGACTACTTTGCCCCAACGAAACAGGAAGGATGTCAATCTTCCTAGCTTGCTGAAAACAAAGGAATAAACATATGGTGTGGAAAATAGTGTGTAATTGCAGAGAATGAAAAGGAACAATGATTGCAGTTGGATGTATTATCAGTGTAAAAGAATGGACCGGGGTCCACAGTTCACTAGTGGTGTCTCTCCATAAAAGATAACTAACATGCTGGGTGAACAAATTACAGCTGGGCAATTGACAAAATATTGAGCGCATGACAATGCATATATATGACATGATGATTACTATGATATTCATATGGGCATTACGTCAAGATACATAGACCGTTATCCAACAGCGTCTATGACTAATAATCCACCTCCAGGTTGTCATACCGAGTTCCCCGTTGGTATTAAGTTGCAAGCAATGGATAATCGTATTAAGTAATGTGCGTAATGTAAACAAATGCATTAGACCTAACGGTGCACCCTTAAGCTAAGCATCGGTTATTTTATCCCTAGTGGCAACAACACATCCACAATCTTAGAAGTTGCTGTCACTCTCCCAGATTACCGGAGGCATGAACCCACTATCTAGCATAAATACTAACTCTTGGACTTACAAGCATCTACTTGGCCAAAGCATCTACTAGTAACGGAAAGTATGCAAGATCATAAATAACATATAAGATAGATTGATAATAACCTTGACATAGTATTCAATATCCATCGGATCCCAGCAAACACAACATGTAGCATTACAATAAGATGATCTTGATCATGATAGGCAGCTCACAAGATCTAAACATGATAGTATAAAGTGGAGAGACAACCATCTAGCTACTACTATGGACCCGTAGTCCAAAGATGAACTACTCACGCATCACTCCGGAGGCAGGCATGGTGATGTAGAGCCCTCCGGTGATGATTCCCCTCTCCGGAAAGGTGTCGGGAAGAGCTTCAGAACCCTCCCGAGTTAGGGTTGACGACGGCGGCGGCTACGGAACTTTTCGTGGATGGAGCCTCGGGTGTCTAGGGTTTTCCCGTGAAGATGAATAAATAGGCGAAAGGGCGGCGGCTGGAGCGACCCGAGGGCCCACACCCCACCACGGCGCGGTTGGAGGGGGGCCACGCCGCCCTAGGGTGTGGCGCCCTCCTCGATCACCTCCGTCCCTCCTCCGGACTTCGTGTACGTGTTGGGAAAATAGGAGGTCCTGTCCAGGTTTCGTCCAATTCCGAGAATATTTCCTGAACAGCTTTTCTGAAATACAAAAACAGCAGAAAACAGGAACTGGCACTGTGGCATCATGTTAATAGGTTAGTCCCACAAAATGCATAAAAATGCTATGAAGTGTATGTAAAACATGTAACAATTGGTATAATATCAACATGGAACATCAAAAATTATAGATACGTTTGAGACGTATCAGCATTCAACATGCTTATGGTGGCTGTCTATTAGATGATAGACCAGCTAAGAAATGTATCCGGCTTAGGATTATTGACCAACCCTTTGCTGAGTTAACAGTACGGGCAAGAACCAACAGTAAAGCAAAGGGAAGGATATAGTGAGCAACGATAAAAAAATGGCTAAACCAACCGATAAAATCAAAACAGACACGTCTGACAGGTGTTTCTTTTCTCTTGAAATATGACGTGCGACATATCGCCGCCTTAAGATTGTCGTGTGTCGGTACGCGGACACTGGGGATGCTGGACACCCCCTATTTTTCGGTAGGAGGGCGCGAGGTGCTCCGGAATCGGTCCCCGAGCTCGAGCACAAACACACAAGGTTTTACCCAGGTTCAGGCCGCGTCGCAGCGTAACACCCTACGTCCTGCTTGTCTGGTTGGATTTTGGAGTAGATGGATTACTGTGGAAAGGCTACCAGTGCTCTCTACACTCGTTAGCTATTAGATTTCACTCCGGGCGGTTCCCGAGGTGTCTCCTGTCTAGCCCCCGAGCACAAGTCTGTAACTAAGAGCAGCTGCTAGCAATGGTCATCCCTCTTCTACCGTTGACCTAGGGCCTCCTTTTATATGCCAAGGGGACACCACAAGTGGTCATGCTGGGGGCGCGCCACCGAGGCAGGGCACGCGTCGCTCCCCGGCCCAGGTGGCAGCCGCCAGCCTCCTTCATGGCGCCGTCTCGCCGTGCTGTCCTCCATGCCGCCTGCCGCGCCGAGACGGAGGTGATGGCGGGTCAAGTCTCGTCTGTGTCCCGGGCATCGCGCCGAGCTCTGCGCCTGCATGGATGGGACAGCGCGCAGGGCCTTGTCGATGTCCCACCTGCGCCCGGCAGCAGGCGTGAGTGGTCTTGTCAGCGACGCCCGCTGCGCCTTCCTTCCCCACGAAGCTATCCTTCCCGGGTAGTGGTGCAGGAATCTCGTGCCACGTTGCTGGGTTCCGTCTTCCCGAGGCGCCCGCGGCTTCCCGATCTGTACTCCACCAAGGGTGTGGCCCTGAATTCCACGGGTGGCGCCCTTCCCGTGGCTTTCTTCGACCTTTGTCCTTCGGCCACGATGACGGCGATGGTGCCCTTCCGAGGGCACGCACCCGGGGTACAGGGGACCCCTTCTTCCCGTACGCCGACAGTAGCCCCCGGGCAGCCCTGGGTGGCCGGTGGCCACCCGGGGGTATCCATCCGCGCGCGCGATCGGATTGCCGTATCGTGGCAACTGCCATGACGTCATCCGCGGTGGCATGCACTTGAGTGCAGGCGCTTTGATTCCTGCGAAAGCTGTAACTGCTGCGCGGGTCTCAATGGGGGCCCCACCATGTGTCTGGGGGTCGTGCGATGGTTTTAATGCGGAGCGGGATAGGAACCGGCTCCCTTCTCTATTTAGGGCCGGCGCTGCCTCGGCCCTGCCCTCACTTCTCCAATCGCCTCCTGCCTTCTTCTTCCTCGGCTCTCCACTCCGAATTTGCTCCGAAGCCGCGCCTTGATGGCGCCCAAGGAGAGGACGGCCAAGAAAGGCAAAGCCAAGAAGACGGACCGCATGTCCCAGCGCGAGCTCTCCTGGGAGGAGTGGCGCAAGTCCCAGGCCTTCTTCCCGCCGGGTTATGCGATGGAGCATCTCCCCGGCCTGAAGGACGCCGTTGCTAGCAAGAGCAACGAGAACGGCCGCACCATGATCTTCCACGCGTCCTCGCCGTCGGACCGGCTGATGCCTCTCTGCGTCCGCGTCTTTGCGTGCTTCCTGTTGGCGGGGTTGGCCCCACCGATGTCGCTCTTTCTCCACGCGGTGCTGGGGGTATATGGGCTGGCTTTGGCCCAACTCCACCCCAACGCCCTGCTGCTGTTGGCAATCTTCCAGTACTTCTGTGAGGCCGTTGTCGGCGTTAAGCCGAGCGTCGCCCTCTTCTGCCGCTACTTCTTTCCCCGAGTCGAGGTCGGGGATGCGATCTCGGGCTCTGTCACCTTTCGCTTCCGCGACAAGCTCGCCGGCATCTTCCTTCCCCTTGATAAGAGGCGCTGGAGAAGTGGCGATACGATTAGGTCTTTGTTCACTTCCCGCGGCCGATGAAGCCCTCGCGGAACCCGCGGCGGTGCCCATCCGCCCGGAGAGCTGGTCCGACCCGGGAGAGCGGGATGCATACCTTGCTCCGGTGCATCGCCGGATTCTTGCCTTCTTTGAGCGGGGCTTGACCGGTCGCGACGTGGTTGCGCAGTTCCTCAGCCACGCAATCGCGCCTCTGCAATTGCGCTCCCATTGCATGTGGGGTACGAGGGCGCCAACGACAAGACTCGGCTATTCAAGTTGAAGGTGCTCCCAGGCGCCCTGAGCGGGCTAGTGAACGATCTCTGCGGCGGGTCCGAGGAGTAGGGATCCGTTCCCCTCTACAGAGACGAGGACCTCGACAGCATCATCTCGTCCCTGCCAGAGTTTAACGAGTGGGGGATTCTCCCGACATGGTGCCCGCCGGGGACGGTGATTCCCCGGGTTCCCCTCCCGAGGCCTCCTCGCCAACCCCGAAGGGAATCCCTCGGGGACTCCAGCTGTCGCCGAGGGCCTTCGCTTCCCGAGGGATCCTCCCGGGCAAGGAAGCGAGCGGTCCTAGTGGAGGAGGAAGACGACACCAACCCCGATCCACTGTACCACCGCCCTCGCGTCTCGGCCAGGCAACGGACCACGGAGGAGCTGGCCGCCGCTAGCTGTGTGCCCTCGGATGATGAGCTCCCCGGGGAGCCCCTCCCGGCTCCTCCTCCGCTTGGGGGCTTTATCTCGAAGGGGTCTTGGTCCCTTTACCTGGACTACGCCAGGTAATGTACTCCTTGTCTTGCCGTACTTTCCCGCTTGTTACGCTCCTTGCTTCTGAGCGTCTCTTTCTACTTTGACAGTCCCCAGCCCCCGTCCTCTTCTTCGAAGAGGGCCCGTGTTGAGACGGGGTTTCTGACCCTCCACCAATGAAGTCATGCGTCGGCGAAGCTTCCGGGTCGAGCGTCGGAGCGCCAGTGCCGCCCTCGGCAGCGGGGTCCCGAAGCCCGGCGCTGTCCCTCATGCGGAGCCCGCAGCCTGAGGTATGTTCCTGCGAACCTTTCTTCCCATGGAGGGGGACTGCCCTCGTTTCTGACTTGTGTTTGCTCCTCTCCAGGCCCGGCACATGCCTCTCCCGCCCCCGAGGTGGTGGCGGTGGAGTCGGCTTACGATGACAGCGATGCCGGGGAGGCTCTTAGGTTCGAGAGGCGCTCCTCAGTGAGGCCTCGCCGCCAACACTTGGATCCAATGGAGGTAGACGTGGAGCTACCTCCTTCCACCCTCGGGGTGAGGCATCTTCGGTCGCACCTCCGCCCCATGCGGCGAACAGCTCCCTGGGCCTCGTCGGCCCTTCTTCTATGCTCCTTCGCGCGGGCCGCGTGGTGGTTCCTGCCACCGGCGTCATCCTAGATGCTTCCGTCTTCTCCTTAGCGCACAGTGTGCTGGACGTCGTGGAGCAACACCAGCAGCGGTTAGCGGACACTGCCACCCACGCCAAGGAGGAGAACGAGCGCACCCGGGAGTTCCTTGTTCTCCAGCGCACAGAGCTCGAAGAGAGTCGAGGCATACTGGAGAAGCGCATGGTGTCTGTCGAGGCCCGGAAGCA
This sequence comes from Poa pratensis, assembly GCA_947311845.1. Taxonomy (NCBI): domain Eukaryota; kingdom Viridiplantae; phylum Streptophyta; class Magnoliopsida; order Poales; family Poaceae; genus Poa; species Poa pratensis. The sequence continues at coordinate 23,488,201 of CAMZMU010000068.1, forward strand.
ACAGGTGGCCGCCAGCCAAGCCAAGACCGAGGCCACTCTCGCCACCATGGTACTAGCCGTGGAGGAAGCCTCTGCCCTCAAGGCAAACACGCAGAGGGTCCTAGTGGTGGCCATCGCCGCGGCAATGCGCGCAGAAAGCAGGCAGCCGGGAGATTCGAAGGCGGCTCGGCAGCTGTCCGCAGCCCAGCAGGAGGCCCACGCCCTCAAACTTGCCGCCCTTGAGCAGGAGAGGATGGCCATGGTGGACGCACATCACGTGGCCCTGGCCGAGGCCAAGGCACGGATCCGCGAACAAGCCAACTCCCTCCACGAATTCCAGCTGACGATTGAGGGGCTTCGCAATGACGCCGATGGCGCCGCCGAGCGGGAGTGCGAGGCTTCCCACACCGTGGCGGCATGCGAGGAGGGGCTCCGATGTCGGCTAGGAGACGCCCAGGCCTAGCTCGCCGGGTTGCAGCAGCGGTTTGGCGAGGCAGTGTCCGGGCTGAGCGACCGCGACCGTCGCCTCGAACACGTGCGGCGGACCAGTGAGGAGAACCGGCTCAGCGCCAATACCGCCTTGAAGCAGCTACGCAAGGCGGACCGGCAAACCGAGGTGGACGCTGTTGGCCTCAGCAGCATTGCCGTCCACGCCCAAGGGGCGATGGCCGCCGTTGACGTCCCTCCGGGGCAGATCAACGGGACTGACATTGCCAGTCTTTCCGCGTTCTTCGTCGACATGGTGGGGAAGATGGAGCTCCCGCGGGAGGCGGTGACACGTCATCTTCGGGTGGAAGGCATCGAGGCTGGCAGCCAGGTGGCCAGCGTGATCCTTCCCCGGGTGTATTACTTGGCGCCTCTCTTCCCGTTTGATCTTCTCTTCGAGGAGTTCGATCAGGAAGAGGATCGGGTGGCAGCGGAGCGTGCCGTGGCTCCGGTTGTTGAGTAGGTGAAGGTGAGGCTGCAGAGGGGATGAGTCTCCACGGGGGTCCCCCCTTGTTCCCACCCCCGTATCCTCAGGCCTACGTAATAAACAGTAGCCACTCCAGATAGATTATGTAATTACTGGTTACCGTCCCTTGTAAACATGCATTTCTTTTAGCGTTAGTCCTCGCGTTTTCCCTGGGGTCGGAGTTGTTGGTCTCATTCCGACGCGATTTCCCTATGTTCCGGGGGTACCTTTTTGCGCCCTACACAGAGCTTGAGGGAGCGCTGGTCCGGGTCCAGCTCCTCCCCGCCCCCGGGGTGTGTCTCCGCGCAAAGGTCGCTCCGTTCATCGGCGATCTGTCCCGGCGAAGGTCCCTGGGGCTTGATACCCGAGCAAACCTCTGAAGACTACCTCTCCCCTTTGAATGCCCCTTCTACACTCAGGCCACGCCGCCGTGATTACTACTTCCTTCCCAAGGAAAATACGGGATGACCTGTTCAAGCGACGCGGAAGGGAAAGCAACCTGGGTGGAAGGACTTAGCTCTTTTCGCCAGAGTTTCAACCGTGCAATTAGCCCCCGAGGACCGTCAAGGTTCCCGGTCTCCTCGGCGGGTGCGGCCGAGTACCCCCATGCTTCTGCGCTTTGTTCAAAAAAGCTCTCCCTCCTTCTTCCCCCCAACTTCTACGAGGCATCTACGCACCCAAGTCCCGAGCGCGGGTTTCTTTCGGTACTGTCGACGCCCAACCCGCGGGTTGGGTACATCTTGGCTCGAGTGCGTGAGGAAGGCCCTTCCCCCCGGCTCGGGTTCGGGCCTATGCTTCTCGTGCGGGAAGTTGAGGCATTAGATAGGAGAGGAAATACACAGATGGATACAAACTTAGTTTATTAGATGCTAAGGATGATCAGTTGTCCAAAGGATACAGTGGGCTACAAGCGGGTATGCCCGTCTTCGGTCTCTTCGGACGAATCCTGCTGGACTCGTCGTGGTTGGGCGCCCTCCTCCTTGGTCTTGGTGTGCCTCTCGTGGCCACACGCTCGCCGAGAACGCTCCTCGTCCCCGGGCTTAGCAGCCCCTTGACTTCTTGGCGGGTCCCTTGGCTACCGGGCGAGTAGGGCAGGCCCTGGTGTAATGTCCGGGCTGGCCACAGGTGTGGCATAGCCCCGCCTGGTCGGCCCCTCCCGCCTCAGCCTGGTACTTCCTCCTGAGGTTGGCGAGGTTGCGTAAGGCACGACATTCGCCGGCGTCATGCATTCCGGTGTCGTGCACCGGGCACCACGGCGCCAGTGCCTCCCCAGACCGCCTTCCTCCCTCGCCGAAAGGTATCCCCAGCAGCTCCACAGAGTGGTGAGTTCCACCCGCGGGGCTGCGAACGAGCACCCGCCGCACGACCGCTTCTCTGTCGGGCCCGCCGTCTTCCGCTCCGAACCTCCGGGGAAAAGGGATGGAAAGCCTCCCCTTCTCCATCCGGGCGCACTTGTCGGCCAGGGCGTACAACTTTGAAATAGTGTAGACGTCGCGGCTCCCGAGCTTCTCCAACATGCGAATGTCACGGACGTTCATGCCGAACGCTCGGATGACAAGCACGTCGGGGGTGTCAGGAACGTGGCTCAGGACATGCTGAAACCTCAGCGTGAACCCCCGAAGGGTCTCACTGGGCCTCTTCACCACTGATTCGAGGTCGTTGATCGATCTGAGGTGCAAGTACTTGCCCTGGATCGACTGCGTGACCCGAGCGCAAAGGTCCGTCCATGAGGCCACTGACCCCTCAGGCGAGAACACCAGCCGGGTACCCGCGGGCGGGGCGATGTAGGGGCCATCCCATCCGTCGGTTCCGCGTGCGAAACTCCGGAGGCTGGGCCCAGGGGTGGCTGCCCGCCCCTTGGTCCCCAACGTGTGTGGTATGGTGCCATGCAAGCTTCAAGTCCCGACGAAGAAGCACAGGCACCCCCTACCTAGCGTACCAGATGTTGTGTGTCGGTACGCGGACACCGGGGATGCTGGACACTACCTGTTTGTTTGGTAGGAGGGCGTGAGGAGCTCCGGAATCGGTCCTCGAGCTCGAGCACAAACACACAAGGTTTTACCCAAGTTCAGGCCGCGTCGCCGCGTAACACCCTACGTCCTGCTTGTCTGGTTGGATTGTGGAGTAGATGGATTACAGTGGAAAGGCTACCAGCGCTCTCTACACTCGTTAGCTATTAGTTTTCACTCCGGGTGGTTCCCGAGGTGTCTCCTGTCTATCCCCCGAGCACAAGTCTGTAACTAAGAGCAGCTGCTAGCAATGGTCATCCCTCTTCTACCGTCAACCTAGGGCCTCCTTTTATATTCCAAGGGGACACCACAAGTGGTCGTGCTGGGGGCGCATCACCGAGGCAGGGCACGCGTCGCGGCCCGGCCCAGGTGGCAGCCGCCAGCCTCCTTCGTGGCACCGTCTCGCCGGGCTGTCCTCAATGCGGCCTGCCGCGCCGAGACGGAGGTGATGGCGAGTCAAGTCTCGTCTGTGTCCCGAGCATCGCGCCGAGCTCTGCGCCTACACGGATGGGACAGCGCGCCGGGCCTTGTCGATGTCATGCCTGGGCCCGGCAGCAGGCGTGAGTGGTCTTGTCAGTGACGTCCGCTGCGCCTTCCTTCCCTGCGAAGCTATCCTTCCCGGGTAGTGGTGCAGGAATCTCGTGCCACGTTGCTGGGTTCCGTCTTCCCGAGGCGCCCGTGGCTTCCCGAGCTATACTCCACCAAGGGTGTGGCCCCGAATTCCACGGGTGGCGCCCTTCTCGTGGCTTCCTTCGACCTTCGTCCTTTGGCCGCGATGACGGCGATGGTGCCCTTCTGAGGGCACGCGCTCGGGGTACGGGGGACCCCCCTTCTTCCTGTACGCCGACAAAGATATCGCCCCAACTATTTATCTGCTCAAAGCAAACGATCCACATAATGAGAATGGAAATAATGAGCAGGACTATCGATCGGGCACATTCCACCAAGCGAGTAACTAAAATATATAATTAAAAACGATTTATCTCACTCCTAGATTTGTACTGTGTGAAATTAATTTTCATTAGCAAGGCAGACGAAGAACGACGGTTTGATGCAAGGATAGAGGGGATCAAGTAACTCGGCTGGAGGACAGTTGGATCAAAGAGCTCGGCCGGAGAACAGAAAACAAGATCGGGAAACCCCAAACAAAGAAACGGTGGAGAAACTGCTGGGACGAGAGACGATGGAGTGTCAAAGGACCCCGATCTGATCGCCCAGACGAGGAACACGGGAAACTCAGGTAGACAGGCGGGAGATATCAGAACCCAACGGCGGAGGAAACTCAAACGATCGCGATCGCCCCGTAGACGCCAGAGACGAAACGTAACCGCCACACACGGGCGGACTCTTACGTTCTAATGGAGACAACTTTTCGCGAGCTTAGACTGGTCTACTTATCGTCAACATCCGGTATCGCCTTACCCACGGCTGGTGTCGGGCCTTTGGGCCTGTCTCACGCAATTAGATGGGCCACCCTCATCTCTTGTCTTTTGTTGGCCCATCTCATGGTTGCTAGTGCGGGGGCGATGGTGTGTCATGAGTGGGATCGCCTGTATGTCGACCCGTGCGACGATAAGCTCGCCTCACACACCCCCTCCATCTTCTTCCCTGCCTCCGTTCCACTCCGCCGCCGCCTCCTCCGCCCTTTCTTCCTTCTCCACCTTCTTCTCGAACCGCCCGCCGCCGCCGGCCAGGCCACCTGCTCCTGCCCCCCGCGCTCGGCGCTGCCTCAGCGCCCCGCCCTCCTCCAACCGCAGCCCACCACCAGTCCTCCACCCCCCGGCCGGCCATCCCTCTAAGCCCCCCGCACCCCGAACCCTAACCCTAACTCCGGTAGCCGGCGAGCTCACCACCGCACCCGCACCCCCCAATTAAGTCCTGTCCTCGCCTCCGCCGGCGATGCCGCGGCCCGCCGCGTCGTCCCCGTCTCCGGCGAGGTCCAGGCGTCACCTCCGACGGGGCGCCGTGGCCAGCCGCGTCGTCCCCGTCGTCGGGCGAGGTCCAAGTGTCACCTCCGACGGGGCGCCGTGGCCAGCCGCGTCGTCCCCGTCGTCGGTGAGTAGCTCCGGTCGCCGCGCCACCTCGTTTCTGGTCGCCGTCGCGCCTCTGACCTCTCCCGCACGAACTGGGCCAGGCCCATGTGGGGGTGTGCGACGGCTCCTTAACATCGACCTGGTCGACAAATAGGTAATGCCGTCGGGAGTCGTGACAATATTTTCTCCTAAAGAATCAGCTTGCCCCAAGTTGGTGCTGTTGGAAACGGGCCGACAATGGTTGAACGGTGTTTCCAGGTGGCAGCACGTAATAAATAAGATTATGCACATCGATCGATGCTACAGCTAGTGGCCCACGCATCTTCCCAACATGGCGGTGGCATGGAAAGGGGGCAAATCCTATATATCGCCTGCAGCGACGCTTCAGGATCGCGTCGCCTACGGGGTGGCGCTGGTGGGCCAGCCCATTCCAGCTGTTTTTTTCGTTTTCCTTTTTTTTCTTAGTTTCTTTTTTCTGTTTTTTGTTTCTTTCATTCATTTTTATTTCTGATTTTTTAAGATTTCGAAAAAAGTTTTTAGATTCTGAAAAAGTTTCAGATTTTGAAAATAGTTCAAAATTTTAAAAAAAATTAGATTCAAAATTTATTCAAATTTTAAAATTGTCTAGATTTTAAAATTGTTCCGATTTGAAATTAGTTCAAGTAAAAAAAATCCGATTCAAAATTTGTTCAAATTCGAAATTTGTCCAGATTTTGAAAATTGTTCCAATTTGAAATTTGTTCAAATTTGGAAAAAAATCAAGTTTAAACATTGTTTCGATTCAAAATTTGTTCAGATTCGAAATTTGTTCAGATTTGAAAATTGTATAAATTTGGGAAATTGTTCCGATTCAAAAAATTGTTCAAATTTGAAAATCTTTTACATTCGAATTTTTCATATTTAAATTTTGTTCAGATTTATAAAATACTCAGACTTTAAAAATAAAATATGAAAAACAACAAACCTTTTCTATTGGGCCGCTTGTTAAAGCGGCCCAGAAAGCAGTATCTTGAGGCGTCGCGTCGCCTAGGACCACCCTGGAAAGGGGAGCAGCGAACGGTCATAGGGGGGGGGGGGGGGGGGGCCCAAAGGCTTGAATTCGGTTGTTGCACGCAATCTATTCTTTTACGCCCATCGGTGCTGCGGCGGAATGGATTCTCTTGCGAACTGGCAATCTCCACATTTTTATTGAATTTTACCATATATATTAAACCAGCAAAGAGTACACGATTAAATCAATTACAAAAACAATACTAAAAGAGACAAGCAAATCTATGAGATCTTCAAGACCTTTCTTCTTCCATGACAGTCTTGTACTTTTCTGAAGACAGCCGTAGAACAACGCCGAATACACCAAACCACAGACCTGTGAATAACAACGAAGGTTCTCCCGTTTTAATTTTGAACCACAATGCCAAGTCTTTGTGCACGCACACAACCATTAAATTAATCAAGCAATATCGGCAAGAGCACCACCACTGATATTTCAGGGACAAATAGCCGAACCACTTTGTCGACGTCCATGGGAGCTGAGAGAACGAATCACCATTGCCGAAAACGTAGTAGCCGGGATAGATATTGCGAGGACAATCCTCCTCGCGGCAACCATAAGAAACAATTCAAGATTGATCTGGCGAAGCAAGATCTAAAGAACCATACCTAGACAAACTTAATCTTCCAAAACCACCATTGACGTCGGGAGGAGATTATGCCGTCGAACGAAGCGCGGAAGATCACTTATTGCAGACGAAGTCATCTCCATTGACGAAGAAGAAAACAACCAAAACCAAGCTCTAACATTAAGGACCTTTGTATAGCGCGCTGCACAGGTCCGAGGTCCCCACCCCTCCTAGTGCCAGAGCGGCAACTAGAGTAGACAATGACCCGTCAATTCTTAGACGAAGGCGACAATGAAGAAGCAGATGGCGCCGACGGCGACAGCTAGGGTTGAAACCCTAGGCCGCCGCCTCTCTTCCTTCCTTTCTTTCTTTCTTTCTTTCTTTCTTTCTTTCCGTAAGCGTTGATACACGCAGCCCCTCTGTTTTACCGTGTTCAATGGCAATCGCCGCACTTGATGTCGAGGATTCAAGCGCCGATGGCTTATTGTGCTAGAACTAGGGTCGACCCAGCTCGCATAGATGCAAAATAGGCAAAGTTGTAACTAATCTGCTTAAATTTTAATCGTTTTGTACTGAAAACGTGTTATGCGGGACTTACGAGACGCGCTGCTTGCAACCCTAGCTAGAACGGACCATGGTGCAATTGCGCTCGTTAACTGTCATGCACTTGTTGCACGATTGTTAACTTTTCCGTGGTTCATAAGTAAGAGGAGAGTACGTCTGCAGGTTGTGCTGTCACCAATATCAAATTTAGCATATCGCGAGCATAAATAAACATGGCTCTGCCTAGCGCTCAGTTAGCCGAGTGATGTCACGGTCGTCAGTTTCTTCAACTCCGGTGAACGCTTCCCCCGTAGACACCGCCGGCTTAACCGCGGTCCACTCCGCCTGTCCTGCCCTGAGGTCCTCCTCCGCCGGTCCGCCACCACCTCGGACATCCCTCTAACATCCCACCCACCCCCCCCCCCCCCCCCCCCCCGCCTTCTTCTTTGGCGCCGGTGAACCCGCACTGTTTCTCGCCTTCGCCGTCTCCGCCGCGGCTCGCCGTCGCCGTGACGAAGAAGAAGGCTAGGTTTTGCACGAATCGCGACACACTGGATGAAGGGTGGATGAACCGTAAGCTAATTCTCAGTCGACTGAGAATTAGCAAAACCGAAAAAACATGGCCAGCTGAGAAAACACAATGCTAGTAGTGGATGAATAATAAAACAAGCTACATGCAAGGACTTGCCTTATCGTTAACATCTCGATAAGCACTCACCAACATGCATGTCGCACTCCAGCCAAACACTCCAGTAAAGCAAACTTTCTTACAACTTGATAATGTAATCTCGATCAGTAGTCACCACCATCATGCAACTCTGCTCACTTGCGTTGTTGCCTCCACGTACGACGGGATGTACGGCGGAATGCTCTGCTCGTTTCTGAAGTAGTCCATGGGATCCACGGCGGCCTTCACCGCCGCCAGCCGACGGTAGTTGCCCATGAAGTACCGCTCTCCCCAAACCTGGCCGCTTTCAAACGTACTGACGTCGTTCTCGTCGCCCACCATGTTCTGGCCGATGTCCAGGTCCCGGAAGTTCACGTACGCCTGCCTCGGGTTCTTGCTCACGTAATTCCCCATCAGTTTGTAGAAGTTGTCCAGCCAGGTCGTCGGAGCGGCGCCACCGTCGCCCTGCCAGAACACGATGTATTGGATGATGTACAGCACACCTCTCCGGTGAGGGTACGGCGTCGCCGTGGGAGGGATGCTGCCCATGGCCCCGCCGTGGGGCTCCAGCATGATGTACCCGGCGCCGTCCTTCTTGAACCAGGTGAAGATGGTCTTCCACGCGCAACTAGAGATGGGGCGCTGGACGTAGTCGGACTTGATTTTGGTCATGTAGCTCCCCATGGGGGCCCTGCTCAGGAGCACCTCCTCCACCGTGCCCGTCTTTGCCAAGCCGCCGTAGGACAAGGCCGCGGACTCGAGCCAGGTCATCGACTGGCAGTCCGCGCTCGTCATGTTGAGCTCCGGGAACAGGTGGTCCATGGTCGGCACGAGCGAGCTGCATGTGCCGAGGTACACGGCCAGGAAAACAGCTTGCTGCCCTTGAATTTTCACCCTTACGGTGAGGTCGTTGGGGAGTGATGGCCCGATGTATTGCCATTTGGTAAGGATGTCTATGGCGCCTTCCTCAAGCGTCTTTGCGATGCTGAACACTGTCACCGTCGGTGGGACCTTCACGAGCTGGATCTTCCATGAGAGCACGATGCCGAAGTTCCCGCCGCCGCCACCTCGGATGGCCCAGAAGAGATCCTCCCCCATGCCGGCCCTGTCGAGGAGATCCCCGTTGGCGGTTACCAGCTTGGCGTCGATGATCTTGTCGACGGAGAGGCCGTACTTGCGCATCAACATGCCGATGCCTCCGCCGCTGAAGTGGCCGCCAACGCCGATGGTCGGGCACTCGCCGGCCGGGAACGCGACCTGGGAGTTGTTCTTCGCGATGGCGTAGTACATCTCACCGATGGTCGCGCCGGAGTCGACCCAGGCCGTGGAGTCGGCCTGGTTGACGTTTATGGAGCGGAGGTTGGTGAGGTCGACCACCCGAACACCTCGGGCCGGCACGACCGGTACGACAGGCCCTCGTAGTCGTGGCCTCCGCTGCGCACGCGGAGGCGCACGCCATGCCAGCGGCCGCACAGCACGGCGGCCTGGACGTGGAAGGAGTCGGCCGGTGTCACGATGCCGATCGGCCTCACCGTGGTGTTGGTGAAGAACTTGGGGTTCTTGATGGACTGGACCAACACGTCGGTGAAGTTGCTCGAGCTCTGCGCGTACACGAGCTCGCTAGGGATCCTATTCCTTAGGCATTGGAGGAACTGATCAGGGTAAGCAGGTTGGGAAGAAACCGAGATCAGGTGGCATGTGAAGCAGCTCACAAAGAACGCGACCGCTAAGCGTTTGAGCATAGACATCTTAATTTGCTTCTGGCAGTGATGAGGGGGTTGTGCTTGAACTACTTGGCCAAAGCTCGTATATATACTGCTAGTCCTTGCTGGTTGATCTTAAAATGATCTGCTGATGATGTGACTCTTGTTGTAGTGGCAACCTAGGGTGCTTCTAGAGAGTTGATTGGATAAGAAAAGTAATTTGTCATAACATCACTAATAGCTTCTCTCTTGTTATTTAGTCTGTAATGAGGCACTAACCGGGGAGAGAAGTTAATTAGGATGCATGTGATGGCGGCCTGACGTTTCATTATACTTAACGAAAAGATTCACATCAAACACTGTAACCACTGTACCATGGGTCAGGGATCGGTAGGCGTAGAAGCCACGATAATCCTTTCAGATCAACTCCACACGCCAAGCAACAACGAAATCAGGATCCACAGTGGACCCCTGCATGCATGATGCGTTTTTCTATTTGTTAGTATCGCCCAAAAACTAATTTACAATGGCCGATGGCCTAGACCTTTATATGGCCGGCACACAACAACCACTAGATAGGACGCAAGCAAGGTTACGTGATCTGTTCAGAGATCTACCTAACAACAGATTTGCTTTAACGAACTCCTGTAGAAACTAACGCACGCGTAAAGGAAAAGGGACCAGCATGCGTTGCTTAATTTACTGTAGAAACTAACGCACGTTCGGTTCTGGCCTTATTGCATGCGAATAGGAGTTGCACCCATGACTTTGAGGATCTGGCGTGGAGTAGGAGCACCAATGGTCGTCCTTTACTACAAGCACCCTGCTGTCGATATGACATTGAGTTGAGTTGAGTCGTACACGGACTCATCGTATCATCGAGCACGTCCAAGCTCTGGAGGGATTTCGGCGTAAAGGCTTGAAATCCCAACGAGAAGGTGTATGCGGTGCCCTAACACACCACTGCACGTTGTAGTGTCCGAATCATCGACATGACACTCGTGAAAATCCCGCTCTACTAATATACGCCTCTCAGAGTATTACAACGGGATCATTGTGGATCCTATATTACTCATTGCTCAATATTACAGGTCAAAAGTTTAGGAAGATTTACAAGAGCGGCAGATCAAGTAAAACGTGTTCAACTCGTACGAGCTTGCTCGAAAGTAGTAATTTGAGAATTGTTGGGGCTTAATAGGTTATAGCCTACAGCTGCTCGACTCCGTTCTTTATACTAGACTAGATTACACATTCGATTATTCTGCTTCATTGGTATCTTTAACGTTGATGTAAGATATCATGTTGATCCTCAATGTTACAGAAAAAGGAATAGGAATTACAAGGAAATATTAGTATCGCAGTTTGAGGGTGGCAATTCGGAGGCTTTAAAACTTGGATTTTTTGTGCGGAAGAGATAATTCGGGTCGAAGCAAGGGGAGATGTTGCTATAAAACAGCATGGGACGAGAGCACCGTCACATGGGGCTGGAAGCTGGTTGGTTTTCTTCGTTTCATGCGCTGTAGTAATTTCCGAGCTAGGATTGTTCTGATGTGGAATACATAGACTGCATGTCGCTGAAGCTATAGAGCAGAGAACCCACCTCTATACGCGCGCGCATGAAAGCCAACTGGAGGTTGCCCGGCCGCACACCGCTATCATCCGCCTCCACCTTGCGCCCGCGGAAGAAGCATAGGTAGATGACGAACACACCGGCGATGAGGGAAACCAAAGGTGGCTCCGTGGTGCAATTCTTGTCCTCGAGATCACATGCAAAAGTTATATATATAAGTCTGGTTACTAAATTATCTATGCACAGTTAGGAGGGCTATCGACCCCTCCCATCCTATATTTGACTCATTTAGATTTATAAAATGAAATGTGAATCATTCCTCGTTTAAAGACGGGGCGCCCAGATAATAGGAATTATTTTCCTTTCTTCATATTATTCTTCCTCTCATCCATTCTAAAATAAATACACAATGTTCTCTCACATTTCTGAACTACATGATATTTTGTCGTGGTTCTAATATGCAAGATTGGGAATTATTTTGGAGATGAATGTTAATAAAATTAATGAAAATAAAAAAGGATTTTAACCCTAATATAAGGATATGATCTTCTTTTTTGCCTATTTTAACATGTATTTACATAGTGATAATCATGGTTTGATAGTTCTGAGTATAACGGGTGGTTGGATTAAATTAATATATTTCCTTTATCTCTCCCATACTATGGCTTTAGATAGGTTTAGATATGATCTCGAAGATCTACCAATCATTATTTGTTTAAGAATAATCATGAAGTTCTAACATGTATGCATATTTATTAAAATCAGATGTAATATTATGGATGTAATAATTTTAGTACAATCATGTAGATACAACGGATGTGATGTTTTAGTATATTTAGAAAGATCGAACGGTTATGATTTGTGTAGATACAATTCTGAAGATATATTAACTGCTAAAAAGAGAGTCCACCAGGTATAAAACTTGTAATTATATATGTAACTAGCTAAATACCCTTGCGTTGCTACGGAGCTACAAATTAGATACTATAACACGTACTTTGGTCAAACTGTAGATCTCATGAGTCGGATCAATTACTACGTCTTAGATGTGGCTTACTTGTTGTATCCATCATTTTGAAGATGTGACCCAGTTGGCGTGGGCGGCTTTGCCTTTTCAAGTGATTTGTTGGTACCTTTCGGTGGTGCTGGTAGAGGAGTGTCAGTGGCTCAGGGTGGTGTGAGTTACCATCTTCGTTTGGCTACAGAGGATCAGACTCGCTCCCCTACAAGTTCAGGGTTCTCTCTATTGGGTTGAGGCTTAGGCAGTGTAACTTTCCTTTCTGGTGTCCTCTAGACCTAGTTTAGCTAAATATTGTAGCTGTGAAGTGGTGGTGCTTTTATGTTTCTCCCTAAAAAAACAGTTATGATTTTCTTAGCTTTGCAGAACAACTACTTGTAGAGAATAATGGACAGCGGATTGTATCAATTCAACTGCACTGGCAAACATTAATCTCGATGTTTTGTGCACCGTCCAAACTATTGACGAAATAGGCTTGCGCCACGCTTTATAAATAAAGCACAATGGCCGAACCGATACAAGGTGATGAGGAAATCCTCTTACACAGCATATCAAAGATAAACAAAAAAGAACAAAGGAAACCGGACTTGCCACCAAGGACCCCGACGCTAGATCGAAAACTACCGAGACTCCACGACGACGCCCCCAAGAGGGTGATGACGCAAAACGACACCGTCATCGAGACCGAGCGGTCAAGGGTTTTCACCCGGAGCTCTAATGTGGAGAAGGTACCCACAACGACGCCCCCAAGAGGGTTCCGACACCCGCATGCGTCGTCATTGTTGGCGCCGAAGCGCTGAGCTTTCGCTCGGAAACCTTCCTACCACACCTAGTAGCACGAACCCTGCAAGTCACCGAGCCATGCCTCCAAAACGCGATCCAGGAGCCGTCAGCGCCGAAGCGCCACCAGTGCCAAGATGACCCTCCGCCAACTCCTCTCCACCCACGTGGCCAGAAAAGTTGACCATCACCACTGCCACGTCACTCGCTGCAAAGTCGCCCGCGCAGAACACCTTCCGGAGCTGCCGCCCCGGCATCCAAGATCACGCCCCCACGGAGAGCCAGAAGTCATGTTGACAGATCCACCAGAACGGATAGGAGAGGGACGAGGCCGGCCAACTCTAGTACAATGGGGGTATGACTAGCAGGACGCACCCGCCGGTCGCACCCGCAGCCCGGAGTAAACAAGGCTGCTAGGCGGTCACCGAATCTAGGCCCTCCTGGCCCGAATCCAGCACCCCATCCAATCAATGGACGGGGGAAGGGCTCCCGGCGCACCAGGAGCCACTAAAACCACACAGGCAGCAGGGCCCGCCCAGCCCAGATCGGGCCGAGATCTGGGCCGAGAGCCCCGCCGCCTCAGGCCTGCTCCACCATCCACCGTGCCGGAGCTGAGCCGCCCCGAGCCTCTCCGTCGCAGCACCGGTGGAGACGTCGTCGTCGTTGCCTCCAAGACGCCGCCGTCCCCGTCGTCCTACCTCCGCTTCCGTGGTAAAGATCTCCGGCCCAGGAGGCCGCAGCCCGCGTCGCTGGAGATGCCGTCGCCACCGGACGCAGACGCCACCACCAGCTCGCCCCACCGCCGCCGGGTATCCACGCCGCCGCCGGAACAGCCGCGCCCCCGGCCACCGCGGCGCCCAAGCCGACCTGCTCGGCCCGCGCCAAGCACCTAGAGCGAGGGAGAGGATGAGCCTCGCCGCCGCCAGCGCCCGGCCTTCGGCCGGCGACGGGGAGGAGGCACCGAGGAGAGGGAGTTGGGAGCGGGCTGCTAGGATTCCCGCGGCCGCTCGCGGGAGCGACGGGAGGAACGAGTCGAAGAGGTTTCCCTCCCGTCCAAACTCACTACTAGAAAAATGACCTCTAGTCGCGGTTCCAGAGGACCTTTAGTCGCGGTTGGGCAACCGCGACTAGGCTGGCGGGACTAAAGCCCCCACCCTTTAGTCGCGGCGGATTCCGAACCGCGACTAGAGGTCCCTCCACGTGGGCTTTAGGGGGACGTGGGGTGTTGGGACCTTTGGTCCCGGTTGGTAGCACCAACCGGGACCAAAGGGTTTTGGTTTTTTTTTTCTTTTTCGATTTAATTGCAGGGTTTAGGGTTTATATATGCCGGGGTTTGGTTATAGCTAGGTTCCCGTGTCCCGTGGTAACGGTAACCCTTCCCGTTGCGATGACGGTTACGGTGACGGTAACCGTTACGGTAACCGTAACGTTTTCGATGTCGTAACCGTTCCCGTGTCGTATGAAGTCGATGCACATATTTATAACACATACAATTAAATTAAGTAATACTTGAAGATCGTAGACAAGAGTTCGTTGATGCGCCAAGAGTTATCGTAGTACAAGAGTTGAAGCAAAACAACAAGTTACTTTAACGATTTCATGCTTTCAGCATCGTAGTACTCTCCTTTCTCCTGTAAGGCCTCTGAAAGGTAAAATCCCGCCAATTCCTCTCCAATTGCTCTGAAGCGGTGGTCGAGTGGTAGCCTCTCGCGCTTTTTTGCCAACTCTGCATCCTTTCTCATATTCCATTTCTCGGTGACTAATACATATATATACTCGCAAACGAAGAATCCACAGTACTCAGTTTCCTTTGGTTGCTCCATGCAAGACTATACAAGAATAGATTTCAGTCAATAATAATGAAGTATGCATGAGAAATGTTGTGTGGACGAAGAGGTAGCAGTACTTACTTGGTTTAACTTCCAATCCAGCTTTTGGCGCCACCCACCTTCAGGATCTTCCGCTCGAAACCTTTCCCAAACTCTGCCCGACAAAGAACATTCACAAATGAGTTATTCGTTAATGACTTGACATCAAGATATGAATGACAGAGGCGGTAAGAAATGAATGTACCTTGCTAGTAAGTCGAAACAACTCCTGTAAGTGTCAGGATGATACCTCAATGAGTCAAGTGAATGAATAAGTCCTTCGTGATGTCTAATGACAAGAAGAATCCAGTGGTAGCTGGGCACAGTCATGCATAACTCATTTAAACTTATCGGGTGAGCAAATTAGAATGTGTAGAAGACACTAAAACTTACCGAAGTGGTAAGGCCAATATATAGTTCTTTTGTCGCGGTATCGCTTGAACACCCTTAGCAAATCATCCGGTGTGTTCTTGTTATACAAGGGATTTATTATGGTTTCTTCGTTATATTTATCCGGGTCAATGAACCCAATGTCATGCTGGTTCAGCTTTTTGAGCTCGAGCATCTTCAATCTGCATAATATAGCACACAAAAGATTAAAGTGAGAATAATTACAAACAATGAACGAGACTAGGTAAAGACTTAAATAAATCACTTACAGGCAATAGGAACTCATGATAGATTTGTCGAGTGCCCGCAGATTGTATAGCTGAAAAAGTTCGCTAAACGTAACAGTGTGATTGTAGTCTTCTAAGAAGTGCTCATCGTCTTCCCTACATTTCAGAACGATAGCAGATGTCTTCTTTGCATTTTTCATGTACCATTGATGCAGAGTACGCATTTTTGTTGGAAGGCCCCTGATTTGCACCAAAGCTTTCCCCGGAACGAAGTTTCTTACTGGAGGAGCTGGTGGTGCAGTCTCAAAATTCAATCTCGAAGCATATTCATCTATAGGCATTTGCGCTTCGGCGGCAAGACGACGGATTACCTCTATGTCAAACACCATCGGCTCTTTAGGGTCAGATTGTACTGGTTGTTTTCCGCGCTGGGGAACTCGACTATCTTTGTTCGTCGGCGGCGGGACAATTAGCGGGGGGACAGAACGTACGGGTTGTTCTCCGAGCTGGGGAACTTGTTTACCTATCTTCGGCGGCGGTGGGACCGATGGTGCTGCTTTTGTAGCTTCCTTCGCCGGCGGGACCGATGGTGCTGCTTGTTTTTCGTTTGCCGCCGGCGGCGGGACTGACTCTGCGTCTTGTTCACCTTTCTTCGGCGCCTCCGCCGCCGTCACCTCGTCATATGACTTCTGAATAGAACGGACATAGTCAGATGGCGGCTTCTCTGGAGGGACATATAAGTTGTCAATGACTTTATGACAAGCCGCTGCAGTATAGCCCTCGGTAAATGTTGGCGGCGGCACTTTCGGTGCGAACAATGATTTATTATGCTCCTCGATGGCTGCTTCGTTTTGGTCAAGAGTCTTCTGCCAAGGTTGCCTCAGATCAGGCGTTGTGGCCCTTTTAGCAGGTCGCCTCTTGACCGGGGAAGACGCGCGCCTTCTCCGTTTAAGCGGTACGGACACTTCCGGTGGGGGGTTCCGTACCGGAGATGGAGATGGAGATGGACTTTGCTGACTGAGATGGTCCTCTAGATTATTTTCCGGTGTGGGGTCCCTGTCACGCGGTGCCGGAGATGGATGTGTCTCATCGATACCCCGGCAGGGTGGGCTTTGCTGAGTCGGTGGCTTTGAGAACTTGATGTATTTCTTGTTCCACTGGACGAAACCACCCTTGACATCGCACAATGCCTCCTCACCGTTACCTCCAGGAATCTCAAGAGCCAATGATTCCGATCCCGGCACAATTTCATCCACCCCGACAACAGCATAGCCAGGATGAATGACACCATTATGGTAGCTTGCTGTGTCGACAATCGGTAAAGCATAGCCGACCGCCACCTTCATGGATATGTTGCTCACAGGCGTATGTAGCTCACATGGTGTCGGTTCCGTGATATCATCCACGGGGTAGCGAGCATCGAGTTCTAGTTGCGTGGAACCCACGCTGCTTCTAAGCTGAGATCGAGCATCCACGACTTCAGGATCTTGGGGCTGCTGCACCTGGCGTTCATTAATGAGTTGCTTCATCTGGCGTTCCAAATTCGCTATCCGCTCTTCACCCTGCTTCTTCTTTCTTGCACGGCTTCTATAAGTGTCAGCGTGCTGCGGATACTGTTTTTTCAAGGTGGCACCGCCGGGTAAGCCTCGTAAACGTCCCCAGTGTTCAGGTTTCCCTAGGGCCCGTGCCAGCTCGTCTTCCTCTCTATAGGGTTCCCACGTACCCGCTAGAACTTCCTTTATTGCATCTTCAATTTTTGGGACCATGGCTACTACTGTTGCCTTGTATTTTTCAACCCTCGGGACAATCTTCCCTTCCTCGTTCAACGTTGCGCCATGCGCGAACAACCAGAATTTGGACCTTTCGGGCCAGCTGTATGTCTGTGGAGTGAAACCTGCAGCCACGAGTTTATCTTCCATGGCTAGCCACTTAGGAATGGCTGACCTGTAGCCACCTGGCCCCAAGTTATGGTGGTGTGTCTTACTCGCAGCATTTAGCTTATTTTTTTCCGATCGGGCCACAGCCGCAGCCGAGGTCTTATACGCCTTAAAGGCTTCCCAGTGATCTCTTAGCTTCACCAGTTTTTTTTGACTGAAATCTGGATCAACCTTTTCATATTTTGCCCATAATGTTTGCTTATATTTCCGAAAGGCGTCGGCCATCTTGGAGAGAGTCCAGTGCTTGAGTTTCAACTTCAAGGCGGGCTCAATACCATCCGGGAGGTTAAAATGCTGCAAGAGTGTGTCAAAGCAGAAATCTTTATAATGCTGGTGGACATAGCAAGGGTCATCCTCGGCAACGCCTGCTGGCTTAAGCCATTCTGCTATGGAGATCGGGACCTCGTCCCTAACAATAACTCCAGCTTGACTAATATATTTTCTGCGGTTCTCTATCGGTTCCACCGGATCGCCATCTACATCAATTTTATAGATTGGTAACTTTGCATCTTCGCTAGTCATTCTTTTCGCTGGGCCTCGAGGAGCTTGATTCTTAGCCTTTTTATGCAAGGTGGACGCCTAAAGTAAGAAATATAATGCGTTAATAAGTGCAATACAAATCAGTTAATGCATTTTGTGTTCAAGCAAATATAGAATTCATATATAAACCTCGAGGTGGAGGGTGTTCGAGGTGGAGGCTGTTATTTCTTCTTCCTCTAAAATACCCTCACCAGACGGGTTTAAAAATTGTGATGCAAATTGCTCAAAATCTTCGTTTCGATCGTCGGCGGCGCCTTCTCCACCGGCAGCATTTGCATCGCGATGCTCAAAAATATCCTGCATGAATAAGTTTTCTCCTTCCTCGTCTCGCACAATTAAAGGGTCATCCATAGCTGAATGTTCCTACACTCAATAAATTTGCATAATTAGTATTCAAACTTAGCAACCGTTACGGTACCCGTCACGGCAACCGTTGCCGTGACGGCAAATTTTCAAACTTAGCAAATTTACAACTTAGCAATACTAACTTAGCAAATTTACATATTGACATATTTACACATAGTAATATTCACATATTCAAATTTTCTAAACAACTTCAAACATAGAAAATCAACTATAATGACAATTCACATAGCTCTAATAACCTAACTATAATGAAAAAAGGAAAAAACTTAACTAAACAAAATTTACATAATACCTATAATTTACAACCTAACTATATTAATCTAACTAAAATGAACTATATATTGCTAACACAGTAACTCTCCCACTGTATGTCATTGCTAACACAAAATTGCTAACACAAAATTGCATCTATTTTGCATCTATTTTTCCTAACACATTGCAATTAACCTAGTTCTAACACATTGCTAAAAAATTGATCAAAAGTTCTAACACATCTATTTTTTCTAACACATTTTTTCTAACACATCTATTTGATAAAATTGCATCTAGTTCTAACACTAGATAATAATTAACCTAAATATGCAAAAAAAAAGATAAGAAAAACTAACCTCCAAAATGGCGATCGAGCAGCACCACGGCGGCGGAGGCGGGACGGGACGGCGGCGGCAGGGCGCCCAGGGCAGGGGACGGGACGGCGGCGGCGCCGGTGGTGGTGCTCGAGGCCGAGGGAGGCAGGCCCAGGGCGGCCGGCGTCCAGGGCAGGGGACGGGACACGGCGGCGGCGGCAGGGCGCCCTGGGCGTTCGTCGCGCGGGAGACGGCCGGCGACGCAACGGAGGGCGGGGGCGCAGCAGCGGCCGGAAGGCGGGGCAGCACGACGGGGAGGGGCAGCACGACGGGGCGGCGGAGCAGCACCACGGCGCGCGGGTCGTCGGCGGCGTCAGGGGAGCCCGGAGGCGGATTCGTCGATTTGGGGGGAGTTTGCAAAAAAATTCGCAAACTCCCCCACTAAACGGCGTGGAATCGACCTCTAGTCGCGGTTGCTGGCTGCAACCGCGACTAAAGGGTCTTTAGTCGCGGTTGCAGCCAGCAACCGCGACTAGAGGTCGACCTGGGCCCCAAAATTCTGGCGCCAAGCCCAGGGGGACCTCTAGTCGCGGTTGCTGGCTGCAACCGCGACTAAAGGGCTTTTCTATTTTTTTTTGTTTTTCTATTTTCTTTTCTTGTATTTGTGTACTTAGATTTTAATTCTTTTATACCGCCAAAATTCTGGCGCCAAGCCCAGGGGGGCCTTTAGATTTTAGAGCAAACTATCACATATTTGTAAGATGAATGTTTGGTGTTGTAAAATGCAGAAGAAAGCAGATAAAAATTATTAATTCATTTATCTTAATGCATTACATAAAAGGTTTAACACATTATTACACATGATACAACGTCTCACAAGCGCTTGAAAGAAACACACCCCTGATCCAACATCACCAACATTATTCTACATAAACGGACTTGCTGGCTCGAAGGCCGTAGGATTAGGGGGAACGGCGGGAGGAGCCAGCCCCGTGGGCGGCCGCCCGGTTCTCGCGCGCACGTTTGCGGCGGAGGGCAAGATCCATGGAGGATGAGTCTTTCAGCGCCCAATCCAGATCGGAAGCCTCCTTCGCCTTGAGCTGGTAGGAAGTCTTGGCTCGCTGGACATGGTTGTCGCGGATAGACTGGAAGGAGGCTTCCATGGCCTCATGTATCTGCAACCCACAACCTTCTTCCCCGTCGTCGCTCCAGTCGAAGTCGTCGTCCTCCTCCTCCTCTGTGGGAGGAGCGGCGGCGCCTGGTGGAGCAGGAGGCCGGTAGCTGGGCATTCCTCTCCACGCCGGGCTCCTGGGCATACGGCGGGATAGACTCCCGCGGTTGCGCCCAAGCGCGCTCTGCCGAGCACGCTCGACCTCGTCCAGAAGGCGCTGCGGCGGGCGTGGCGGATCCATCTCGTGGAGACGATGCGTTCGTGGCTAGGAATGGTGGATTAGGGTTTACCCCGTCGGCGACAATATATAAAGACCTCCAGGGCAGCGCTGGGGGAGGACACGTGCCCAGGGAAGCGCTGGGGGAGGACACGTGTCGTGACCGCAAAGCCCGTCTTTAGTCCCGGTTGGTGTTACCAACCGGGACTAAAGAAGCACACGGATCGTGTGTTTCTTTCGAGCGCTTGTGAGCCATTGGATCAGGGGTGTGTTTCTTTTGAGGGATTGTGAGCTGTTGGATCAGCAGTATCACGACCACTTCGTGAGCCACATGACCCGGTTGGTGTTACCAACCGGGACTAAAGAAGCACACGTACCCTATATATAGCCGCCCTCCTCAGACAGGTTACTCACTCACACAAAACATTCCAGCGTCACTCGGAGAGGCATCTTTGGGCAACCAGCGGCAAGACGTCTCTGATGACCTGCGACCGTTCCAAACGGTTGCAGATCATCAGAGATGTGTTGCCGGACGGTTGTAGATCATCAGAGATCTTGCCGCTGCTTGGATCGAAGTGGCGCTCAAACACAAAACATTCCAGCGTCACTCGGAGAGGCATCTTTGGGCAACCAGTGGCAAGACGTCTCTGATGACCTGCGACCGTTCCAAACGGTTGCAGATCATCAGAGACGTCTTGCCGGACGGTTGTAGATCATCAGAGACGTCTTACCGCTGCTTGGATCGAAGTGGCGCTCAAACTCACGAGCCACCGTCGGGCTGTATGCAGGGGGAACTGTGTTTGGACGGTCGAAGCTGAGGTTTGAGAGGTTCCCACGGGAGGTGTGGGAGCCGACAACCACCTACCACGCGTGTTTCACCGGTCGTCATGCAATTAATTAACAGAAAACAAAAAAGAAAACTCACAAAGGTTTAATACATTATTACACATCACCAACAACATCCCTATGTATTGTTCACTTGTTCTTCTTGTGTGCCCCTTTCTTTTGAACGCGCCGTAACCATGGACAATCTTCTTGAAGTAACTTGATGGTTGGGTCAATGTTCACTTTGAAGGGCGGAATTTCATGAAACTTATTGTAATCTTCTGACATGTCTGTGTGGTCCTCCACTCCCACGATGTTTCTTTTACCTGAAAGAACTATGTGGCGCTTTGGCTCATCGTTTGATGTATTCGCTTGCTTATCTTTTCTTTTTGTTGGTAGGGTAGACATGTCCTTCACATAGAAAACCTGAGCCACTTCACTGGCTAGAATGAATGGTTCGTTCTCGTAATGAAGATTCTTGAAATCCACTGTAGTCATTCCGTACCGTGTGTCTACGGCTACACCGCCATCTAGGTTGAACCATTTGCACTTGAACAAAGGAATCTTAAATGAAGGTCCATAGGACAGTTCCCATATCTCCTCTATGTAACCATAATATGTTACCTTTTCCCCACTGCAGCCATCTATTGCATCAAAGCGGACACCACTGTTTTGGTTGGTGCTCTTTTTATCTTGGTCGGCCGTGTAAAATGTATTTCCATTTATCTCGTACCCTTTAAAAGTCAATATAGTCGAAGACGGTGTCTTGGCCAATAAGTATAGCTGTAGTTCATTTGTGGTGACATTCATCAGTCTTTTCTGTAACCAACCGCCAAAAGTCCTGATGTGTACTCCATCAATCTCATCTTCTGGGTATTTGGAGCGTAAATCATTCTTGTGTTGCTGGATATACGGAGCCACCAAGATGGAACTATGCAGAACTGTGTAGTGTGCTCGAGTGAAAGAATCCACGTCTTCACATATGATTGCTTTCTTTCCTAGCGTGCCTTTTCCACGCAGTCTCCCCTCATGACGCGATTGAGGAACACCAATCGACTTAAGATCAGGAATAAAGTCAACACAAAACTCAATGACCTCCTCAGTTCCATAGCCCTTGGAGATGCTTCCTTCTGGCCTAGCACGGTTATGAACGTATTTCTTTAAGACTCCCATAAACCTCTCGAAGGGGAACATGTTGTGTAGAAATACAGGACCGAGAACACGTATCTCTTCCACCAGGTGAACTAGAAGGTGCGTCATAATATTGAAGAAGGTTGGTGGGAACACCAACTCGAAGCTGACAAGACATTGGACCACATCATTCTCTAAATCTTTTAGAGTAAGTGGATTGATAACCTTCTGAGAAATTGCATTCAGGAATGCACATAGCTTCACAATGGGTACTCGAACATTTTCTTTTAGAAGTCCCCTCAATGCAACCGGAAGTAATTGTGTCATAATCACGTGACAGTCATGAGACTTCAGGTTCTGAAATTTTTGCTTTGCCATGTTTATTATTCCCTTTATATTCGACGAGAAGCCAGATGGAACCTTCATACTGCGAAGACATTCAAAAAATATTTTCTTCTCTTCTTTCGTAAGAGCATAGCTCGCAGGACCTTGATGATTATCAGAATGATCGTCGTCTCGTGAATGCATACGTCGATGGGCCTGTCTTGCTTCCGGTGTATCTTTTGACTTTCCATACACGCCCAACAAGTTAAGCAGGTTCAAGCAAAGATTTTTTGTCACGTGCATCACGTCGATTGCAGAGTGAACCTCTAGCATTATCCAATAGGGCAGCTCCCAAAATATAGATTTCTTCTTCCACATGGGAACGTGGTTCTGAGCGTCATTCGGAACAGATAGTGCTCCAGCACCCTTCCCAAATATTACTTTTAAATCCTTGACCATATCATGTATAACAGAACTAGAAGGTCGAGTAGGCTTCCGCCGAATATCTTCCTCACCTTTGTAATGTCGGCCTTCCTTTCTTCCTGCATGCCTCGGTACAAGCCATCGACGATGGCCCAGGTACACAATCTTGTTACCTATATGTTTACCTTGAGTCTCACCTAAACAATGCGTACATGCATTGTATCCCTTGTTTGACTGTCCTGAGATGTTACTAAGAGCAGGCCAATCATTGATGGTTACAAACAAGAGCGCTCGTAGATCAAATTCCGTTTGCTCGTGCTCATCCCACACACGCACACCTTCATCACTCCACAGCTGTAAAAGTTCTTCCACCAATGGCCTCAGATACACGTCAATGTCGTTGCCAGGTTGCTTCGGGCCTTGGATGAGCACTGGCATCATAATGAACTTCCGCTTCATGCACAACCAGGGAGGAAGGTTATATATACATAGAGTCACAGGCCAAGTGCTATGACTGGAGCTCTGCTCTCCAAATGGATTAAATCCATCTGTACTTAGACCAAATCTTAAGTTCCTAGCGTCATCCGAAAATTTCGGGAACACTCTGTCGATTTTTCTCCACTGGGACCCATCAGCGGGGTGTCTCATCATCATGTCTTTTTTACGTTCTTCTTTGTGCCAGCGCAACAACTTGGCATGCTCTTTGTTTTGGAACAAACGTTTCAGACGTGGTATTATAGGAGCATACCACATCACCTTGGCAGGAATCCTCTTCCTTGGACAACCTTGCTCGCCCTCAACTTCACCTGGGTCATCTCGCCCAATCTTAAACCGCAATGCACCGCATACAGGACAAGCATTTAAATTTTCGTGCTCGCCGCGGTAGAGGATGCAGTCATTAATGCATGCATGTATCTTCTGCACCTCTAATCCTAGAGGGCAGACAACCTTCTTTGCTTCATACGTACTAGAGGGCAATTCGTTTTCATTTGGAAGCATCTTCTTAACTATTTTCAGCAAACTTTCAAAGTGCTTGTCGGTAGTACCACTCTCTGCCTTCCATTGTAGCATTTCCAGTATCGTACCGAGCTTTTTCTGGCCATCTGTACAAGTTGGGTACAACAATTTGCTGTGATCGGCTAACATGCGCTCCAACTTCAACCTCTCGTTTTCACTTCCACAGTCCATTTGTGCATCATGAATGGCCTGACGAAGATCATCGTCGGGCTCATCAAAGATGGCATCCTCTTCAACTTCGTCTTCCCCCATTGTAGTATCAGCGTGTTCATTGAACAGAGGATAGTTGTCATTATCCTCCTCTTCTTCATTCTCTTCCATTATAACCCCTCTTTCTCCATGCTTGGTCCAACAATAATAACCAAGCATGAAACCATTTCGCAACAGGTGTTCGTGAAGCCTGTCTGTGGAAGAGTATGTATACTTATTCATACAGAGACTGCATGGACAACACATAAAACCATCCTTTCGCTTGCTTGTCTCAGCCACATGGAGAAAATTATGCATGCCAGTAATGAATTCGGCACAAACTCGGTCACCGTACATCCATTGACGTCTCATCTGCATTATATAAGTATATCAAAAAAATTATGCATGCCAGTAATGAATAGATAAGTGACCATAATAATTCAACAAAGTAGAGTGGCGACAAATGTAATACATTGTAGCATTAAATATCCATTAATTTAAACTAACATTGAACTATTTAAAGAATTTAAGTCCAAAAACAAATGCGATCAGAATCGACGACGTCGTAAGCATCGACGACGTCGGCAAGCTTGAACAGGTGTTCATCGATGATGTTGACAAGCTTAACCTCCAATTCCTTCTTCTCTTCTTTGCGGAGATCTTCACTTATTTTTAATTTAGCTTTCAAATCATCGTTTTCTTTCACAAAATATTCAACAATAGGGTCCACTGAAATTTCCGGTTCAACTACCTCCTAGACAAATATATATTTATGTCAAAGTTGGTCCGCATGATTGTCATAAACGCGAAACGAAACAAATATATAGTTATTAAAAGTCATACCACATCCGAATAATAGAGCGGACGAGAGCCGGTGGGGGTATTTGTGAAAACCATGGCACTATATATATATATATAAAACAATTATACAACTTATACAAAAAAACAAATAATAATTATGGAACAAAATCATACAACATAGATTTTTTTAAATAAAAAAGAAAGCTCACCTAGGTGGTGTCGGTGACGAGACGGTCTATCGACGACGGTGAGGAGGTGAATGTTGTGACACTGAAATACAAAAACATAATTTAGTTTAAGATCAAATTGACAATACAAAATTGAGCTAAATAAGCAAAATGAGCTAACTTAGTCATTTCATCATACACCTACCTAGCACTACAAATATGAATTGAGCTAAATGAGCTAGACAACCAACGAAACGGGCGCCGAAAGAGAGAGTTTGCAGTTGCTAACCCTTGGATAGATGCACCACCGTCAATCTTAACAAATGGTGCAAAAAATCGTGGATGAAATCGAGCTCGGTGGAGAGAAAATGGAGATTCAACTCGAGCTCGAAATGGCCAAGGCTGGCTCGGGGTGGAAGATGAAGGCGACTGACCTTTGATCGCGGTTGGTGGCTCCAACTGCGACTAACACTAGTACAGAAAAGCTATTCTGTGGCGCACCATTTTGCTATTCTGTGGCGCATGGGTGGTGCGCCACAGAATAGTCGCCACTAAATAAGCTATTCTGTGGCGCACCACCTAGTGCGCCACAGAATAAGCTATTCTGTGGCGCACCCAGCCCGGTGCGCCACAGAATAGCTTATTCTGTGGCGCACCCTACCCCGTGCGCCACAGAATTGTTTTTTTGAATTTCAAAAAAATGGCGGCCAGATCTAGATCTGGATTCCCAAAAAATTTCAAAAAATTCAAAAAAATTGAAAAAATTCACAAAAATCAGAAAATGAAATAATTTGGAAATTCCTATATATTTGAATTTTCTGAACATTTTTAACACTCCTAGTGAATCTCAAATGTTGACTTCCCGCTAGGTCACCCATCCTAGGAGTGCTCCCACCCAAGCACGCTTAACTTCTAAGTTCTATTCACTTCACCTACCATCCTACTACTCAAGTTCTTATTGATAATAGTACCATATCAACCCTTTTAACCCTTGTGTATGTCTATATATGTGTGTTATGTTCGATATATATGTTTCAAAAAATTCAAAAAATTCAAAAGTTTGTACAGAAAGTTCAAATAATCCAAAAAAAATCAAAAATTTCAAAAAAGTCAAAAAAATTCAAAAAATTCAAAAAATCCCAAAAAATTCAAAAAACTTCAAAAAATCCAAAAACTCAACAAATCCAAAAAAATTTGAATTTTTTATTTTTTATTTTTTTATTTTTTCATTTTGAAATAACTTTTTTTCCCTTTGGAATTTGGAGGATCTGAGAAAACCCCACCGGGTAAACCCTGGTGGGATCGGGTTCCTTTTTTTCTCTAGTTTTTTTGACATATTAAACGCATTTTTGGCTGGCACGGTCATTGAAGCACCTCTGGGCCAGGCCTGATAGGAACTGCCGAATCGGCAGTTTCTATGGAGCCAGGCCGCGGGGCTGCAAAATGCGGAGACAAACGTGCGCGTGGGGAAGACGGGAGACGGTGAAATCCCGCCCATGTTTCGCGCCATACATAGCTCCCCCTCCTCTCTTTCGGGTCACCTCCACACTTTCCCCAATCCACACCGGCGGCTCCTCTCTCGGTGACCAGATCTGCGACCGGATCTGTGACCTCCTCTCCACTGACGGCGGCTGCTCGTCGCTTCTTGCAGCGGACCAGCTGTAGCTGCACGCTATGCCCTGTTGGAGGCATCTGCGCCGTCGTCTCCACGGATGGCAAGAACTCCTCTTCTTCATCTACGACGGCGCCGGCTCTCCATCATCTCCAATGGCTGGAGCCAAGGTAAAACTCTTCCTAGCAGTGCGAAAACCGAATGATAGAGTAGATCTACACGGTACTCATGTCAGATCCATTCTATTAGGACGAATCAATGGCTTTGACCAAGCACACGGCATCACTGGTAGCCATCATTCAAGCATGGACCATGATGATTCACAATAACTTAGTTAGGCGTTATGCTTATGCTAGAGTGCCATATGGTCCTATGTATGTTTGAGATCAGGAGAGGATTGCTAATTTGAACTTCATCTACAACTCGAGCGCGATAGAGTCTGTAAAAATTCTTAGAATGGGTAGAGGCCCCTTCTATGAACTTGTCAAGAGGTTTAGGGAGGGGGGTCTATTGAAGGATAGCATCCACACATCTGTGGAAGATCAAGTTTGCATGTTCCTTCATGTTGTAGGCCATAATCAGATGTTCAGAATCATCCATAGCACATTCAGAAGATCGATAGAGACTATCTCCCACTACTTCAAACAAGTCTTGTATGCTGTTAGCGAGCTGAGGCATGAGATGATCAAGGCACCCACATGCCAAACACCTACCAAGATTAGAGATAGCTTCAGATGGTACCCGTACTTCAAGGTAAGCAGTTCTATTGTAGTGTGATCAGTGTTGCTGATGTGTAGGACAGATTATTCACTCACTGTTCTTCGGAACTACAGGATTGTATTGGCGCCATCGATGGTACTCACGTCACAGCTAGAGTGCCGAAAGAACAGTCGAAAGATTTCACAGGGAGGAAGCACTACACCAGTCAGAATGTGCTTGCAGCTGTGGATTTTGATATGAAGTTCACGTATGTCTTGGCTGGCTGGAAAGGATCAGCACACGATGCAACCATTCTAGCAGACAGCATGTCAAGACTTGACGGGATCACTATCCCTGAAGGTAAGTTCTACCTTGGTGATGCTAGATATGCATGTCGGCCTGGAGTTCTCCCCCTTTCGAAGCACCAGGTACCATCTGAACGAGTTCAATGCACGATTCGGTCCAGCGAATGCCAAGGAATTGTTCAATCTCGGACACTCTATGTGACGCCCCGGGTTTTTCCCCAATTAGATTTGTTTGTTTTTCTTTTTCGCATCATCATGACATCACGCATCATGAGCATTGCACTATTTTTTTGTCGATAAAATTATTTTACTAAACTCTATTTTGTCATTCAAATACTTTTCCTTCCATCTCGGTTCGCTTTTCTTTTATAAATATTATTTGTCAAATGGTTTTGCAAAAGAAAGTAATCAAAGAAAAGGTTTTCTGTGTGAGAGAGAGCAGCCCAGCCATGCCACTTTCGGCCCAAAGCCCACCCAAGCTGAACCCTAGGGTTTCCCTGGAAACTTCTACCTCCAGCCCCTACGTTTTGCAGCCACCCTCCTCTTCTTTTCTATTTTTGCATTCTGGTCCTCCACCATCTCTCTCTCCTTTTCTTTTACCTTTTGGTCCCTGCACCCTATCCTCCTCGTTCCCTTATCCTCTTCCTCCTTCACACCCAACCACACGCACATCACACACACGCAGCACCCGCTCCTTGGCCTCACTGCTCTCCTCTCCCCCCTAGCTCAGCTCGCCCCGACCCCCGTGCTCCTCTTCCTCTCCTCCCCTCACTCCGGTCCACCGCCTTGCCCCGGCCAGCTCTGGGCCGCCGCCTACCGCTGGCCCTGGACGCCCCGTCCGCGCCTCCCTCCTCACGCCTGCTCGTGCGCGCCTCGCCTCCAGCGCCGCCCCCGGCCATTCCTGCCTGCTCCCGCGCGTGCGCGCGCAAGCCAAGCCGCGCGCCAGGATGGCCGCCTCGCTCCCTGTCGCCTCGACCTTCCCAGCCGAGTGCTGGCCCAGCGCCAGCCACGTGCGTCGCCCGACACCGTGGCCGTCTCCCTGCTCCGCTCGAGGCCGTCGTCTTCTGCGCCTCCGGTTCCCCGTGGTCGTCAGTCGGGCAGCGCCCCACCTTCGCCCATCGGGTGTTTGTTGAAATGCCCGCAAGGCATCCGGCACCGTGCCTTCGTCCGCCCCTGTCCACCCTTCGCGGTGCTACATCCTGTGCGCTTGTGCGCGTCTTCTGGTGTTTGAGTTGCCATGCTCACGCGTGCGCCATTTTGGTGCCCCTGTCCGTGTGCGCCGCATTTCTTCCGGTGCCCGTGTCCGTGTACCATGCTCCTCCATGTCTGTAACCGATGACAAGTTCTGCCACAACGGCGCAACGTACAACGACACCATGAACCGACGTTGAGCTCTTCGTGTTCGAGACCGCCGACAAGACCGACGTCGTGTACCCCGACCGCCGGCAAGATCTTTGCCTCGTGACATCGCCTTTGTCCGTTTTGTGTTTGGTCGCCTTCGTGCGCGTCCATTTTCCGACCCGGAACCGTGAACGACGACGACTCGAGAACACCTACTTCGACCACTTCCACGACACCGACAAACAACGATGCTCCGGTTCGGCGACGACTACTTCCCCGACGTCGACTAGTTCCTCTACGGATCAAAGATCACGACTTTGACCCCGAAGTTCCCCTCTTTCCGACGTGCGAACTCAAACCTGAGCCTATACTTATATACCTATTTTTATAAAATGTCACCTATATTGTGCATCTCATATTTTTCATGCATATGTTGCATTGCATCTTGGGTTGTGGGTAATTAGCAATTTATCTGATAATTAAATATGGAGTGTGTGGGATATTCGATAAATGTCCCGACTTCATTTAAATTGAGTAGATCACCCATGCCATGTTTAAACCTGTTAATCAACATTTAATTTGGTGGTTAGATAAATAACTTGAATCTTAATATTAATTGTTGGAATCCTGGTTCCGCTTAATTTGGCTTAAGTTGCATCTTGTCTTGCATCTTGCCCTGGCATGCATCATTTCATGAACATGCTGGATCTTTTGTCGTAGTTGTAAGATGCATCTTTTGCGTTTCCAGTGTTCGTTGCTTCTTCGCGGATAAGACGTTGAGATGGTGTGAGCAACATCAAATTCTTCTTCCATGCTAGATTCCAGGCAAGCACTGTTCTTTTGTTCCCAATGCATTGTTTTTCATCGTTGTCGTTGATCTCTGCTACCCTTATGTTACGATGCTTATGCGATCCTATCCATGTTTACCCTGCTGCCATGGTATAGCCCCACCTCCACATCCTACCACGCTGTTGTTTGTTTACCTTGTTGGCCTTGCGAGTCATAGCGCATGCTTAGGTTGTTACCTTTATCTTCTTGTTATTACTTGTATCTTTGAAGCCCTGGTAAATGGCTACCTGTTTATCTGTTGTGGGACGATTGCTATCTTAATGTTAAGGCACCGGTGGAAGGCCAGTTTGGTGCTTTGTTCTGCTAGTGTCGCCCTAGGACCTGAGTTCTTGTCCTCGGATCCAAGAATGAGTGCGCTATCCACATGTGGGACCTAATGGGACTCCCCGCGTCCTGTGACCCGATCCATAGCCTTGTCCAGGGCGCCGCAAGTAGTTTGGGCTTTCTATTTGCATACGCACATCCCCTTTCATGCAGGTGAAGATGATGCTGATGATGATGGTACTGAACCGATGTGTGTACATTTATATAGGTTTCGCAGTACGACACGAAGGGGATTTCCTACTGTGAATAGATTCCCCCTAGTGCGTAGACGCAAACGGCTAGGTCCGCCTCAGAGCTTCCGCCGAACTTATGATGCGGGTTCAACTTGGCTAGGTGGTTCCCTGGACTTGGCTGTAGAGAAGTGAAAGGTTGTGTCAAACGCTCCATGGCAATTTGATGCGTGTGGTTAAACAATAGTGCACCCATGCAGGGTTAAATATTTTCGAAAAGCCGTGTCCACGGTTATGGATGACTTGGTGATGATGCTGGCTAACAAGATCATAGACAACTTACACCTAGCAGTGATAGCTCTTAAACTTGCTTCGCTGTGTGAGTTCCTTTGGATTGCTTACTCGTGGGTTAATCGAGTAAGTGATAATCGGCTGGGTATTGTATGGTGTTAGCATCTAGTTGGTTCCTTGCTCGCGTTCTTATCCCTATCTTATAGACGCAAGTTGTAGCGTGTCATCTGTAGATGGCTTAGTGCTGCTGCTGCTTCAGTCCACCAATCCTTTATATTTTTGGAGCCTTTGTATTGGTTCCAAGTGTGTTTTGCTTGCCAGGTAAATTCCATTACCTGACCCAATTTTTTTGGGCTGTTTTGCACTGAACAGTCAACAGATTTGAAGTCTGACGACATTAGCTTGGGAATCCCTCCGGCAAGGCCTGGGCAGGGATTGGACGCCATCGGTTATCTTCAAGACTCTTAGTCCAATTTGTATCTTATCCATAGTCGGACGCTAGTTTGCTTTCGCTGTGATTTGTATCTTTGTAATGTATCTGTTGTTTCCTGACTCGTTTGAGTCCTTCTGGTATATATTCTCTTTCTGCTGTTGTTGTGGATTTTTTCGTGATCTGTTGTAATGTTATCACAATTCCACCCACATAACGTGCATGTTTCGGCGTGCACGTTATGTCTGGTGGGCGTCCTGAGATAGTTATTATGCGGTTTTGGCGGGAACGCTTTAATCCGCATGGTACCGATTTTGGGGCGTCACACTCTAGTCTTAGAGTAACAGTGGAGAGAGATTTTGCTGCACTCAAGAATAGATTCAAGATTCTGGACCATAAGCCATTTCACACATTCGAGACCCAAGTGAAGCTTGTCCTTGCATGCTGCATTCTTCACAACTGGATCTTTGGTTGGGGTTTGATGAGCATGTCCCAGATGAGGCGGATGTGACACCTGACGACATTGATCAAGGCCATGGTGTCGCCGTTGATGACAATGAAGCTTGGAAGAACAAGAGAATGGAGTGGGCTGAAACAATGTGGGCAGACAGAGATAACACCAGGTTCTACAGAAGATGATGAACATTGAACTATCGCCCCCCCTCCCCCGAACTATCTACCGGTCTGTAATAACAGTACTACTAAATGATTCGAACTAGTTAGGGCTAAACTCAGTAACCACCATTCGTGTTAGCTAGGACTGAACTATGGACGAACTGCTCGCTGATCGGGATGAACTACTATTGTGATGTCCTCTACCGCGTTGTTCGATGCAACCAAACGCAGCACATTGCAGCAAACAAGCCCGTCGGGCGTTGCTGCAGACTACCAAACGGTCTGCACCAACATGTGCAACTAATGCGATGCGGGCGACCAAACAAGGTGGACAACATGGTTTTTTAGCCTTCTCCACGAGGCCAGGCCCTGGCTAGCACTGCTGCACATAGCGCAAAAGTAGCTGCTGGCTACCAAACGCGCCCTAAGTTGTGATAGCCCGAGGTCTGAAGGGCCTTCTCAAGATCTAGATGGGTTACAACCATTCGGATCTTCTTTATACTCTTCGTCACTTATCTCGAAAGAATGAAAAAATGCCCTGTGGCCTTGAAGCAAAAAAGTTGGCTGGTGCAAGGACATGGAAGACGCCTTCGTCAATGATTGAGACTGTACTGGAGTCACCCATATCAATCTCTACAGGCGTTTGATGCGCCAAAAGGCATTGTAAAACTTGCTTTGCTTTTGTCTTCCTTGCGGCTGTTTTAGCTACTGAACGTGTAGCCTCAGGGGGTGGATTTTGTCTGCTCTACTAGTAATCAGAATGCTAATGCAAGTCTAATTAAACATGTGTTTATGGCATGTCATTTCGAAGTAACGTAACTGTGACAGACGAAGCGGTACGTGAGGAAAGCCAGCGAGAGAGGCGATCGTCCAGCGATTTAAGAACCCATCTAGGGTTTCGTCCCTTCGCCGGCGACGCCGCTGGTCCGCTCCGTCTCCAATGACCTTAGGACCTTGGAGTGTGGCGGATCACGGCCTCTCGCCGGCGGGAGGGTTTCCGTCCTTTGTTTAGTTTTTTTCCAGTGTCTTCTTCAACATGGTGAGGCGGTGGCTACATCTTGAAGCCAGAATAATGTCCTCTCCATCCTATCCTCGCTCTGGTGGTGCGTCTAGCGCCAGCGGAGAGCACGTGGAGACATGTGTCCGACGGATCTCCTGGGATCCAGTCCGTTTCCATGTTCGTCCTTGTGGTTACAGGTCTGGCCCTTCCGATTTACGGTTGTCATCATTGGCGATGGTTACTACTCTGGTGCGCTGGTCCATCGGGGCCTTAACACGACGACTTCCCGTCTGTCTACTACAACAAGCTCTACTACGACAAGCTTTACCCAGCTCCGGTGAGGGAGGGGTGACGACGGCGGCGCGCCTTCGGCTCGCTTTAGTGTTCGTAGTCGTCGCTAGGTGGTCCGAAGATCTATTTGTAATTTTTATTGCGTTTGATTTCTTTGTACTGTTGCTGATGATCAATAAATTGGTTGGTCTTTTTGCAAGAAAAAAAAGTAATGTGATGGAGACCCATGTCGCTCTTAGAAAAAATGAAAAACATTTCAATGAGACAAGGACCAAACATCATCAAAAGAACAACATGGCAACTAGATAAGTTAATGACCCATAATAGAGGAGGCCCCGTAAATAAACGAATAGAGGAGGCAAATCAAAGTGTTGTGCCAGTTGGCTCAATTAAGCCTGAGCGAAAAGCCCATAAGTCCATAACTCAATCTCAGCATATAAATAGAAAGTCCACTGGCAGCAATTGTCCAGGAATGAAAACAAGCAAGCTAGGCATCAGGTAAACAACGAACAAACATAGGATGACCTGATCGACATCGACGATGGAAGTTTGATGCGGATGAAAATTCACAGACCTACCTGTTAATCACAAATTGCAGCAGGACATATTTCAGGAACAACTGCTACCGCACGAGCTCCTAACACGATTCCACGTGAGTCCGTAACAATTTTTCCACAATACTCGAAAATCAGCCGAATGTGTTTAGCCAAAATAGCAAACATAACCACTAGCTATACCTAATGACAGATACCATAACAAACCGCTTTTTAAACCGACGGCTAGGGCTATCTCTCCTGAAGTTAACCCGGCCGCCAGCTTGCTCTTGTTCATTTCTTGGGGACAAGTGGCGGCACACTCTGCTCGTTCCTGAAGTAGTCGCCAGCGTCCAATTTCCCCTTGGTGATGGCGAGCCTCTTGAAGTTTCCCCCGAAGTACTTCTCACCCCACACCTTGGCTCTTTCGTAGCTCGTGACCCCGCCGACGATCGTGTTCTCCCCGATGTCGAGGTCACGGTAGTTCACGTACGCGGCCCTCGGGTTCTTGGTCACGAACGGCTCCATGAAGTTGTAAAGGCCCCTGATCCAGTTGGGGGCGTCCGTTCCGTTGCCCGTCCAGAACGCCACGTACTGGATGTTGTAGAGGACGCCGTTCCGGTGAGGGTACGGCGTGTCGGCATCAGAAATGCTGCCGACTTTCCCGCCATGGGGCTCTAGGATGATGATCCCCGCGCCCGCCTTGGTGAACCAGGGGAAGATATTTTCCCACGTGGCCTTTGTGATGGCCTGCTTGACATAGTCGGACTTGTTCTTGGTGAAGGTGGTCAGGCTTGTCGTCCGGTTGAGGAGCGTCTCGACGGGCGTCTTGGCGTCGCCCGAGTTGACGTAGACCGTGGACTGCAGCCAGGTCATCTCCCTGCAGTCGGCGTGCGTCATGTTAAGCTCGGAGAAGAGGGTTCTCATCGTCGGCACGAGCGTGCTGCAGTTGCCGAGATACTGGGACTGGAACAGGGCCGACTTGCTCTGCACGACCACCCGTATGCTGAGCTCGTCAGGAAGGGCCGGCGCCAGCGTTTGCCATTTGGTCACGACGCTGACCGCGCCTTGGTCGACGCTCTTCTGTATGTTGAAGAAGGTCACCATCGGTGGGACCTCCACGAGCCTGACCTTCCACGACAAGACGATGCCGAAGTTCCCGCCGCCGCCACCGCGTATGGCCCAGAAGAGGTCCCTCCCCATGGTCTTCTTGTCCAGGAGCGTCCCGTTGGCGTCGACCAGCATGGCGTCCAGGACGTTGTCGGCGGAGAGGCCGTATTTGCGCATCATCAGGCCCATGCCGCCACCGCTGATGAGGCCGCCCATGCCAACGGTCGGGCATGCGCCCGCGGGAACGCGAGCCCCGGAGCGACCTGGGAGTTGTTCTTCGCGATGTTGTAGTACAGCTCCCCGATGGTCGCGCCAGAGTCCACTCACGCGGTGGCGGCGCCCCGGTTGACGCGCACGGCTCGGAGGTCCGCGAGGTCCACGACGGCAAACGTCTCGCGCCGCTCAGACCGGTACGAGAGGCCCTCGTAGTCGTGCCCACCGCTGCGCACGCGGATGCGCACGTCGTGGCGGCGGCCGCAGACAACGGCGGCCTGGACGTGGGACGCGTTGGTCGGCGTGACGATGACGAGCGGTCTCACCGTGCTAGGGGTGAAGAACTTGGGTTCCTGATGGAGGACTTGAGAACCGAAGTGAAGGACGGCGAACTCGGCGTGAACATGCGCTGGCCTGGGATGTTGGCCGAGAGGCACCGGAGGAAGTCGCCGGAGGCAGCCATGGACGGGACAGGCACGTAGCAAGCGAGGAAGCAAAATGTGAGCAGGAGAGCTGTGCGTGTGGATACCGCCATATTTGCCGCTCTCGTGCACTCCAGGGACAGGGTGCTTATCGGGAGCTTGTCATCAGTTCGTTATATAGGCCATGCGGATCCTGTTCCCTTCATTTGAGTGTGCTGAGAGAGCTTGCCGCTCTGTGATCCTGTTTCCCTCATAAGACGTATGCAGCGACGATCGACGACTTTTTTGAAACGTGCGCAAGAGTTAGTGCTAGGTGGCGGGGAAATCATGGTCAACCCTTTTTGCGTTGGTCATCGTTGCCTATCAGTTACTTGCATTGGCGGGATTCTGGCTGGCCTTCGTTAGATGTGCTTGACTAGTATATGAGAATATTTCCATATGAACGTTGTCGAGGACTCGAGGCACGGCATCCTTTTCTGTTTACGGCGTTCGACGACTCGAGGAAAGTCTGGCATCTTTTTCTGCATACGGCTGCGTACAGATTTCAGCTAGGGTGTTAACCATGAAATATCGGAATTAGTACTGGAGTAGTTTTGTTGAAAAATGTGTACTTGCTGTGGTAACTAGTGGGTTTGCTCTGTGCAAAGTGCATTGATTAGCCTCGGACTTAAGCAAGATCGGGAATGAAGCATCCAAACTTAACTCTGTTTGGACTTAGGAGCTCGGATTGAAGTCCCGGCCAATGGCAACCTGATATAATTCAAACCTGCCAGCAAGGCCAGCATCTAGCCTCCGGTCCAAGCTAACGACAAGTCTTCGTATGGTCAAATGATACCTCATTGGAGCATCACCACAGGAGTTCCAAAAGCGACAAGTCTTCGTATGGTCCAATGAAAACTCTCATTGGAGCATCACCACAAGAGTTCCAAAAAAATGAGTCACAAAATATAACTGTACGAGGGAGGTAGATAAGATTTTGGGAAGTAAAAACTATGGTAAACGCTACGCGTCAGTCGGTCTTAGCGAGGCCAGCCACCTTCCGCGCCATCCGATCTATTTAAGTGAACCGCTCCCGCACGTCTGATTACAGCAGCAAAAACGGTTCACGTGTAGCATGTTTTCGATGTGTATGCAACATTGCAACATCACGTGTAGCAAAAAAAATCAGAAAAATGTGCGTCCGATCATTGTAGCAAAAAAACCCAACAAAACATATTTTTTGTGCGCATGTAGCAAATGTAGCAAAATTTCCCGAATATGTAAAAAACTTCAGACGTGTAGCAAAAAACACTGTAACATTTTCGACATATCCATGTAGCAAAAGTCAACAGTGTATGTGTCGTGTCTCGGATGACGGACACCAGGAGTAAAAGATACCCCATTTTTAGGTTCGGCACGGGGCGCGAAGGAGGTTGGAAGACGTCTCACCCGGGAGGTGTTCGCCAAGTTCTTCGTCGGGATGGACAAGCAAACAACACAGGGACACAGGGAGTTTTACCCAGGTTCAGACCGCCCAGAGGCTAAAAGCCCGACCCCTGCATGTCTGGATTGATGTGTTAATCATGGAGTGGATTACAAGGGTGTTTCTGTGGTGAACCCGGAAGAGTACCGGCCGGAGGTAGACGAAGAGCAGATCCTGCCCTGAGGAGATCACCTCTCTCTCTACCCTCCGAACCCTAGTCTAGCTAAGGGGATACCACAGGCGCACGCGAGGGGTGTGAGGGGTTTTGGCGGGAGAAACCCCTCGGCGGTCTATGGAGGAGACGTGGCTTCTTCTCCTCCAAGCGTCTTGAGAGGTGTCGCTGTCCACCTTTAGGAAAGGAGGGGAGGGCGGTACTGACAGCCCCACCGACCACGCCAAAGGCAACATCCTTCGAGGCGCGTCCTTCATGTTGGCGCCCAAGTCTTCTACCAACTTCCCGCACGAGATGGCGTGCTTATCCTTTCATCGGTACGGACGAAGAACCCGGAGGCACGTCAGGCCTCCTGCCGGGTGCCTGGACCCGGGGCGCTCCACCTTGATCTCCGGGAGATAGGTGACCCGGAAGGCCACCTGGTCCTTAGCCGTGGTTTGTCGATGCCGAACTTGACGTGCTTCCTTGGAGGTAGATGAGCTGGCCCATATACCAGTCTTGACTCCTTGCCTTGTCCATCTTCTTGGTGGGCCCAGCTTGTGGACCCACTTTGGCCGCATCAGGGGAACCCCATGTTCCACTGTTGCGACAGTAGCCCCCGGGCATTGTCCCGACGGCTCTTGCTTCAGTTGCTGCCGAGGCTATGGCCAAAGAGGGTCCTCGGCGCCTTGCCTTCCATGCTCTGCTGGGGGATCGTCAGGATGAAGTAGGAACGAGCCCCTTGAGTCTTCTGTAGACTTGGTCGAGGCGAACGTTGCGGTTCGCGCGGACGGCCAACATATGTCTTGAATCTAACGGTAGGGAGTGCCCGAAGCGGGACACCTTGATACGCGCGTCAGTCAGAGTGATAGGGCCGTGATGTGATGCGTGGGCTGCCTTATAAGCCACGCCTCGACGGCACTGTAGCCGTTACTCTCCCAAATCGCCGAAATCCCCAAATCGCCGCCTCCGAAATCAGCTTTTCCTCATTTTGCCCAGCGCCACCCCATCTCTCCGCCGTGGTAGTCATCTCCAGAAGTCCTAGCTCTGCCCTTCCTGGCTCATGCGCCGAAACGGGAAAAGAGAGCTGTAGTGAGGAAGGTGAAGCAATCTACGGCGGAAAGAATGGCGATGGAAGCTTCTCTTGATGACGCTTCACCTTCCGCGAGGGTGACGCTGGCTCTGCTTACTCCGAGCGAGTATGCGACAGAGGAGGCTGCTAGCCAAATCCGTCGTGCCCCCGCCTTGGAGTTTCACGAGGTCGATGACGTGGTGATGCGTCCCGGGAGCGGGCTCCGGCAGGACGGCGAGGTGGTAACTTTTCCTGACTTCTCCCTGATTGTCCTTCTTCCTCCATTTTCCGAGTTCTTCATGGCGATCCTGGAGGCATACGGTCTGCATATGCTTCAACTGCATCCCAATGACGTGCTGATATTAGCCATATTTGCCTACGCATGTGAGGCATTCGTGGGAATTATGCCCTCGGTGGCTTTGTTCCGTCATTACTTTGTTCCCCGCCTGGGAAGATCACGGTGGGTTTCTGGGGGCGTCTCCTTCTGCCTTAGGAAGGACTTGGCACATCAATACCCAGAAGTGCTTGTCAATCCTGCCTGGGGAGAACGGAGGTACAACTGGTACTTCATCAAAGCAGATGACACCAAACCTCATTTGATTGTGCCCTCTTATCCAGCAGAACGCCTCGCACATTCCAAAAAGAGAAGCTCTCAAGGGAAGGCCCTGACTCCAGCTATTGACATGTTTAATGCCCTCCAAAACCAGGGGGTGACCTGTGCTATGATCTTGGGCGACTTCGTTCGAAGGGGAATCGCTCCTTTGCAGTTCCGACGTCACCCTCTTTGGGAGCTGAACCAGGTGGGTGGCAGCTCCCCACGGGCAAGATTCCATCTGACTGAAACTCAATGGGCTCTGAGCATGGGCTTTCTGCTGCCAAGAGCGTCGTACTATCTTCTGGGCAACATTCTACCACTGTTCGAGGATCCAGCTGCTCAAGGTATCCGGGCTCCCATGCATGAGTGCAATGAATACGGGATTGCTGGAACCGCCATGATTGAGCCCCCACTTGCACACAAAGAGCGCCAGCAACGAGACGGCCAAGCCCTGGTGTACGGGGACGTTTCTCCTGAAGAACCCTGGCCTTCAGACGATGAAGGCAAAGAAGCAAACCTCCCAGCAGCGCCAGCCGGGTGCGCGGGTTCCGATCATTCGCCAGCGATTGGGGCCCAGCTAGGCCCTGAGATGGTGAGGCAATCATCCTTGCCGGGTACTCCGGTGCCGCAGGAGTCCGACCAAATGTCGGGGGCAATCCCGCCCTCTCTTGCGGGCGATGAAGATAGCGCAGAGAGCATGTCCTGGCCTGCTCTCTTTGGCGACCTGGTGGAGAAGAAGTGGTCCTTTTCTGAGTCAAAGAGATCCCGGCGGTAAGCCTGGCCAGCCGACCTTTCACACGCAACTTTTTCATGCGGTGTTTGTTTTGATGTTCTTTACTCATGTCTTCTGCTGAAGTCCAACAACAGAGTGGCCTAGCAAAAGGGTCCGGGAGAGTGAAGATGCTGGGGCTGAAGGAACTGCCGGGGCTTCATCTTCTGAGGACTCGGAGTCCCTGGTTCCCGATCCGATCTCAGAGGATGCTGAGGTAGCTCCAACTGCGCCAGTTGGGACAGTGGTGCAAGAGGCGCCTCTCCAAACTCACGAGGCCGGTGCGCTTGTAGGGAATCCAACAGGCATCCTAACAACCGCAGGTAAAACTTAGAACCTTCGAAGTGATGAAGTTCTGTGGTGTTTGCAGCCGTGTCGACGCTGACTGCTCTTTTGTTTGCAGGAGACGAAAGGCCTGGTACCACAAAAATCCCTCGGGGAGAGCGTGACGTGGATCCCCGGGCAGCTCCCGCTCCGAACAGACTTGCAGCAGGCGGATCCCCTCTTGGGGAAATGGTTGTCCAGCGTGATGACACTCTCCTTGCACTCGAGAGCAGGGGACAAGGTTCCGGCTTCTCCAAGACATTCTCCAGTGTCGAGGACTTGCTGGCGTTCGCTCACGCCGAAATGGCGCGACAGGGGACTCCATCACTTGGGGACGGAGAGAACTTGCAGGCTCGAGAATTGGAGCTGGTGGCGAACGAAGAGAGTCTCGGCACCCGAGAGATGAGGCTGGTGGCTAACGAGGAAATGCTCGACGCCCGAGAGCTGAGGGTTTCCAACCAGGAAAAGGAGTTGGAAATGCAGCTAGCTGAGCTGAACGATAGTGAGCACATCCATCTTGGCACCATTGAAGAGCTCCAGACGCGGGTAGCTCAGGATGAGGACCGCCTCGAGCAGAGCATAGAAAACATGACCAGCTGGACCCGAAGCGACCTTGAACATGATTTCTGGGCCAAGGATCATGACATCTCGTCAAGGGACCGGCAGATAACCAGACTGCGCGGTGACCTCAAGGATGAGCGAGAGCGGCGTGATTAGGCCAAGCAGGACTTCCAGAGAGCCAGAGACGAGAAGGACAAAATGGCGTCTCAGGTTGCATCAATGAAGGCTGCTATCGAAGCGCAGAAGACGACCCTTGGTGCTGTGGAGAAGTCTGAGAAAGAAGCGAACGCTCGCTGTAGCTCCCTGGAGAGGAGAATCCAGAAGCTGGAGGACGCCATAAAGTTCAGAGCTGAAGCTGACAAGCGCATGGCTGCTTCCCGCGAGAAAGAGATCCAGGAACTAGCTGATGGTCGAGCGGCCATGGAAACATCCAAATCCCAGGCTCAGATTGCCTGGGATCTGTATGAGCAGGCATCCAACCAGCTCAAAGCGGTGCATGCCGAGTTAGAGAAAACCAAGGCTGCTCTTGAGAAGGAGCAGCACCAGTTCAAGCTTCACTGGCGCGAAGACAACCACGTCCTGCTCAAGATGCACGATTGGTCTTCCAGGATTGTGAAGGAGTTCAGCGAACTGGGGATGCCTTCTCCACCCATCCTCAGTGGAAAACACTCCCGCTCCTTCGCTCACTATCCTGCGTTTCTGGAGCTCGTGGCGAAGCTTGTTGGCGACATCAAGAAGCAGGCGAGGAAGACCACCCGCTTGGCGGGAGAGCAGGCGGTTTGGCAGGCGACCACCCAGATTGTCACCGCCCTCCACCAGCGTCACCCACATCTTTCTCTGCTGTCCGAACTAGGAAGGCTGGGACCTACGACGCCATCTCCCCCGGGTATCACTGTAACATCCCAAAAATATTATAAGTATTATTACTCCAAAAATGAGAGCCTACAAAAACTTTTGTTGACTATTATGTGTTGTTTGTAAATTGTTGCTTGTGGTAATTAATCCTTTTTGCTTGTGCTATTTAGTTCTTGCTAAATGTGTGTTGTTTGCTCTAAGGAAAAATAGGAATAAAAGAAGAGGAATAAAATAAAAGTTGAAACAAGAAAATGAATGTGACATGTGTCACACAAATTCTCCAAGTGGGAAACTCAAATTGTTTCAAACAAAATTCCGTGGAGTGGTAATGCAAACCCTCCCATTTCATCCTTACTACTTATCTCTCTCAAATAATATTTTACACCTATTCTAAAAATTCAAAAGTAAAAACAATTGAAATAAACAAAAATACTATAACTAAAACTTTATGAACAAAAATGATTCAAAACATTTTATTTTGAAATACCAAATTTTGTGGAGCTACTACATGCTATGTGGAAGCCTCACAAATATTTGTTATTTTTTCTAAATTGATTAAGTACCCCAATTAAATTCCAGAAAAGCTTCTGGAAATAAAAAAGAAACTGGAAAATAGAAAAGAGAAAGGAGCCAGGGGGTTTTTGGTAAAAATGCCATCGTCTACCTCCCCCTAGCTCACTGTCGCCGTCGCCGTGTCGCCGTGATCATCGTCGCCGTTTCCAGGGCCCCTAGGCCCCCCTCGCTCGCGTTCGTCCACGCACGGTGCCTCTGCAGCCTCTGCGGGCACTCGAGCCCTTCCCTCTCCCCAATGCCGCCCCTGTCCCCCGTTACCCGCCGTGGAGAGCTCGGACGGCGCCGGCCAAATTCGCCCCATCCTCTGCACCTCGACACGCGCCGCTCTAGCCAGTCCTTCTAGACCACGCCCGGACCCCACACGTCGTCGCATTGCCACGCTCCTCGCACCACTGCCTCGGATTCGAGCAGAAGCTCCCGCCGGTACGCCATGGACGCGTTCATGCGCCTCGTCCATGAAACCCCAGTCCCGGCCCTATGAAACCCCTCCCAGACCCCGCTGCAACTCCACACCACCCCACACCCACTCCACTCCCCTCTGTGCATCGCCAGGAGGGTGTGCACGCTGGCCGCGTCCTCTGCAACCTCGCCGTGCCCGAGGTAGGCGAGCACCACGCTGCCGTGCTGCTGCTGCCCCTCCAACCCCTCCACCATGTTGCCCGAGCTCACCGCACTCACCCCACCCTTTTCCCCTTTGATTTGTGCCCAGACGCGACTGTAGGACCTCGCCGGAGCCCGTGTCCGTGGCCGTGGAGGATTGAGACCTCGCCGCCATCGACTGGAGCCTCCCCAGCAAGTACAACTCGCACCAGCACCTTCCTCGAGCCTCCACCGTCGATCCACGTCATCGCCGCGACTTCCCGAGCCCCCTAGGTGAGAGATCCATCCACCTCGCCGTCACCGGTGCGGCAGCGCCGCCAATTTCTGGTCGCCGTCGTCGCGTTGCACGTGGACCGTTGGATCTCGATCCAACGGTTGCGTACCTCTTCGTTTAGATGTTAGGCTGACGGGCTGGCCCCACCCGTCAGCGTTTTATTAATTTCCACCCACGCACTGTGACGCTGACTAGCTGGCCCCACACGTCAGAAATTTAAACATTATCCAGAGGAGGGAAATTTTCGAATTTAAACTCCTATGTGAAATCAGTACTAGATCCAAGTTTAAAATTTAATATCTCGAGATTTAGGAACCCAAATAAATCAAATCCAATTGTTCTGAAAAGCTTATAAATTTTTTAACCAACCCAATTGGATTCAATTCATTTAGATAAATAATAAAAATGTATTATTAAAAATACTACAGAAGGTTTAAATTCTAAAATTGTTTGTTTCTGATACTCTGTTAGTCCAAATAATTCCAAACCAATTTTCTAGCTTAGTACTGCCATGTATTAGCTTCCCTAATTTTGGTAGAATTATTTGTGCAGTAGGATTTGTTTAGTTAAAGTTGAAGTTTAAACACCCTTCTGCACTCAAACATTTAAATATGTTTAATGGTTAACCCAAATGAATTAGGACCAATTTTTTAGATCAATTTAGCCATGTTTAGTTACCCCTAAAAGGATTTAATTTTAGGATCAACATAACTTATTTGGTAGCCAAAACTTGATTAATCACTCACTGGATTCAAACAATTGTGTAGGGAGTTTGGTAACTCCAAATGATCCAAATCAAATTGGTTGTCTTCTACACATCAGTAGCTTTCTGTAGAAATTTAGTTTGTATTTTTGTGACCAACAGAACTCAAGTTGTGCAATTAAACATGTTCCACAAGTTTCTGCCATAATTTTGGACATAAATAAATATTGTTTAGTTCAATTAATTTGAAACCAAATTGCATTGTTTGATGTGTGCAGTAGCTGTTTGTGATGTTATGGTTGTTATGTTGAGATGATTGCTTGAGTAGTTTAGTGATTGGTTGTATTTGTTTGTTTATTAATTAGACGAGAACGCTGTCGGATTTATCGAGGAAGGAGAGTTTGCAGAACCTGAAGATCAAGACCAAGTCCACTTTGCCGAGCAAGGCAAGCTACTCCCTGAGCTTGCACCTAAATACATATGCATCTACTTTGATCAAATGATTTACTCTTAAGGCATTGGTTTACAAAACCTTTTCAAAAAGTATATGGATATTATTTTGCCACCCTATGTAGAAATATAAGGTAGTTTATATAAAACTATAGGATGGGAAACAATGTTGTTTATTCAAAACTCCTTTGAAAATACTTGTGTGGTTATGGAATGCCGAGATGTCGGTGTTGAAGTGGAGAAATGGAAAATGGGATGTTTATGAAAAATGCACAGTGTCCTAGTACTATGACAACCAATCTTAATCTGTGCGACCACATTTACCCCCATATGGGAACGGGGCTTAGTCATATAATTTGCTCTTATTAGTATGGGATACCTCATCGACGGAGATGACTCCGTTATGCATGAGGGGATGGTTTGGAGAACTCCCCTGACCTGGGTCCTCGCTCAAACTCTATGGAAAGATAAGGAGGAGGATTGAAGACTTCATCAATGTGGTCGCCGGGAAAAACATATGAGTCCTCACACTTAGGGTTGCCGACGGGGACCGGACTGAGTGTCGATGGGAATTATCATATGGGTAGGTCCTATACTAGCATGAGCAAAGGAGAGGCTAGGGTCGGTGGCTCAACTTCGCATACACCTTGTATGGCGGGACGTGGCTGACACGATGAGTTACCGGATGGATGTGGGTTAAAAGCGTGCTACCTCTGCAGAGGGTCAAAACTATTCGAATAGCCGAGTCCTCGGATATGGACAATTGGGAGGCTGTCCTAAGATCATGTGCAAG
Organism: Poa pratensis; assembly: GCA_947311845.1. NCBI lineage: Eukaryota > Viridiplantae > Streptophyta > Magnoliopsida > Poales > Poaceae > Poa > Poa pratensis. Next base: position 23,532,620 of record CAMZMU010000068.1, read on the forward strand.
TTTTTGGAAAAGCTTTTAAGTTTAAAAGAAACTGAAATGGTGATGGTGTTACACACTATACCAAATGGAGTGGTATGAGTTGTTGGAATAAATGGACCATGGTGAGCCATGGTCAGGAAAAGGAGGGTTTTTGGAGAAACAAATGAGATGGTGACTTCTTTTAAAATAGTTATAAAACTCTTCTTACCTTTTTCAATAAAGATATAGAGATGTTTTAAATAAATAAAAGTTGTAAGTAAATAAAACTAGTGCATACTCATGTTGGGGTAGTTTGCGAGTACATTCAAATGTACTCATATTGGTTTCGTCCCTGGCTATTGTCCTAGCCAGACTACGAGGAGGAGCACTACGCCGAGCAGGAGTATGGCGACTTCTACGCAACTAAGGATCTCCACAAGTCAGCTGCCTGTCGGGTCGTCATCGTTAGAATATGATGTCTACTACGCCGTAGCTTCCGCTGATATTTTGGTTTGGCCCATGAAGGCACCTATGTAAGACTTGGTCTAAATGACCATTTATGTAAGACTTTTATTCGGTATTGTAATGGATGTAAACTTTGGTATCCAATTCGGATTATGTGCAACGACAGACTGATCACGGGATCGTTGTGTTAAGCATAATCGGGTATTTCGGACAGCTAGTCCGGGGTCCCCACAGACTTGGTATCAGAGCCATCCTGACTTTAGGAAACCTTAGTTAGCATGGTCGTTAGACAAATGTTACAAAAAGATAATTTCTAAAAGAAAGGAATGAAGTATTTTCGAAAACTGCTTATCTCCAATCCTCTTACTTATGCAAAAATTTATTCTCATTAAACATTACAATTTCCTTTGTATCCTTAAAATTTTGCAGACTTGTCATCTCATTAAACTTAAAATTCTGCTTATTGTTACCTCACTAAATTTAAAATTTTGTACACTTATCATCTCACTAACTTAAAATTTTGCTTAAAATTGTAGATGGCACTCCATTGGACCGAGTTCGTTCAGCTTGAGAAGGACAAGCTGACGTTCGAGAGGGACTTGTTCGAGTTGAGCAAGCTGTTAGGTCGCCCCGCTCCAGAGTTTGAGGGAGCTCAGATTGACGTTCACGGTGTCGGAAGGCTGAGCTGGCTCATCAAGTCGTCAGTTCGCAGGAACATCAAGTCTCCCAGTTCCAGGACGCTCGTCTTCACCACCAAGGAGGCCACCTGGGTTGACGGTCTCTGTACTGCCACACAGAGGATGCTAGCCCGACTTTGTGAGGAGCACAAGGCGGAGTTGGCAGATTCCCGTTTCCGGTTCTACGGGAGGCGCAACTGCGACGGACACCCTACTCCTTCCCCTTGCCACCCGATGTTTGGGAGCTACATCATGGACATGGAGCTCTTACTTCAGTGCACTCAGGATGATCTGATGCGCACTAGGATTCAGCTTCACTTTGACCGCGAGTCGCTCGTTGAGCTTCGCGAGAACGAGGAGAAGCTGATGGAGGAGAAGGTCGCTCTTCTCAGGAAGAGGGCCCAGCTGAGGAAGACTATCGTAAGCTCCGCAAGAAGGTGGCGGAGCAGGACGAGCTGATTGAGGATCTAGAGCACCATACTGACGAGATGGAGGAGGAGGGCGAGGATCTCCGCAAGGAGAACAACGCTTTCCTCAGTGACGATGATGACTTCGTGGAGGAGATGGATTGTGAGGAGGAGGATGATGAGGAGGAGTTAGTTGACGAGGAGGAGGAGCCACTCGAGGCAGTTCTCGAGGACGAGGAGGAGGATCCCGAGGAGCCACCCTACCAGTCAGATGCTGACGTGTTAGAGCTGGAGGTTCCACCTCAGTAGGCGAGTGACTTGATCACTACCGCAGGATTAGGTTGACCCCTATCGCTAGTCGAGTCGAAGTAGTGGTTCTTTTGGAAACCAGATGTATGTATCTTAGATGTAAGGTGATGTTGTAAGCTTGATGTTGTTGTGAACTCCTTGATGTGATGTTTGTGAAATATAAGTATGTTTGTCTTGTTAGATCTGTGTGAAATATTTTCATATAATCCTTAAAATTAATCAACCACTTGCGAAATCGTCTTTTCCCTTAGTCGAACTTTTCTTGCCTTGCCTCTTATACCCGGTGTGCTTCAGGATGCCGCCCCGTCGCAGCAACGGGAGGATCAGGATCAGCACCACCACCACCGGACCCAACCCCCGCCCAACTTCTCGCGCTTATCATGGAGGAACGTGAAAATGCCCGGCAGAGCGCCAGCTCATCTCACTGCCCTGCAACAACTCGCAGCCGCTTATAACAACAACAACAACAACAACAACAACAATGGTGGTAATGGCAATGGATGGAAACCAGCGATCCACCTTAGGCGATTTCCAGAAACCAACCCACCCACCTACTCCAAGGGACTTCACCCACTGGAAGCCGATGATTGGCTTCGCACCATCGACAACAATCTGGAAGTTGCTGCTGTGGGAGAAAATGAGAAAGTGTTGTATGCAACCCACTATCTCGCTGGACCTGCAAGAGCTTGGTGGGAAACTACCAAGGCTCTCCAGCAAGCTGGTCATGTTATCAACTGGGCTGAGTTCCAGGAGAAGTTCCGCAAGAAGCATATTCCCAGCGGACTTATTGAGAGGAAGAAGGATGAATTCCGCAAGCTGAGGCAGGGAAGTAGAGATGTGGTCGGTTATCTGGATGAGTTTACCGACTTATCTCGGTATGCTCCTGATGACACCGACAAAGAAGAGAAGAAGATGGAGCGTTTCATGAGTGGACTTCATGATGAACTGCAGTGTGCTCTGGTTATCCATGACTTCCGTGATCTGGAGTCACTTGTGGACAAAGCCATCCAGCTGGAGACCAAGCGCAAGTCTATGTTTGAAGGTCGCAAGAGGAGGATGAATGCTCAGGAAGGTTCGAGCAGCCAGAAACCTCGTATCTTTCAGCAGAACACCAGGCCTGCCTATCGTCCACCCAAGCCCCACGCCCCAATTACCCTAACCGCCCAAACAACTTCAACCGCCCCAATGACAATAACCGTCCCAGAGGAAACTTCAACAACTTCAACCCCAATGCCAATGTTGTCTGCTTTGAATGTGGCAACAAAGGTCACTACTCCAGAGAATGCCCCAATCCTAAGAGGAATGTTCAGCGCCCCAATGCACCGAACAATGGTCAAGGCCGCAATGGAAATGGTAATGGCAAGAATGCCGCACCCCGCGGAAATGCTGCTGTTGTCAAGGGCCGTCTGCACCACATCAATGCTGAAGAAGCTCAGGATGCGCCAGATGTTGTGCTGGGTACGTTCCTTGTCAACTCAGTACCTGCAACTGTTCTGTTTGATTCTGGTGCAACCCATTCATTTGTTACCGAGGAGTTTGTCGCTAAGGGAGGATTAGTAGAAGGCTTCCTAAATAAAACCCTGAGTATACAAATTCCTGGCTCCACCATAGAAACCAAGAGATTTTGTCCAAATACTGCCATTGAGATTTCAGGCGAAAAATTTGCAGCCGACCTAATTATTCTAGGAACCCAGGGCATAGATGTTATACTTGGTATGAATTGGCTAGCCAAGTACCATGGTCGAATAGACTGTGCCAGAAGAGCTGTATCCGTCACCACCGACAAAGAAGTAGAAGTGGAGTATGTGTCTGAAACCAACCACTCCCAACCAGGCTGCCATGAGAGCATAGCTCGACCCCCCTAGATGAGATCCGTGTTGTTCACCTGTTCAAGGATGTTTTCCCAGAAGAATTGCCTGGTATGCCGCCAGACCGGGATATTGAGTTCATAATTGAGCTTATCCCAGGGACATCCCCCATATCCCAAAGGCCTTATCGGATGAATCCGGAAGAACTAGTTGAATTGAAGAAGCAGTTGGCTGATATGCTCAGCAAAGGTCTTGTTCGTCCAAGCGCTTCACCTTGGGGATCACCCATTATTTTTGTGGACAAGAGAGACGGTACCACACGCCTGTGTGTGGATTATCGCAAGCTAAATGACGTGACCATTAAAAACAAGTACCCTCTTCCCAAGATCGAGGATCTGTTCGATCAAATGAACGGAGCCCGAGTCTTTTCCAAGATCGATCTTCGGACAGGTTACCATCAGTTGAAGATCCGAGAGAAAGATATTCCCAAGACCGCCTTCACCACGTTACGGTTTGTTTGAATACACCGTGATGTCCTTTGGTCTGACCAATGCCCCAGCCTATTTCATGAATCTCATGAACAAGATTTTCATGGAGTACCTCGACAAGTTCGTGGTAGTTTTCCTTGATGACATCCTTATTTATTCCAAGACCGAAGAAGAGCATGCTGAACACCTGCGTCTAGTTTTGGAGACCTCCGAGAGCACCAGCTGTATGCCAAGCTTAGCAAGTGTGAGTTTTGGCTCAGTGAAGTGGCATTTCTCGGACATGTTGTATCTGCCGGAGGAATTTCTGTTGACCCGAGAAGATCCAAGCCATTGTTGACTGGTTATCCCCAACCAGTGTGACTGAAATCCGAAGCTTTCTCGGACTGCTGGTTATTACCGCAAGTTCGTTGAAGGATTTTCCAGTATAGCCAAACCCATGACCCAACTGTTGAAGAAGGACAAGAAATTTGAATGGACTCAGAAGTGTGAAGATAGTTTCCAAGAATTGAAGAAGAGACTAACCTCAGCCCCAATTTTGATTATGCCAGACGTCACCAAGAGTTTCGACGTGTATTGCGATGCATCACGCCTCGGACTTGGTTGCGTTCTGATGCAAGAAGGCAAAGTTGTGTCGTACTGTCCCGGCAGTTGCGACCGCATGAAGAGAATTACCCAACCCATGACCTGGAGTTAGCTGCTGTTGTTCTTGCTCTCAAAACGTGGCGTCCCTATCTTGCGGGACATCGCTGTGAGGTCTATACGATCACAAAAGCTTGAAGTATATTTTCACCCAGAAAGATTGAACCTGCGACAGAGGAGATGGATGGAATTAATCAAGGATTATGATATTGGAATCCATTATCACCCTGGAAAGGCTAATGTAGTTGCCGATGCCCTTAGTCGCAAACCTTGCACCCTGAATGCCCTGATCCAAGCCGAACAGCCAGCCTTGTTCAAAGAGTTCGAAGATTTGGACTAGAACTTGTTAGCCATGGTTATCTCGCCAATTTAGAGTTAACCCCAACCCTGATGGATCAAATCAAAGAAGCCCAAAAGGATCATGAAAGCATTGAAGGAATTAAGAAGAAGATTTCCCTCGGCAAAGCACCCGGTTTTACCGAAGATGCTGAAGGAGTGCTGAAATTCAATGACCGTATCTGTGTGCCCAATGTCACGGAACTTAAGGAGTTAATCCTAAAGGAGGCCCATGAGACCCCTTATTCAATCCACCCCGGCGGAACCAAAATGTACCAAGACCTTCGAGAAAGATTTTGGTGGCATGGAATGAAGAGAGATTGGTTCTTTCGTAGCCAAGTGTGATATCTGTCAGCGAGTCAAGGCTGAACATCAGCGGCCCGCTGGATTGCTTCAACCTTTGAAAATTCCCGAGTGGAAGTGGGATGAGATTGGAATGGATTTTATTACCGGACTTCCAAGATCCAACCGAGGCCATGATTCAATCTGGGTCATCGTTGATCGACTGACCAAGGTTGCTCATTTTATACCGTCAAGACCACTCACAATGGAGCCCAGTTAGCAGACTGTATATTTCCAGAATAGTAAGCCTGCATGGTGTGCCTAAGAAGATTGTATCTGATAGAGGCACGCAATTCACCTCAAGATTCTGGAAATCCCTTCATGAAGCCCTCGGAACCAAGTTAGCATTTAGCACAGCTTATCATCCCCAGACCGATGGCCAAACTGAGCGAGTGAACCAGATATTGGAGGACATGCTTCGCGCATGTGTTCTATCCTATGGTTCCAAGTGGGAAGATTGTCTTCCGTTTGCAGAGTTCTCGTACAACAATAGTTATCAGTCCAGTCTGCAAATGGCCCCTTTTGAAGCCCTTTACGGCAAGAAGTGTCGTACACCCCTGAATTGGTCCGATACCGGAGAAGCAAATTGTTCGGACCAGATACCCTCCGTGAAGCTGAAGAGCAAGTTCAGCTTATTCGTGAACGCCTCAAAACTGCCCAATCCCGTCAGAAGAGTTACGCTGACACCAAGCGCCGTGACCTCACTTCAGTCGGAGATTATGTTTATCTCCGAGTGACACCCCTCAAAGGAATGCAGCGTTTCCATGTCAAAGGAAAATTAGCGCCAAGGTATATTGGACCCTTCAAGATCATTGCTCGTCGAGGAGAAGTATCCTATCAGCTGGAATTGCCCCGGAGTTAGGAGATTATCATGATGTCTTCCACATTTCCTTGCTCCGGAAGTGTCTTGAAGTTCCTGACCAGCCTGATGTTTTCAAAAACATCGACCACCTCTCCATCGACCTGAACCAAGACCTGACTTATCGCAGAGACCCCTCAAGATTCTCGAAGAAGATGTTCGTGTTACCCGAAGACGTGCGATCAAGTTTACAAAGTCCAGTGGACTAACCACTCTGAAGAAGAAGCAACTTGGGAACGCGAAGATTATCTTGAAGCGAATTCCCAGACCTCTTTAAAACCTAAGCCTAGCAAATCTCGGGACGAGATTTATTTTAAGGGGGGAAGGATTGTAACATCCCAAAAATATTATAAGTATTATTATTCCAAAAATGAGAGCCAACAAAAACTTTTGTTGATTATTATGTGTTGTTTGTAAATTGTTGCTTGTGGTAATTAATCCTTGTTGCTTGTGCTATTTAGTTCTTGCTAAATGTGTGTTGTTTGCTCTAAGAAAAATAGGAATAAAAGAAGAGGAATAAATAAAAGTTGAAACAAGAAAATGAATGTGACATGTGTCACACAAATTCTCCAAGTGGGAAACTCAAATTGTTTCAAACAAAATTCAGTGGAGTGGTAATGCAAACCTCCCATTTCATCCTTACTACTTATCTCTCTCAAATAATATTTTACACTATTTAAAATTCAAAAGTAAAAACAATTGAAATAAACCAAAATACTATAACTAAAACTATATGAACAAAAATGATTCAAACCATTTTATTTTGAAATAACAAATTTTGTGGAGCTACTACATGCTATGTGGAAGCCTCACAAATATTTGTGATTTTTCTAATTGATTAAGAACCCCAATTAAATTCCAGAAAAGCTTCTGGAAATAAAAAAGAAACTGGAAAATAGAAAAGAGAAAAGGAGCCAGGGGTTTTTTGGCAAAATGCCATCGTCTACCTCCCCCTAGATCACTGTCGCCGTCGTCGTATCGCCGTGATCGTCGTCGCCGTTCCCAGGGCCCCCAGGCCCCCCCTCGCTCGCGTTCGTCCACGCACGGTGCCTCTGCAGCCTCTGCGGGCACTCGAGCCCTTCCCTCTCCCCAATGCCGCCTCTGTCCCCCGTTGCCCGCCGTGGAGACCTCGGACGGCGCCGGCCAAATTCGCCCCATCCTCTGCACCTCGACACGCGCCGCTCTAGCCAGTCCTTCTAGACCACGCCCGGACCCCACAAGTCGTCGCATGGCCACGCTCCTCGCACCACTGCCTCGGATTCGAGCAGAAGCTCCCGCCGGTACGCCATGGACGCGTTCATGCGCCTCGTCCATGAAACGCCGGTCCCGGCCCTATAAAATCCCCCCCCAGACCCCGCTGCAACTCCACACCACCCCACACCCACTCCACTCCCCTCTATGCATCGCCAGGAGGGCGTGCACGCTGGCCGCGTCCTCTGCAACCTCGCCGTGCCGAGGTAGGCGAGCACCACGCTGCCATGCTGCTGCTGCCCCTCCAACCCTCCACCATGTTGCCCGATCTCACCGCACTCACCCCACCCTTTTCCCCTTTGATTTGTGCCCAGACGCGACCATAGGACCTCGCCGGAGCCCTTGTCCGTGGCCGTGGAGGATTGAGACCTCGCCGCCGTCGACTGGAGCCTCCCCAGCAAGTACAACTCGCACCAGCACCTTCCTCGAGCCTCCGCCATTGATCCACGTCATCGCCGCGACTTCCCGAGCCCCCTAGGTGAGAGATCCATCCACCTCGCCGTCGCCGGCGCGGCAGCGCCACCAATTTCTGGTCGCCGTCGTCGCGTTGCACGTGGACCGTTGGATCTCGATCCAACGGTTGCGTACCTCTTCGTTTAGATGTTAGGCTGATGTGCTGGCCCCACCCGTCAGCGTTTTATTAATTTCCACCCGCGCACTGTGACGCTGACTAGCTGGCCCCACACGTCAGAAATTTAAACATTATCCAGAGGAGGGAAATTTTCGAATTTAAACTCCTCTGTGAAATCAGTACTGGATCCAAATTTAAAATTTAATATCTCGAGATTAAGAACCCAAATAAATCAAATCCAATTGTTTTGGAAAGCTTATAAAAATGTTTAACCAACCAAATTGGATTCAATTCATTTAGATAAATAATAAAAATGTAGTATTAAAAATACTACAGAAGGTTTAAATTCTAAACTTGTTTGTTTCTGATACTCTGTTAGTCCAAATAGTTCCAAACCAATTTTATTAGCTTAGTACTGCCATGTATTAGCTTCCCTAATTTTGGTAGAATTATTTGTGCAGTAGGATTTGTTTAGTATAAAGTTGAAGTTTAAACACCCTTCTGCACCCAAACATTTAAATATGTTTAATGGTTAACCCAAATGAATTAGGACCAATTTTGTTAGATCACATTTATCCATGTTTAGTCACCCCTAAAAGGATTTAATTTTAGGATCAACAGAACTTATTTGGTAGCCAAAAGTTTATTAATCACTCACTGGACTCAAACAATTGTGTAGATTGTTTGGTAACTCCAAATGATCCAAATCAAATTGGGTTGTCTTCTGCACATCAGTAGCTTTCTGTAGAAATTTAGTTTGTATTTTTATGACCAACAGAACTCAAGTTGTGCAATTAAACATGTTTCACAAGTTTCTGCAATAGTTTTGGACATAAATAAATATTGTTTAGTTCAATTAATTTGAAACCAAATTGCATTGTCTGATGTGTGCAGTAGCTGTTTGTGATGTTATGGTTGTTATGTTGAGATGATTGCTTGAGTAGTTTAGTGATTGGTTGTATTTGTTTGTTTATTAATTAGACGAGAACTCTGTCGGATTTATAGAGAAAGGAAAGTTTGCTGAACCTGAAGATCAAGACCAAGTCCACTTTGCCGAGCAAGGCAAGCTACTCCCTGAGCTTGCACCTAAATACATATGCATCTACTTTGATCAAATGATTTACTCTTAAGGCATTGGTTTACAAAACCTTTTCAAAAAGTATATGGATATTATTTTGCCACCCTATGTAGAAATATAAGGTAGTTTATATAAAACTATAGGATGGGAAACAATGTTGTTTATTCAAAACTCCTTTGAAAATACTTGTGTGGTTATGGAATGCCGAGATGTCAGTGTTGAAAGGGAGAAATGGAAAATGGGGATGTTTATGAAAATGCACAGTGTCCTAGTACAATGACAACCAATCTTAATCTGTGCAACCACATTTACCCCCATATGGGAACGGGGCTTAGTCATATAATTTGCTCTTATTAGTATGGGATACCTCATCGATGGAGATGACTCCGTTATGCATGAGGGATGGTTTGGAGAACTCCCCTGACCTGGGTCCTCGCTCAAACTCTATGGAAAGATAAGGAGGAGGATTGAAGACTTCATCATTGTGGTCGCCGGGAAAAACATATGAGTCCTCACACTTAGGGTTGCCGACGGGAACCGGACTGAGTGTCGATGGGAATTATCATATGGGTACATTCCTATACTAGCATGAGCAAAGGAGATGCTAGGATCGGTGGCTCAACTTCGCATACACCTGGTATGGCGGGACGTGGCTGACACGATGAGTTAACGGATGGATGTGGGTTAAAAGCGTGCTACCTCTGCAGAGGGTCAAAACTATTCGAATAGCCGAGTCCTCGGATATGAACAATTGGGAGGCTGTCCTAAAATCATGTGCAAGTTTTTGGAAAAGTTTTTAAGTTTAAAAGAAACTGAAATGGTGATGGTGTTACACAGCTATACCAAATAGAGTGGTATGAGTTGTTGAAATAAATGGACCATGGTGAGCCGTGGTCAGGAAAAGGAGGGGTTTTTGGAGAAATAAATGAGATGGTGACTTCTTTTAAAAATAGTTATAAAACTCTTCTTACCTTTTTCAATAAAGATATAGAGATGTTTTAAATAAATAAAAGTATGAAAGTAAGATAAAACTAGTGCATACTCATGTTGGGGTAGTTTGCGAGTACATTCAAATGTACTCATATTGGTTTCGTCCCTGGCAGACTACGAGGAGGAGCACTATGCCGAGCAGGAGTATGGCGACTTCTACGCCAACTAAGGATCTCCACAAGTCAGGTGCCTGTCGGGTTGTCATCGATAGGATATGATGTCTACTACGCCGTAGCTTCCGCTGATATTTTGGTTTGGCCCATGAAGGCACCTATGTAAGACTTGGTCTAAATGACCATTTATGTAAGACTTTTAATTCGGTTTTGTATTGGATGTAAACTTTGGTATCCAATTCGGATTATGTGCAATGACAGACTGATCACGGGATCATTGTGTTAAGCATAATCGGGTATTTCGGACGGCTAGTCCGGGTGTTGCGCTCGAAATGCGTCACACGAACACGTCCTCGTGTACCCGCGGTGCCGGGGGAGATACTCCGCAACTCGCCCCGCGGGAGGCCTGCTTCCAGCGCGATACGCAAGACAGCAAGCAGGCGCTTTTTAGACCAGACGCCCCAGCCCCTCGGGAAGCCCCGTCTGAGGAAGCCGGCGACGATTGGCTGAACTAAGCCGGACTTGGCCGCTCTCAGCTCGGTTTTCGATACCCGGCGAAATCTAGATGAAGTCGCCGAACAACGGAAGCATAAACAAGGGTTTGAGGAGATAAAAGTAGGTTGTATTGATAGGTTGTCGATTGTTTGCTTAATTTCAATCGGCCGTCACCTCTCACATATATATGAGGCGGCTGGACTTCCCGTACAAGTAATGGACTTCTACAAGGCTTACAAATCATAGTCTAAGTCGAATCCATCTCTAAAATAGGCAACTTTTGGCCGGCAACGTTGGCTTCAAACTTGTTGGCTACTTCGGAAAGTTGCCTTTTGCCTTCCGTACTGGCTTCCAACTTGCTGGCTACTGGAAAGTTGCCTTTTTCCCTTCCGTATTGGCTTCAAACTTGCCTTCTTTCTTAGAGACGAGATATCTTGATCGGCTTCGTATTAGACCCGGATTTCTGTCCGGCTTCTTTTAGAAAGTTGCCTCCCATTTTCCAGCCTTGATCTTAGAAAGTTGTCTTCTCGTTTTCCGCCTTGATCTTGACCTTGAAAGTTGTCTTCTATTTTTCTGCCTTGATCGGTGGAAAGTTGACTTGCCGGCTTGTATTTGACAAAGTTGGCTTTATGCCGTCTTGTCTTGACAATGTTGACTTCTTTTCTGCCGCCTTGTCTTGACAACATTGACTTCCTTTTTGCCACCTTGTGTTGACAAAGTTGGCTTCTTTTCAGCCACCTTTATTGCTTCCTTTGACTTAGCTCGCTATGTCTTCAGGCAACTTCGCACTCCCGAATCCAGCTTCCGCCTTGTTCCGGTTGCCGGATTATTGGCAGCCTTCTTCCGGCCATCTTTTCCTGGAAAGCTTCCCATATCACCATTTTAGCCTTCTTTGTTGCCTTCTTTAAGCCGCCAAATCCTCCTTGAACCTGAAACTGGCAATCTGCCAAAAACGGGTGCTAACACATGCCCCCCTGTTTTCTAGTAGAGCTTGCGTACTAGAAAATATTCAATGTAGAAGTTTTTGTCTAAGGGCGATGCTTAAGCTCATCGGCCATATGCTAAGGGCGATATATGTATATCGGCCATACGTGCAACTCATGCAGTTTGCCACACGCTCGGGTGGAATTTCTTCAAGTATTTCCCATTGATAGCTCGAGGCAACATGCTGCCTTCCAATGTCTCCACCAGATAAGAGTTGCCGGGTACTATTCTCGCGACTCGCAGCGGCCCTTCCCAGTTTGGGGACCATTTGCCAAATTTCCGGCTTCTAGAGCCAACTGGCAATATAACTTTCCAGACCAAGTCGCCAATTTGAAAGTCTTTTAGCCGGACCTTCTTATTGTAAGTTTTTGCCACCCGCAACTTTTCCTTCTCAATTTCTCGCAAGGCAATAACACGCTTGTCGGCTACTTCATCAACATTGTCCATCATCAAGCTGCAGTAGTCTTCAGCCGACAAGTCATCTTGCTTAGCAAGCCTCAAGGCAGCCAGATTCACTTCTACTGGCAAAACGGCTTCTTGTCCATACACCAACTCAAAAGGAGTTGCCTTGGTTGCTCCATGCCTTGAGATCCTGTGCGCCCACAATGCTTCGGACAGTACCTCGTGCCACCTCCTTGGATGATCCTGTACCTTCTTCTTGATCAATTTGACCAAGATTTTATTGCTTGACTCGGCTTGTCCGTTGGCTTGTGCATAGTAGGGAGATGAACTGAGCATCTTGATTCCAAGTGATTCGGCAAATTGCTTCACCTCCTTAGCCATGAAGGAAGTACCTTGATCTGTGGTAAGAGTCTGCGGAATGCCGAATCGATGGATGATATGTTCTGTAATAAACTGGATCACCTCCTTGTGGGTCATGTTTCTGAGAGGTACTGCTTCAGACCACTTGGTGAAATAATCAGTAGCCACCAATACGAACCGATGCCCCTTGGATGAAGGCGGATGGATCATGCCGACAAAGTCAAGCGCCCAACCCCGGAAAGGCCACGGTTTTATAATTGGATTAAGAGGTGAAGCTGGCACCAACTGAATATCTCCAAACTTCTGGCAGGTTTCACATCCCCTGTAATATCTGAAGCAGTCATTGATCATTGTCGGCCAATAAAAACCTGCTCGCCTGAGCATCCACTTCATCTTGTGGGCCGACTGATGTGTTCCACATAAACCATCATGTACCTCTCCCATGGCAACTCTAGCTTCGTCTTCATTCAAGCACTTTAGAAGAAGACCATCGGCAGTTCGGCGATATAAGGCGGCATCCACCAATGTATACTTGAGAGCTAGGCGCCGAACTGCTCTGTCTGTTTTTCGACTTGGATCTTGTAAATAGTCAATATAAGGTTGTCTCCAGTCGTCCGCCAAGTTGTCACTTGACTCCTCCTTAGCCGGCTCCAACAAGCCGGCTTCCTGTTTGGCTTTCTCCTTAGCCGGCTCCAACAAGCCGGCTTCCTGACTGGCTTCCTCCAAGTTGGCAACATGAGTTGTTGGCTGTTCCTTGATAAAGAATAAACCACGACTGACGTGATAGCCAGATGCCTGTTGTGCCAACTCATTCGCAAGCCAATTGTCTTGCCTAGGAACATGAGATATGTGGAAATAATCCAACGTTGAAATCATATCCAGGCATCTATCAAGATAAATGTTGAGAGACCCGCTGTTGCATTGACAAATCTTGGCCACTTGCTGGACAATAAGCAACGAATCTCCATATGCCTCGACATGAGTTACCCCTGCGTCCACCAATATTTCTAGCCCGAATAGAAGTGCTTCGTATTCGGCTTCATTGTTAGTGCATAAATAGTCAAGACGACAAGAGGCTTCAAAAACAGTACCGTGTGGTGAGATGTACACAATGCCAACTCCTTGTCCGCTGCTGCAGACTGAGCCGTCAAAATAAAGCTTCCACGGTACAGCCGACACAATATTTAAGCCGGCTTCTTCCTCCAGGTCAATCCGATGTTCAACAATAAAGTCAGCTACAATTTGGCCTTTCATAGATTTTAGTGGTTCATAAGCCAAATCATATTCAATCAACCCGTACGCCCACTTGCCGATTCGCCCACTAAGAATCGGCCTTTGTATCATGTGTTTGAGAACATCGGTCTGACCAAAGACTTTGCATTCACTGGATAGCAGATAATGTCGCAATTTGGTGCAGGCAAAGTAAAGAGACAAACACAACCTTTCTACAAAGCTGTACCTTGACTCGGCATCCAGCAAACGTCTACTCAGATAAGTGATGATGTACTCTTGTCCTTCGGCTTCCTGAGTTAAGGCAGCTCCGATCACTTTGTCCTCAGCAGCAATATAAAGCCGGAAAGGTTGACCATGAGCCGGCTTCCTGAGAACTGGAGGAGTAGACAGGCAAGTTTTTATCTTGTCAAACGCCTCTTGCTGCTTTGCCCCCCAGGTGAATTCATCATCATTCTTGAGCCGAAGGATCTGTGTAAATGCATCAACTTTTCCAGACAAGTTAGCAATGAATCTTCTCAAATAGTTTACCTTGCCCAGAAACTTCTGCATGTCATTTTTGCAACCCGGCGCCTGTATCTTCTGGATGGCTTCAATCTTTGCCGGATCAACTTCTATGCCATGTTCATGTATGATGAAACCAAGGAATCTCCCAGCCGACACGCCAAAGGCACACTTCAAAGGATTCATCTTGAGCCCGTACTTCCTCATTCTTTCAAACGCCAGCCGCAAGTCGGCCAAGTGATTTGACTCGCCGTCCGACTTAACCACCACGTCATCAATATATACCTCCAGTACGACTCCCAGAAGATCATGGAATATCAGGTTCATCGCTCTTTGATAGGTGGCTCCGGCATTCTTCAATCCAAAAGTCATCACGGTCCATTCGAACAAGCCAACAAAGCCTGGGCAGCGAAACGCCGTCTTAGCCGAATCTTCTTCGGCCATAAATATTTGGTTGTAACCTGCGTTGCCATCCAAGAAGCTGATAACTTTGTGACCTGAGGCTTCGTTGATAAGCATGTCGGCTATTGGCATAGGGTACTCATCCTTTGGCGTGGCTCGATTCAAATCCCTGAAATCAATACATGCCCTAATCTTGTCGGATCCTTTCTTTTCGACCGGCACAATGTTGGATAACCATTCGGCATACTTACAGGGCCGAATAAAGTTGGCTTTCAAAAGCCTGCCAATTTCCGCCTTTATCCGATCATAGATCAGTGGATTAAATTTGCGAGCCGGCTGCTTGTATGGTCTGAAGCCGGCTTTGATAGGCAACCGATGTTCGACCAACTCTCGGCTTAACCCAGGCATCTCGTGGTATTCCCATGCAAAGCAATCCACGTACTCTTTGACTAGCGCGATTAATTCAGACTTATAATCGGCCGCCAACTTTTGCTTTACAAATGTCGGTCTAGGGACAGTGCCATCCCCAATGTCAACTTCTTCCAGCAAGTCAGCCGATGTAAAGCCTTGTCCCAACTTATCCATGTCATCTGGTTCTTCAATTGCTTCATACATATCGTTCCTTTCGGTCCGATACTCGTCCAGACGCTTCTGCAGCCACTCATCATTTTGATCCATCTACTTGAGCGGCAGCCGATTGCTACCAATCGGCTTTAGAGATACTGGCACGAATCCGTCCCTGGTAGCACTTAGGAAGTCGAATCCGGATAAATCACGCCCAGAAAGGCATGTGACATTAGAATGTTGCCAGTCAACAATCGACTCGGCTAACGCAATGCATGCCGATTCGTCAGCATGGACAACTTCAACTTCGTCGTCAACCCATTGCACTAGTTGCTGGTGCATAGTAGACGGAACACACTGGTTAGCATGAAGCCAATCCCGTCCTAGCAGCACATTGTAGTTTCCCTGCACCTCAGCAACAAAGAAGGCGGTAGCCAAAGTCTTGCTTCCTACTGTGAGCTCCAAGCTGATAACGCCTTTGGCTTCTACTCCTTCTCCTCCTTCGAACCCATTTAACACCATGTTTGTCTTCATCAGGTCGCCATCATCTAGTTGTAGCTTCTTGAAGACAGAATATGGCATCAAGTTTACCACAGCGCCGCCATCCACCATCATCCTGGTGACCGGCTTGCCATCAATGTGTCCTCTGACATACAGAGGCCTGAGGTGTTTCACCGGCTTGTCAGGTTTTTCGAAGACAACATTTTTTGGTCCAAAGTTGATTTGCGCAACCTCGCCTTCTTTGACAGCACGGAACTCGGCCGGCAAGTAATACACCATGTTGATGTCCATTCCTGTCCGAGTCGGCGATTCTTCATAATCTAGCAGATCTTCATCTGTCAAATTGCCTGACTCATCCATTGTTGACTCTGACATTGCTGGTTCTTCTTCTGCCTTTTCTTCCATTGCGAGGTCTTCACTTGCCGGCTTCTCTGTGGCCGGATCTTGGATTGCCAGCTCCTTTGCCAAACTTGCCATCGCCAAGTCTGCTGCTTCGACTTCGTCAGCCCATGAAGAATAGGTGATAGCCGGCGTAGCTGCCGGCTCTATTTCACCATCGACAGCAGGACTCATGGTAGTTGGTGCGGAAGCCGCCATAAGGACTGGCCTAGGAATCCACTTTTGCGCCGGCAACATTGGTCGCTCAGCATTGAATTTGACGTCCCTGGATTGCTCAGCTCTTTCTTCTGCCTTCTCCCGGTTCCTTGCTCTTTGCAGTTTCCGCTTTTGTGTCTTTGTTATACCTGGCGGGCACCACTTTGGCTGAGTATATTTTGGATCCCGGGGTTGAGCTTTCATGGCTTGACTGGAGCTAGCTTCATGATCATTGGTTGCTGGCTTTGGCGCGATAGCAAGTATCGGCTCACTGTTTGCCGGCTCTGTAATCGGGTCCTTCAATTTTAGCACATGAGTTCCAACAACCAATAAGTTGTCTGAGACTAATCCGCCTTCTGGCTCCGCCTTTTTAGCACCTTGCGCCTTGATCCGCCAATATGACATGTCTCCGGGATACACAAGCCGGCTTTGCATAGATGGCCGGATTGCCCTGCGTTTGACCTCGTCAGCCGGCCTCTGGTGCCGGCTATTTTCCTCCGTGGATGGTGACCTTGGTCGTTTCCCATACTGCCACTGGTGCGACCTCGACCCGGCCTGGCGCACGTACTTGTTCAGCAGCATGTCAAAAGTTGGCTTTGTCTTCCTTGGTCTATATTCAACCTGGTTTGTCTTCCATCTGCCAACTTCTGGGCTCTTGGGCTTGATAAATCTAGGCGGCGACTTGTCTGGCCGTGGTACTTGCCCCCCGAGTGTAGGGTTGTTGATGGTAATCTTGATGACTTCGCCTCCATCGGGTTGCCGGCTCACTATAACTTGTCTTCCTGCCGCCTTGCTGCTGGCCACCTTCCTGGGTTCACCAACAACAACATTTGATTTATTAGCGGCTTCGGCTGCCTCTGGCCGAAGTAGAACTTTCTTTCCCTCCAGATCTAGCACGTTTACTGGAAACGGCTGTGTATCAATTGCCATGCCGGCAAAGCTCAATCGTCCGTCGTTGAGGGCCGATTGGATCTGTTTACGAAAGACATTGCAATCATTAGTAGCATGAGAGAAAGAATTGTGATACTTGCAATAAGCCCGCCGCCTTAATTCATCAGGCGATGGTATAACATGATTTATCCTTATCACTTTATCCTTCAACAAGGCATCAAATATTCTATCACACTTGCCTACGTCAAAGCTGCATTTTATTTCGTCATCCCGATTTTTACGAATCGGCTTTAGATCATCACACATGTATGGTTTGGCCTTGCTGGGCCAAACAAACTCAGCGGAATAAACATCGGCTTCATCACCGGAGTCGGCATCGTTGTCAACAATATTAAGCCGGCTCCTGCTCATCCGATGCGAGTCTTTTGACTCATTGACCCGGCTCTCTTGAGCCAACGCTCTCTCCTGGACTTGGCCAACAGACAAGAATTCATGTCCTTCTAACCTCTCTTTCAGGTAGGACCTTAAACCATTGAAAACCAAGTCAGCCATGTCTCTTTCAGTTATTGCCAAACTATAACATCGGTTTCTGGTATTTCTAAATCTCTTGACGTAATCAGATACCGATTCATCCTGCTTCTGCCTAACCGATGTAAGGTGAGACAATTTTAACTCTATTTCGCCGGCAAAGAAGTGTTCATGGAACTTTTGCTCTAGATGAAACCATGTATGTATAGAATTAGGAGCTAAAGCCGAAAACCAAGAAAACGCAATGCCGGTTAAAGACAATGAGAACAGGCGAACTTTAATGTGATCATGGTTAGCTTCGCCTAATTGAGCCAAATATTGACTGATATGTTCCCATGTTGACTTACTATCCACCCCATTAAATTTGGCAAATTCAGGGACTCTATAACCAGGTGGATAAGGTTGCAGATCAAAGTAATCGGGGTAAGGCTTAGTGTAAGTTCTATGTTTTGGCATCACCCCGAGCTTGTCAAAAGCTATCTGGTCCAATCTTCTCCTGAATTCGGCTAAGGAATCGTCCATAATGGCCGATTGAGCCGGCACGAGAGAAGAATTGGCGGCAGGGCCAGCTTGCACCCAAGTAGCCGAATTTTGATTCGGCATTGACTCATGACCCAGAATCCGCCTTGTCTGACTCGGCTGGCTTGCCGAGTTAGGCATACTCTGGACAGGAGTTGGACATGGCAGCGTAGGCACAAGTTGGTTTTCCCTACTTTGACCGATCGGTTGTTTGTCCGATGGTTGGTCATGGGACGTGTTTTTCTTAGCCTTTTCATGTTCTAGCATAAGGTCGTAAACATTGGCAGTGCCTTGCGAAACATGAAATTGAATTTCGGCTATCTGTTCAGAGGAAAAAAGGCTACTACTTACAGCGGGTTTGTCAATGTTGGCATCCAGCGGTACAAATTCCGGCTCCTTGATCGGCGAGATTATACCTTGCCGATCTACCTTGAAGCTGGATAAGTACAGGTCTTGATCTTCTTGATCCCGCTTGGCTCGCAGCGCCTCGAACTCCTCATCTCTCTTCTTCTTCCACGCCTCCAGACCTTGGCGTTGTTCTTCCGACAACTTCTCGAGAGTTGGCTTGATGATGTTGTCGGTATTGATACCGGCAGCGTCGGTCTTGGAATTGGTCATTGCTGTCCAATTTTCAGATCGAATCGTCCCCAGCGGAGTCGCCAAAAAGTGTGTTGCGCTCGAAACGCGTCACACGAACACGTCCTCGTGTACCCGCGGTGCCGGGGGAGATACTCCGCAACTCGCCCCGCGGGAGGCCTGCTTCCAGCGCGATACGCAAGACAGCAAGCAGGCGCTTTTTAGACCAGACGCCCCAGCCCCTCGGGAAGCCCCGTCTGAGGAAGCCGGCGACGATTGGCTGAACTAAGCCGGACTTGGCCGCTCTCAGCTCGGTTTTCGATACCCGGCGAAATCTAGATGAAGTCGCCGAACAACGGAAGCATAAACAAGGGTTTGAGGAGATAAAAGTAGGTTGTATTGATAGGTTGTCGATTGTTTGCTTAATTTCAATCGGCCGTCACCTCTCACATATATATGAGGCGGCTGGACTTCCCGTACAAGTAATGGACTTCTACAAGGCTTACAAATCATAGTCTAAGTCGAATCCATCTCTAAAATAGGCAACTTTTGGCCGGCAACGTTGGCTTCAAACTTGTTGGCTACTTCGGAAAGTTGCCTTTTGCCTTCCGTACTGGCTTCCAACTTGCTGGCTACTGGAAAGTTGCCTTTTTCCCTTCCGTATTGGCTTCAAACTTGCCTTCTTTCTTAGAGACGAGATATCTTGATCGGCTTCGTATTAGACCCGGATTTCTGTCCGGCTTCTTTTAGAAAGTTGCCTCCCATTTTCCAGCCTTGATCTTAGAAAGTTGTCTTCTCGTTTTCCGCCTTGATCTTGACCTTGAAAGTTGTCTTCTATTTTTCTGCCTTGATCGGTGGAAAGTTGACTTGCCGGCTTGTATTTGACAAAGTTGGCTTTATGCCGTCTTGTCTTGACAATGTTGACTTCTTTTCTGCCGCCTTGTCTTGACAACATTGACTTCCTTTTTGCCACCTTGTGTTGACAAAGTTGGCTTCTTTTCAGCCACCTTTATTGCTTCCTTTGACTTAGCTCGCTATGTCTTCAGGCAACTTCGCACTCCCGAATCCAGCTTCCGCCTTGTTCCGGTTGCCGGATTATTGGCAGCCTTCTTCCGGCCATCTTTTCCTGGAAAGCTTCCCATATCACCATTTTAGCCTTCTTTGTTGCCTTCTTTAAGCCGCCAAATCCTCCTTGAACCTGAAACTGGCAATCTGCCAAAAACGGGTGCTAACACCGGGGTCCCCACAATCACCCGCCAGGTGAAGGAGATCTTGGAGTGCCTATCCCGCGAGGATGATCCGTGAGCCTGTGAAGTCCTAAAAAGGACAGGGCAATACCAAGGACCGTGAACCATGCCTTTTGTAATAATATCGCCGAAAGAGGCGTATGAACTTGTACTTCGAATGTAAATAACCTTTTCCAAGTTACATAAGTTTTATAATACTCGTGGAGGCTTAACGCTCTCGGAAAGGATCCAAAGGCGCGAGCGCTAACCAGATGAGCAATCAGACAAATCTGATATACTGAAACAGGGCGCAACCCCCCAAAGGAACCACCGTTCTTGACCGCACGGATCTCAGCCCACGATTCCACTTCCAGAGGGAAACTAACAGTGTTATCGCGGAGGCGCTGCCCCAAGATTACGCCCGCTTTCGTCTTAGCCAAAGTGCATAAAACCGCCGTAACTAGGAAAAAGCACACGCAAACGCGTTTGTACTTAGCTCGCAATTGGCTTCCCTTGGCATATTTCGGCAATTATTTTGTCGCGCTGCCGCCGAGGCGGGTCTTCTATGTCGTGTTTCAGACATAATTCTACCATGTCCAGTAATTCTTACCGGGAACAGGTCTCCATGCCGAAATACCCAGTTATCCAGCGGACCCTTTCCGGGGCTGGTCCTTGCATGCCGCTTGAAGGCACAACTGGCTGGTTGACGCCGGTCCAGAGACCATCACATTTCGGAACTCGGAGATCACCTGACTGGTGATTGGGTATCTTGCTAGCATATCAGTGACGCCGGTCCAGAGACCCTGGTGCTGTGAAACCCGGATGCCACCCGTCTGGTGATCTGGCATCTTGCTGGCATATTAGAGACGCTGGTCCGGAGACCCTTGTGTAGCTTATCCTTGAGGCCCAGAGGCTAGCCACCGGGTGATCCGGTACTTTTGAGGGGGTCCACTTGGTCCCGAGTGTATTGTCACAATGTGAACAGGGAGATCCCATTCTCCTTCATTGGGACCATTGTAGATGAAAGTTTGATCCCAACTGGCCACCGTTAGCCTTTGACTGTCTTGAGTACGCTGCGATGTGCAAGGCTCCTCAGCTCCTTCTGTTTGAGTGGAAGCATTGGTGAAAGTCCTAAAAGATTTCCCTTTCTGCGGTGCTCCGGGTTTGGCCTTGGCTTTCTTTGGTTTCCCGGTGAGGGGGCAATCTCTGCAGATGTGTCCTGGTTCGCCATAGGTATAGCACTCCCCATTCTTCTGTCGTAGTTGAATGTCGTTGAACTGGCGGCATTCTTCAAGGCTGTGTTTATCAGATTGGTGGTACATACACCATACTCCAGGCTGGCCATCCTTGCCCAGAGGAATCTTGATCTCTTGTGGCACGTAAATGAGGGGATCTTCAAGGGGAGGTTCGTCCTTTGTGTTCTGGTTTAGATCTTCGCCTTTCGGAGGCTGCACTGCAGGTGATACGTCCGAGCAGAGTTCCTCCCTTACCTCGTGCGTCCACGAAGGGGAAGTTTCATCAATGCTCTCAGCATCTCCCTGAGGCCTTTCCTCGCTGATCAAAGGACTGACGTAGGCCGTTGGGCGTACGAACTGTATTCCAGAATCTCGACCTTGGGTAGTGGATGTCGGCGAAGATTCTTCTAGGATGAAACCGAGCCCTGGATACCGCAGGACTTCCATGGCTGCCTTTGCCTTTTTCTTCTTTTTCATCTTGGCCAGCGAATTCGACACCGCACTTGTGAAAATCGAGGCTGGTAACACCCTGGAGTCGACGGTAGGCTAGAAGCAGATCTTGTCGCGGACGAAGAGCTTGGTGTAGAACTTGGCAAAGACCTTGTCGATGAACATGAAGACGTAGATTAATCCAGCGCTTGTGCCCACTACCTGGCGCACTAAATGTCGTGTCTCAGATGACGGACACGGGAGTAAAGGATACCCCCGTTTTAGGTTCGGCACGGGGAGCGAAGGAGGCTGGAAGACGTCTCACCCGGGAGGTGTTCGCTAAGTTCTTCGTCGGGACAGACAAGCAAACAACACAGGACACATGGAGTTTTACCCAGGTTCAGGCCGCCGGAGGCTAAAAGTCTTACTCCTGCATGTCTAGATTGCGGTGTTCATCATGGAGTGGATTACAAGGGTTTTTCTGTGGTGAACCGGCAGAGTACCTGCCGGAGGTAGACGAAGAGCAGATCCTGCCCTGAGGAGACCACCTCTCTCTACCCTCTGAACCTTAGTCTAGTCTTGACTTGACTCTAGCTTCAGATCCTTTGCCTCGGTGTCTTGGTCCTCCTTTTATAGGCTAAGGGGATACCACAGGCGCACGCGAGGGGTGTGAGGGGTTTTGGCGGGAGAAAACCCCTCGGCGGTCTGTGGAGGAGATGTGGCTCCTACTCCTCCAAGCATCTTAAGAGGTGTCGCTGTCAACCTTTAGGAAAGGAGGGGAGGGCGGTACTGACAGCCCCACCGATCACGCCCAAGGCAACGTCCTTCGAGGCGCGTCCTTCATCTTGGCGCCCAAGTCTTCTACCAACTTCCCGCACGAGCTGGCGTGCTTATCCTCTCATCGGTACGGACGGAGAACCCGTAGGCACATCCGGCCTCCTGCCGGTGCCTGGACCCGGGGGCGCTCCACCTTGATCTCCGGGAGACAGGTGACCCGGAAGGCCACCTGGTCCTTAGCCGTGGTTTGTCGATGCCGAACTTGACGTGCTTCCTTGGAGGTAGTTGAGCTAGTCCATATACCAGTCTTGACTCCTTGCCTTGTCCATCTTCTTGGTGGGCCCAGGTTGTGGACCCACTTTGGCCACATAAGGGGAACCCCATGTTCCACGGTTGCGACAGTATGTAACAAATCCCCATTGACCGAACAAAAAAGGTTGGAAAAACTGTCGTCATTTGTGACAAAAAAGGCCAACATATCCAACATTTGTGTCCGACTTATCCAGCACTAGAACAACACGTATGAAACATTACTGCAATCTCACTGTAGCATATGCACATACGTCATTGTAGCATATTTTCCACATGTACATAACATAAAATGGTGCACACATGTAGCAACATCGGCAAAAATCCGAAAAAGCTGACCTTCACCAATGACCATGGAGACACCACCATGGCTGATTTGAGATCGTCGGGCGTGATTCGGACCCGTCGAAGACTCATTGCCACCGGATCCGGTGATCCACGACTCAAATCTGATTGTAGAATTCGTCATTTCTCTAGCCCAACGGGGCGTGGGAAAGGTCGCCATCCATGGTGTCCTCACCGGCCTTCACTTGGTGTGGCACCGGGAGGCACGACCTGCCTATCAAGAACGAGGAAGCAGTGGTGGCCCGCTGACTCGCCGACGGTGGATCTGCAGCCTTGGCGCCCCACTAGTGAGGCGGAGGATGGCCGACTGGCAGCGGCACATGGAGGAAAAGGCCACAGAAGGTCGCACACGGGAGAGAACGGTGGGGGATTAGGGGAGGCAACTGGGTAGAGCCCCATCAGCGAGCGACAAGGGCACAGGGCCGGCGGGTCCGCCGCAGCACGGAGGAAAAAGGAGGCTGGATCTGTCGTGGGTTTGTCACGTCAGGTGTCATAGATGACTTCGTAGGTGTGGGATTACGCGAGTCAAGCATCTCCGAGCTTGGGATCGCAAGAACAAAGATCAACACAGATTTATCCAGGTTTGGCCCCCTCAATGTGAGGTAAAAGACCTACTTCCTGCCTACCCTAGATTGGTATTGATATGATAATCGAGGTGTTACAATGGAGGCGATCCGATCTGGTACTCGCCGTATGAGCTAGGGTTTGGGGCTTGATAGCTTAACCCGCTCTAAGTCCTGCGAGTCCTCTTTATATACACAGAGGCTCGCTAGGTTACAAAAGGAATCTTCCCCATAAGGAATACATCCACAGAGGCCTACTCGGAGACTACTTGGTCTTCACGTCCTCCGGGAGTTGTCTTCTAGATCTTTCTCCTTATGGCGGTTCAATATTGGGCTTGTTCCCAAGTGGGCCTTCATCCGTGCGAGTAAGTTAAATCGCACTGGGCCACGGGTTAATCCAGAAAGTATTCCCCCGACATTAGCCCCCAAGATTGGTTAGGACTTTACGGTGAGAATCTTCTGGCCTCTTGAAATGGTCTCTGAGCCGCACTGTAAACGTTCTGACCAATCTCCTGACTCATGCGATTCAGAGCTGCGACTCATCTGTGCGACTCATCTCTTCTTCTGGAAATATTCTGTTTCCTTTAATTGCGGACCGTTACTCTTTTTGCGGGCGCAAATTGTGCCGTTGGTTGCGAGCACAGATAATGCCGTTAGTTGCGGGCCCCTTCAGTTATAAGCTGCGGCCACCTAGGTCATTATCCATTTGTCCCTGCAATCTTCTCATCCCTAGCCGCGCCGTCTTCTTCCTCGACCCAAGCCTAGTTCCCCAATTCAATCTCTCCCTCGCAATGGCGCCCAAGGCGAAGCCATCTGACAATAGGCGCCAGATCTCCTGCAACTGGGAAGGATCCTGGGTAACAGAGGAAACTCTTGCGGATCTGGCCGAGGCTGGCTTCTTGCCGCCGAAGGGGGACGGCGTCTGGCGGGCACCAGGCGATGAAATCGAGCCGCGCCCCAAGCCCAACGAGCTGGTGATGTTCGTGGAGCACGTGGAGCGTGGATTCACGCCGCCAGGTTCTCCCTTCTTCCGCAATTTGCTGCAACGCCTAGGCCTCCGTCTTCACGACATCGGGCCCAACTCAATGCTCCAGGTGAGCAATTTTCACGTGCTGTGCGAGGATTATCTTGGCATAGCCCCCAACATCGATCTGTGGCTGGCCTCGTTCACCTGCAACAGCCAACTTGTCTCCAAGGGTGGCGCCTACGTTCAGGTCGGCGCCATCTCTCTTCAGCGCCATAGGAATTCTTGCCTTCCCAAGCTAGCCCTAGCGAATCGACCCAGGGCTTGGCAAAAATCTTTCTTTTATTGCCAAGATACTTCACCGGAGGGCGAAACTCGCCTTCCCTCCTGGTCTAACACCCTCTTCGTGCCTACCGAGGCACTGAAATCAAAACCCCGCGACTCGTCCATGTCCTTCATCAATGAGTCGCTGATCAAAGTCCGCGCCTTAATAGGTCACGGTCTTACTGGCCTTGATCTTCTCTCTTGCTGGACCAAATGGCGCATTCAGCCTGTGAGTTCACGACAGCGATCTTTCCTTGAGTGCACAGGCACCTCTGCTGATGTTGATCGTATCAAAGCTTCGGACTGGAGGCCTGAGGATTGGGTGGAATTTGTCACCCGCGTGACTGAGGAGAAGGACATCTCCTTCGATAAGGTGGGGCTTGCCCCTTTCAGTGTTAACAACAAGCCTTTTGAGGTAACTCCTCTTCTCTGTCTTTTCACCTTCATAGTTGAGTCGCATTCCTTTTCTTTACACTGCAACTTATATTTCTCTCATCCAGGCTGACGAGAACTACTGGTCGCTGCCTGCGACTGTCGCCGGCACTGCTGCTCCCAAGCGTGCCGCACGAAAGAAGTTGCTGCCCACTCTAGAGGGCAGCGAGACTGCTGATATCCCTTCTGTTGCCTCTGCGGCCTCAGATGATGAAGAGACCGAACTGGACGAGGACGTGAGCCCAGTGCCAGCCGCGAGTTCTGTTGCCGCGGCTGAACCAACTCCCCGTAGAGCCTCCAAGAGGCTATCTCGTGAAGAACCAGAGGTTGATGCTCTGGAAAACCCCGAGGCCACGAAGCGTCGCAAACCTGTTACGGGCGCGATCTCCTTTGTTGCCAGGCGTGCTTTCAAAGCTACCGCCTCTGCTGAAGAAGACATGGGTCCCCACTCTGGTAATTTCTGCTGTCTTGTCATCTTGAATGCTTATTCTTTTTCCTCTACTGACACGTAAAACTTTTACTCGCAGATTCTGGGACCCAAGGCCTGTCCTCACCATCAAGTGGTGAACTTATGGCCTTTGTGAAGATGGCTCCAGAGTTAGTAACTTTTCCCTGTGCTTTCAATACTTTTATTCTGGCTTATGTTCTTCTTCTTCTCATAATGCCCTTGCTTTTTACAGAAGTGCGGCTGAACCCGCGACTGAGCCTGGAACCGCGGTTGAGCCGCATTTATCACCTGTGGCTCATACCGCCATGGTAGAGGGCGTGGCCACCACTGATGACCTGGCCACGGTTCCTGTTGTTGACACAGCCACCCAAGAGGTGGCTCTGGAGGATAGAACGGATCCCCTTATGATCCAGGACGTGGAGAGGGTCAACCCCTCCTCCATAGATGTAATGGCCAAGGATGCTGATACGCCAGTGGTTGAGTCGCCAGCGGCGGACAATCTGCGGCCGCCCATTCACATGCTGAGGTTGCTTCTTCCTCCTCCACAAGCCGCGCTGAGAAACTGTCAGAGGCTATCATTGCCTCAAATGACAAGCAAGCCATGGAGCTCCGCAAGGCACTATCTGACCTGTCTGCGGCTTATAAGGTAAACTTCTATCTCCAGTTATCTGTCTCTAGCCCCCAAGGATCAAGTTTCTTCTTTGACTGTAAAGGGAGACTTGATGCTTCTCTTTTAGCTGTTTGACATATACTTACTGACTGACGTTCCCTTCATAGGAGGAACTAAGCTCCATAACAGCTGCCAAAATTGCCTTGGAAAAGCAGCTGGGGGATACTCTCTCTGAGCTGGAGAGGCTACGCGAGCTCCTTGGCCAGCGTGACGCTGAGCTAAAGAAGAGGGAAACCAGGATGGGCGAGCTATCTGATGAAAGCTTCAAGTTTTCTGAGCAAGCCAAAAATACCGAGCTGCGACTTAAACTGTTGAAGAGAAATTCCATGAGAGGGTCCAGCAGCTGGAGCTCCAAGTCAACGCTCAGAAAGACGCCATTGCTGATGTCAATGAGGACGCAAGGCTGAAGGCTGTTTCCATTGGCGAACTTGAGAAAAAATTGAAGAAAGTTTCTGATGCCCATAACCTCGTCCACGCCAAAGTGTGCATCATGACTCAAGAATTAACTGGTATGTATTGCGACTTGTAACTGCATCTTTTTTCTCTATTATCTTTGCCTGTGTGTTGTAGAGCTGACGGAGACATGCCTTGATGTAGGTGAAGATGCCAAGGATCAGCGCGGCAGTACTCAGGAGCAGCTGGAGTATATCCGCGATTTTTCGCGAAGAACTTGTGACGCCTTGAAATCACTGTCTAAGTGCCTGCTGCCGACCAAGCCAGTCCCTGGTGATTCTGAAGGGCTGCTGAAAAGACTGCTTAGGGCGCCTCAGTTCTTTTTGGACTGGAAAGAGTCCTCAGCTCGCACCGGCGCGGCTCATGTTCTTGCTTTGGCCAAGACGTACTATCCTTCTTTTGATGCTGCCAAGGTTGCAAAAGGTAGGCCCTCGAAGAAGGTGGATGGCACCGAACTGACGGCCTCAGAATATGCGACAACTTGGAAGGATATGCGCGGCCATGCGACTGAACTGGTGGAGGGGATTGATCTTGTGACCTATATGGGCAAGTATAACGCAGATGGAAGCAGATGGGAGAAGTTACCCGCTCCGTCGTCCAGCGCGGTGATTCCGCAGGACAAGAACCCCTCTCCAGGCGTATCCAGCTCTGCAGCCCCCAAGCCCGCGACTGAAGAGCCCTCCAGCGAGCCTGCGACTGCTCCTTCTGGCAAGCTTGGTAAGCCGCCTGTTCCTCCTTCCCACCGGCCAAAAGCTGCGCACAAGTGAAGAAGAGAAAACAATGGTTTGATGGCCTTGGCCCTTAGCGGTCTGTAATAATTGTTAGAGTTTATGTGTCATAATACAATTTTATGGTTTGCTTAAGTACTCTTGGCAGTACATGTTTCGACCAATAGGCTGGTCCTTATGATGTGTCTCGGTTTTTCCTCACTTAGGCCCTTGCGCGGCTCAGTATTTCCCAGGTAAAAAGTGCGTGTTCAGGGTCGAGAGCGGCCATGATAGGCAATCAAACTCGATTGACGCCACACCCCCAGTACTTTGGCCGCATTGTGCAAGTCGCATCCAAGAGAGGTTGAGTGTAATCACGATAAATGCCACTTGTTTGGCGATCCCAAGGAATAGGCCGCGCTAAAAAGCTGCCGCACCCCCAAGGGACCAATGATTAAAAAATAAAAGACTCACAACTCAATTGGTAGTTTGAGATGCTTTATTTCATAATCATTATATAATACATAGGGTCGGTCGCGCCTAGGTGGCGACCAGAAGTGATGCTTGGGTCGGTTGCGCCTAGGTGGCAACCAGAATTGGGTCGATCGCGCCTAGGTGGCGATCAGAGATGTTACATGGGTCGGTCGTGCCTAAGTGGCGACCAGAATTGGGTCGGTTGCGCCTAGGTGGCAACCAGAGATGATACATGGGTCGGTCGCACCTGAGTGGCGACTAGAATTGGGTCGGTTGCGCCTAGGTGGCAACCAGAGATGATACATGGGTCGGTCGCGCCTGAGTGGCGACCAGAATTGGGTCGGTTGCGCCTAGGTGGCAACCAGAGATGATACATGGGTCGGTCGCGCCTGAGTGGCGACCAGAATTGGGTCGATCACGCCTAGGTGGCGATCAGAATTGTTGCATTGGGTCGGTCGCACCTAAGTGGCGACCAGAATGGGGTCGATCGCGCCTAGGTGGCGATCAGAATTGAAGTTTTTTTAGCCCTGAGTGGCTTGCTTGATGATGTAAACTCTTAATAATTTTGATGCGACTGCTGATGGCAACTCGCGATGCCTGGGATGTGTCCTTATTGGCAATGGCTCGTAGCCTTTGACTTCCTTGCCTCCATCCATGAGTACTTTGCTCAACTTGTATCCTGCGACTTGAGGGGCAACCACCAGCGCGAGTTTTTCCTCTTCATTTATTTCTCCTGGGTGATCCTCGCGGCTCCAAATTACTGGTTGTTCGGACCACTTTAGCCATTGTGGCACGACTGGTACTATGGCATTAACAGCCTGATTGCGTCGTCGCAGTTTTTGTTCCCTCCTTGAAGTATTCACCACAATGGTATGATACTGACCCAACTGTTTTGGGAACTGTGGCTGATCTGGCTGCGGATTTGGGACGGCGTTGTTGCTGTTGTTGCCTCCGCCATTTTTTACCTTCCTCATTGTTTTGATGATTGAAGTTTGTGTTGAGTGGCTGTCCATCCTTCCACTTTTTGTAATGATAACACTGTGCCTTCGTGTGGTTGGGTGGTTTCCCATCTTTTCCTATATGGATGTCGCAGGGGCGGTTGAAAACATCTTCCAAATTGACTGGGTGAAAATTCCTTCCTCTACTGCTACTTTGTTTGTAACGAGTATTCGTATTTGCGACTAACCCTGAGTTTCCTTCTTCGTTTTTGCGCTTGTTATAACTCGTATTGGCATTGCTAGCTTGCTGTTGTTGAGACTTGCTACTGGCCTTTTTTCCTTTGCCAGTGCTTTCCTCTTCCTCCCCATTAGATGCGTCCCTGGTTTTATCCGAGCTAGCATACTTGTTGGCCGCCGCCATTACCTCACTTAGGCTCTTGATTTTATCCTTCATGCGACCTAGTTTGTGGACTAGCGGCTCAAATTTGCAATTTTTCTCCATGACAAGGACTGCTGAACTGGGTGGTATATTGTCTGAGGAATGTATGATCTCTGCGACCCTTCTCATCCAGTGGCGACTTGACTCGCCTTCCTTCTGTACACAACGCTCTAGGTCCTCTATGCTGCAGAGTCGCTTGCATGTCCCTTGGAAATTCTTGATAAAAGCTTCCTTCATCTCATCCCAAGAGTTTATTGAATTTGGTGGCAAATTTTGTAGCCATATGTGGGCTGCGCCCTCTAACATCATGTTTAGGTAACGTGCGCAGATCTCTTCGGATGCGTTTAGGATGCTCATGCCCATCTCGTAATTGTTGAGCCAAGTAACAGGGTCCATGCTGGCGTTGTAGTTGGCGACCTTGCGAGGTCCTTTAAAATCTGCAGGAAACGGTTCAGACCTGATTCTTTCGTTGAAACAGACTGGGCCTTTGAGTCGCGACGATAGGTTGGACGAAGCTGGCCTTCCTATTGGGTTGGCCATCGGGCGCGGCTGCACAATCTCTATAGGTTGAACTTGCTGAGGTTGATCTTGAGCCGCAGGCTGATCTTCCCTTTGTCGCGTAGCCGAGCTTGAGGTCGCAACGTGTGGCGACTCCGCGTGGATGCTTCTCTCCGCTGTTGCTCTGCTATTGTAAGGGGTGGAGTGCAGCCGTCCTGCGTGTTCGGACATATTCGCCTGCTGTATCACTGTTGTGCTCAGCATCTCAATGGCGCGCCGTGCCTCTCTGTCCATTGGCGTGTTTCCTGCTGGCACTAATCTGGCCAAGATGTTTGTGGCTGCAAAGAGATTCTCCACCAGGCTAACATAATGTCCTTGGGCGTGTGGAACCTTTGAGGCTGCTGTGGATACTGCTGCACAAAGGTTGGCTGCGTCAGTGGTGGGGGCATCATGGCCCTGTTGTTAGCCGGTACTATGGCCCTTGATCCAGGTATCTCTGCTACTCTTGGTGCTGCGAAAGATGGAACCGCTGGCACGATTGATGGTACCACGATTGCTTGAACCGCGGGTGCGGCTAACGGGGCCACTGACCGCATAACCATGGCAGATGGTGCCGTGCGCGTGGGTATCGCGACTGGAGGTTGTGCGACCCCTGACCATGCTACCGGGTGCGTCGTGTTGGTGGCGACTGATGGTACCGCAATTGCTGGTTCAATGGTGGGTGATTGGAACAGCTCCTTAGGGTTCACTGTTCCTGGCTGCAGGCAACTCGCGTGACGTCTATGCGGCAAGGTGGCCTGTATTCCTTGCAGAGAATTGGTTTCCTCGATGAGTCGCAGTTGTTCCTGTTGGAGGCGCTGTTCCTCACGCGCCAGCCTGGCTCTCTCATCTTTGATTCTCTGGACCACATCATATAGCCCGATCCTGGTAGCCTCCAATTCTGTTACTCTAGTAGCCGCGTTAACCGCAGATATTGGTGTAAACAACACGCTTCCCTGTGGCGGCGTGACCGCTGCGCTGGGGGTTACCCTTGCCCCTGATTCCGCAGGCGCGACTCCAGGTGGAGTTTCTCTGTTTGCGACTCCTGAGGCCGCGACTCCTGGCGTGATCACAGCGGATGCCGCGACTCCTGATGCATCTAGCGCGGCTTGTTCTGCTGCTTCCGGCGGTGTGGGGGCCAAGCTGCCTGGTGGCATGCCCAACCCTTTGTCTGCTTCTGTGGTCCTGTAGACCCCTTCCACGTGCCGATCTTCTACAGAGGGCGAGCCACTGTCCACAGGGCTTCCGCATAGCCTTTCCTCATGGACATACTCAATGGATTGGCCTTCTTCGTCTTCGAGAGGCAGCGACTCGTGGTTGATAGATCCTTCGTCTTGTTCCACTGTTACCGCGACTCCTTCTTCTGAGTCACCATGCTGCGATGGATCCTCTGACTCGCCGCCAATGAAGCCGACGAAGACGTTGATGGATCCAAAGGGGATGACGTGGCCGGTCTCCAAGTAATCTGCTTCTGGCCCCCAGCTTGAATCGTCGATGAGGGGTGTGCCATTGACTGTGATGATACGGCCAACAACGAGATCTTCAGCTCCCTTCATGGATCCTGCGCGGAACGTGACGCTTTTGACCGCAGGCCCCACGGTGGGCGCCAACTGTTGTGGGTTTGTCACGTCAGGTGTCATAGATAACTTCGTAGGTGTGGGATTACGTGAGTCAAGCATCTCCGAGCTTGGGATCGCAGGAACAAAGATCAACACAGATTTACCCAGGTTCGGCCCCCTCAATGTGAGGTAAAAGACCTACTTCCTGCCTACCCTAGATTGGTATTGATATGATAATCGAGGTGTTACAATGGAGGCGATCCGATCTGGTACTCGCTGTATAAGCTAGGGTTTGGGGCTTGATAGCTTAACCCGCTCTAAGTCCTGCGAGTCCTCTTTATATACACAGAGGCTCGCTAGGTTACAAAAGGAATCTTCCCCATAAGGAATACATCCACAGAGGCCTACTCGGAGACTACTTGGTCTTCACGTCCTCCGGGAGTTGTCTTCTAGATCTTTCTCCTTATGGCGGTTCAATATTGGGCTTGTTCCCAAGTGGGCCTTCATCCGTGCGAGTAAGTTAAATTGCACTGGGCCGCGGGTTAATCCAGAAAGTATTCCCCCGACAGGGTCGTGTTCTTCGTGGAGGCGAGGGGAGAGAGACGTACGAGGGAGGGAAAGACAAGTGAGTGAAGAACGGGCGAGCGAGTCCAACCGGCTGTATCTAAAGACGGCTGGAGAATAGGATTTACCAAAAACTATAGAGCAGCTTCTCTAAAACTAGGTCAGTAAAACAATTTGTTCTCATACTCCTATCTCTCTATTGTTCTATGTATGCTCTTTATGATCATACACATATGATACTTTAGACATTCATGACCATATCATATAATGTCACATCATTTTAAATACATAATTATAAAGTCTAGATTTAAATTCAAGCACATATAAAGTTAAACAAATAAACTACATGAAGTAGCTATCAAGCATGTATAATTTGTACAGACTCGTCAGCCAGGTTATCTTGGAGTTGTTCATGGCTTCACCGGTTTTCGATCTGCCTGTGCACCTTAGAAATCTTTTGATGCATTTTTCATCAACCCACCTTGGTCTGACTCTTCTTCTAAGTATAGGCTACATCTAGACCACACTCATCCGTTATGATCATGTTGTGTAATTATGCACATTGTCATTATTGTCCATAATCTCTTATGATACCAGACTACGTCGTAGGTTGTTGGCGCATAATGTCAAAGTGGGATTGCAACACATCAAATACGCGCTCCGCACATTTCTTTGCATTAGCTTACATGACATGGAAAGTACACTTTTTATTGCTATCTTGGTAATTTGATGTTGGCTTCACTAATGTTGCTCGTTAGATGTAGGTCCCATATAAAAGATAACGTCACATTGTATACTTATGATCGTTAACTTGGAATTGGCTAAACTGGAAAAGGAGTGGTGAGCATTAGAATTGCATCACATTGATATCATTACAAGCCTCACACATCACAAAAAAAGCAAGCCAAATCTGTAGTTCTTGATCTGCGGTGGCTTTAAGTATGGCGGTATGATCATGAACATGTCTAATATATTACACATTTCATGACCAATGACGGGTTTTCCACCTCCAATGCATACAATTTATAGATATGAGCATCCTCCTGTGCTACAATCATGTCGGTGTCTAGCTTGCGCTCATAGCGAGCTTGTAGGAACTCATAAATATCTGGATGACAGGTTTCACAAAGCACCACAACTCTTAATGATCATCTCGTCATAATCAGCAAGTTATCATCAATGAACTTATCACGAACTACATATGTGATCATCTGCAATTATATTGTGATCTTTTGGTAACAACTAAAGCCGAGTAGTCTAGCCACATTCATGTCCTGTTTGATGTACAGATCATGGGCATAACTAGCAGTTGTGATGCACCTAAACAAACTACTGGACATGCTAAACGAGTGCACGAAGTAGTTAGGAGGATATACCAGGTTAGAATTGAAGCAATCTGCCATGAGTTGAGTAGTGGGCATGGATGTCGTTGGTGGGACACTAGTAGAAACAACCTCTTTAGTCCCGGGTGGGGAGGACCTCTAGCCCCGGCTGTGCACCGGGATGGCAGAATCGGGACTAGAAGCCCCCCTAGTCCCGGGTGTGTTACGACCCGGGACAAAAGAGGTCCTCACGTGGCCGCTGCCTGAGCGCGTGGTCAAGGACCTCTAGTCCCGGTTCGTAATACGACCCGGGACTAGTGAAGCTCCCACGTGGCAGCCTCTGGCTGTGGCTTTCTTGTATTCCCGCCTAATTGAATATTCAAAACTATGATCAATCTTGCAAAATATATGGTTAATTAATTACAAATCAGAAAAATACATATAGCATATCAAAATGTTCATAAAAAATATCTATCAAATAAAAATATACTTTATTCTTTATGAGAATTCAATCATTTAATTAATTACATGGAGATCACAACCGGGACTAGAGCCCGTCTATTCGATTACATGAAGATCATAACCGGGACTAGAGCCCGTCTATTCAATTACATGGAGATCATAACCGGGACTAGAGCCTGTCTATTCGATAGCATGGAGACCATAACCGGGACTAGAGCCGTCTATTCGGTGCCATTGTATTTTCCCTTTGGGTTTATGACATGGTCCACCAAAAATCCCGCAATTTCCTCTTGAATTGGTAGAAAGCGCTCCTTTAGTTACAGCTTCCTCCGCATTCTATCCAACTATAAAAGAAGGAGATCAATATGAATATCAATCATCATAACAAAAATTATGAATGACACTCAACACAATTGATGGTAATAAAATAGAATTGTGAATATATTTGTTCACGTACTTCTATCCATGCCGATGCGTTCCGCTCACTGACCTCCCGGCTAATCCACTCGCAAACGAAGTATCCACACAAATTGGTCCCCGGTGGCTGCCTCTCGCAGTACTTTACGAGAATAGAATTTAATCAAATAATAATCAAGCATGGTATAATGGTATTGAAGTTAGAATTAAAGAGAGGTGCGAACCTGGCAAGCTCGTACTACTTACTTTGGCATGATGAAAACTAAGCTTATATTTAAAATCACCATGTGTCCTCTTTTTGAAAATTGTCCAAATTCTGCCCGGCAAAAAAAAATGAATAAATGAGTTATTAGTTACTTGATATCTCAGGAAATGAACAAAAGAGACCGATATAGTGCGATAATGATTGAAAATACCTTTGGAGCGCATCTAAAATGATTTGTTACTTCTCTTCGGGATACGCCAATGAGTCTAAGATTTCAACTCTTGCAGAGTCAACTTCAATGATTAGCAGAATGTAATGGAAGCTGTGCTTGTTTATATACGTCGGCAACTCATCAGTTACACTTAACATCGAGTAAGTAAAAATTAATATGTACAAGACAGTAACACTCTTACCCAAAGTTGTAAGGAAACAATATCTCCTTTTTATAATGTTGCCTCTGCATGAACCTTAGCAAGTTGTTCTCCGTTTCCTTGGCGAAGCTCCGTAGAAATTCCTCATTAACTCGTTTTGGGTCAACGAACCCAATGTCAAAGATTCTTTTTCTGTCACATTCATCAATCTTCATTCTGCATAAATAGCGTAGTGAGCATAATTACTACAGGCAATGACCAAGCTGAGCGTAGAGAAATAAATGAATTGAATCACTTACAGACAATAGGTACTGACGATACTCAAGTCGAGGGCGTCAAGCTTGTATAACATATAGAGTTCTTCAAGATAACTTTGTACCTGGTCTTGACCTATGTAATGATCTTCTGTAACGTTCATAAGGATTATTTTTCGCTCTACCTTTGTGACTTGCATGTACCAGTCATGCAGTTTTTCGCATTTCTGTTGGTAGAACCTTGATCTGATCAGGTGGCGGCAGAGGCTTCCCGTATTCCCATTTCCATACTTCTACATCCGAAATGGGGATATCTTCGCTTTTAAGTTGAGAAAGTGTAATACCAGCTTCTGCAGCAAATTCTGCCGCGTAGGATAAAGCAATGTCCGCCACGGAGCCCTGATCAGTGGGTAACACCTTGAGCAGGGAGATCGACTGTTTTTCCTGTTCTCTGAGCTGGGCAACGTCTCTTTTCCCGCTGGCACTACTACTTATCGTCGTGTGGGAGCTAGCTCTCCTCATACAGCGTAAATAGTCATCTGGCCTATTTATCTCAGTTTGCGATGGATGCTCGAGAAAGTCCTTAGCCCACTTTTTTTGCTTTGGCGTAAATATTTGCTTTGGCTCGGGCTTTCTCGGTACAAGCTGTCTTTTCACCTCGGCTTCCACGATCGTGGCATTTTCCTCTACAGTCCTGGCGTAAGCTCTCGGGGGAGGAACCTTCGGTACTTTTGGGAGGGCTCCTCTCGGGGTCCGCGTCGGAAACCCATCGACGAAACAGTGTGCTTCCCCTTTTGGCCTTGAGCCTTAGTGGGCAGAGGCGGCGGAGTCGGCTGAGGAGTCGGCTGATGCGGCGGCGGAGTTGGCTGAGGAGTCGGCTGATGCGGCGGCGGAGATTGAGATGGATTCGTGTTGTGGTGGTCGTCCCTCTCATCATCATGTGGACTTGGAGGTGGTGAATCGTGACTCGGAGGAGACGATGGTGGCCTTGGCGCCCAGTCTGGAAACACGATGTATTTCTTGCGCCATAGAATGATACCACCCTCGACGTCTCCTAGTGTCCTCTCATCCTCAGCTCCAGGGATGTCAAGCTCCAGTGATTCATATCCTGGTAAAATTTTATCCACGCCGACACGAGCATAGCCATCTGGAATCTCATTGCAATACCACAGTGCTGTAGATTCACAAGTTAAAGCATAGTCATCTGCCGTCTTCAAGGATAAGTTCCTCACTCCCACATGTAGCTCACAACTTGTCTTCTCACTGATATAATCCACGGGGTAGCAATCCGTCGGTGCCTCATCAGCACCGCCCCCCGTGGAAGCCACGCTGCTTTTCCGCTGAGATGGGCCGCCTTGACGATCTTGCTGCAGCTGATGAGTTGCCCCTTGCTCGCGCATTTCATCTATTTGCTTCTGTTGGTGCTTTACGATTCTTTATACGTTGTTCAACCGGCATGATTCCTCCCGCTCCTTCCTCTTCTTTGCTCTCACTCAGCTTCTATAAGATTCTTGGTCCTCGGGAAACCCAATATGCCACGGCACACTAGGTCCATAGCCTCGTGTTCGTCCTCCTTTTTCAGGATTCTCGAGGGCCTTTGTCGGCTCGTCGTTCTCTCTGTCGGGAATAAACTTTCCCTCTCGAACCTTGGCGATTGCTTCAACGATTGCTTTCTGGGGTATATGAATTTCTTTCTTTCATCAGTTATTAACTCCCCTGTTTCCATGTCATACTCCACCCCATGCCCAAGTACCCAATTTCTTACCCTATGGGGTCAGTCCTCTGTAGCTGGAGTGATCCTTTTTTGCGCATGGCGGCCTCAGCTTGATCCCACTTAGGCTCAGCACTTCTGTAGCCACCTGCCCCCATCTTATGGTGATATTTCTTTTTCGCTGCATTATCCTTATTCTTTTTTGACCTTTCCTTAACTAGTTCCAAATCCTTGTACGCCAGAAATGAGTTCCAGTGAGCCCGCTACCTCTCTAGTGTACTAGTGAAATCTGGAGCTTTCTTATCTGAGACGTATGCACGGTATAATCTATTCTTGTAATTATTGAATTGTTCAGCCATCTTCTTAAGAGCGAAATGCTTGACTTTGTCCGTCATGGCTTTTATCTTTGCGATAGAATCCAAGACCGGTAGGGTGAAATGTGCAACGAGCATGTCCCAAAGCACATCTTTCAATCTGTCATCGACATAACTAACTCCCTCTACCTTTGCTGGCTTATTCCATTCCCGAACGCTGATCGGGATGTTGTCCCTGACAATAACTCCGCATTGATGCACAAACTTATTTGCGTTCGCCTTGGGAAGCAACGGTTTGCCCTCTGGAGAGACGAGCTCAATTTGGAGATGCGCATCTTCGGCCATCCCTTTGGCATGGCCTCGTTTACTTCTACCAGATTGGGTCGATGCGGAGATCTAAAAATAAGAAACATTTGTTAATACATATATATACAAATCAATAATTGCATCTGATCAACAGAGTCTTAATATACCTCGCCAGACTGCGGATGTCCACCAATTTGCGAGTCGTCATCGCACTCGATGCTCGTTTGCGCTTCGTCTCTTCGTTCCAGCTCCATTCCCGCACCGGACTCGTTCAAAAACTGTGAGCCATCTTCTGCTCCACTGTCTTCTGCTCCACCGACTTCTGCTCCACCCTCGGGTTGCCGTAGAATGGCGAAAATGTCCTCTTCATGGTCTCTGCTGTTGAAGTTATCCATTGCTTAACTAATACAAAAGAAAGATAAAACAATATTAGCATTAGTAGAATAATTCAATGGTAGGGAACATTATTTTCCTCACTTTACAAAGCAGCATTGATCAAATATACAAAAGTATCACTAATCCATCTAGAGTAATCCAGTTACATAGCTCGGGTCCATTTTTATTTAACCCTAATACATCACGAATAATATCACTAATACATCTCCTCTCCCATGCATGAACCTCTCAAACTAACTTCGATCGGGTCCTGAGCCACGGGGTGCTGAGTCGCGGGCGCTACGCATCCAAAGATAAGGAACCCTCACAGGGTCATAGCTCACGTGAGGACGAACCCTCTGAAGAAACGACCAACTATTGTTATACTGCCTATCCAACAAATACATGTAGCGATGGACGTGCTCGTCCTCCTCCCTGATACGGCGACGTACCACCTACTCGGGGGCCGGCTCCCTCTGCACCGAGCGTGGCCCACGCGACTGCCACCAAAGATGATCCGGGTCGACGACGTCACCCGGATTCCTCACCAAGCTACGCGTCTCGGAAGGTAGTACCTCCCAGTGCCATCCCGGCGGATTCCAGTCCCGGACATCGCCCCTCTGGTCCAACAGGGACATCGTCGCCGAGAACAATAAACTAAAAACACAAATTCCTCCGGTTTTTCAAATTTGTAAGTCAAAAAATTAACACTAACAACTAACCTAAAATTAGAAGCAACTAATTAACACTAACAATTAGAAGCTCTAAGACAAAAAAAAATTAACAACTAACCTAAAATTATTTTGCTAACACTAAATATTTTGCTAACAATAAATTTTTTGCTAGCACCTAAATTTTGCTAACACTAAATTTTTTAACTAGCACTAAATATTTTGCTACCAACTAAATTAAACTAATTACACTAGCTAGAATTTCATACACTAAAAAAACTACCTAAACGACACACAAAAAACAAAAACAAAAATCTAAATTCATCCTATACCTTGCCGGCGGCGGCTCCTCCGCGTCGTGGTCGAGGAGGAGAGGGAGCGCGGCGTCGGAGGCCGGCAAGGGAGCACGGTGGCGTCAGAGGCCGGCGAAGGAGTGCGCGGCAGCGTCAGAGGGGAGGGAGATCCGCGCGCGGCGGCGGCGGCGGCGTCGGAGGGCAAGGGAGTGCCGCGGCCGGCATCGGAGGGCGAGGGAGCACGGCGGCCGGCGAGGGAGGTCGTCAGGCAGCCTGATGGCGCCGTTCGTCGCGGTGGCGACGTCCTCCTTCTATGTTCCCAGTTCGTGGCTCAAACCGGGAGGAGGTCCCAGGGACCTCTAGTCCCGGTTGGAGCCACGAACCACGACTAAAGGGTCCCTTTAGAGGTGTTTTTGCGGTGCCACCAACCGACGCGCGCAAATGCACCTTTAGTCGCGGTTCGTGCCACGAACCGCGACTAGAGGTGTTTTATTTGCGCGCGAGGACCCAATTTTTCAGTGACAACTATTTCACAGTGAATTTGAAAAGTGTTTGAATATGAATTTGAATAACTTCTGCATACTTTTGAATCTGATAAAAATTTCAACATGAAAAGTGTTTGAATTTGAATAATTAATCTAAAACCATTTTCTGTTTTCTAAAATAATTATTCTAACTATTCAAACTATTAACCATTTTCCCATTTTCAATTAAAAATGCATTAGCTAATTTTTGTGTGCATATTTTTGAATCTGACAAAAATTTCAAAATGAAAAGTGTTTGAATTTGAATAACTAATCCAACCAAGCAAAAAGTTTCACTATTCTACCCCATTTTGATGCCGGTACCGGGTGTAGACGTATAAGTTGGATTTTCTCCAGCGGGTCAAGGGTTTTGCCGGAGAGGGGCATTTGCTTGAGATCCACTGTAGTCATTCCGTACTGCGGATTTACATGCTTATTATTACACATCACCAACAGTTTTCAGAACACTGTTACATTATTACATAAACGGACTAGGGGTAATGGCGCTGACAATTTTAACAAAATTGCGCGCGCGTATTAGGGGAACGGCGGGAGGAGCCAGCCCCATTCGCGGCCGCCTGGTTCTCGCGCACACGTTTGCGGCGGAGGGCACGAGCCATGGAGGATGAGTCTTTCAGCGCCCAAGACAGCTCGGAGGCCTCCTGGATATGGTCGTCGTGGACAGACTGGAAGGAGGCTTCCATGGCCTTCTGCATCTGCGCCCCACAGCCATCTTCCCCATCGTCGCTCCAGTCGAAGTCGTCGTCCTCCTCCTCCTCGGCGGGAGGAGCGGCGGTGTCTGGTGGAGGTGCGGCGGCACCTGGTGGAGACGCGTCCAAGTCGTCGTATGCGGCCGCGGATCCCCACGCAACCCCTGCACGCGTACGCATCCTCGTCGTGGTCGGGATGTTGGACCACGCGCGCTCGTACGCCCTCCGCACCGGAGCTGGAGGCCGGTAGCTGGGCATTCCTCTCCATGTCGGGCTCATGGGCATCCTCATCGTGGTCGGGGATGTTGGACCACGCTCGACCTCGTCCAGAAGGCGCTGCGGTGGGCGTGGCGGATCCATCTCGTGGAGATGATGCGTTCGTGGCTAGGAATGGTGGATTAGGGATTACCCCGTCGGCGACAATACATAAAGACCTCCCGGGCAGCGTTGGGGGAGGACACGTGCCCAGGGCAGCGCTAGGGGAGGACACGTGACTGACACGAGTCGTGACCGCAAAGCCCGCCATTAGTCCCGGTTGGTGTTACCAACCGGGACTAAAGAAGCACACGGATCGTGTGTTTCATTCAAGCGCTTGTGAGCTGTTGGATCAAGGGTGTGTTTCTTTTGAGGGCTTGTGAGCTGTTGGATCAGCACTATTACGACCACTTCGTGAGCCACACGACTCTATATATAGCCCACCTCTCGGACATATTCGGCACTCAGTGTGTACTCATTGTACTTCATTTGGTATATAGAGCATTCCGATACCCTGCATACATCCGACGGTGCTTTTGATATGCGGGCACTCACGAGCCACCGTCGGGCTGTATGCAGGGAAACCGTGTATTTTGTTCCAACTTTTTCGAACGCTTTTAAGACGTTGGAGTTTTTAGAACAAAAAATCAGAGTTTTCTTCACAGTTTTCAGAACACATTTATATAAAAGGTTTCATACATTATTACACATGACCACCAACATCCGTCTCTAGTGTTGTGGTATAAACTTCTTCTTCGTGTGTGTCCCTTTCTTCTGATTGTGCCGTAACCATGGACAATCTTCATCATTTAACACGATGCTTGGGTCAGTTTTCACTGTGAAGGGCGGAATTTCATGAAACTTATTATAATCTTTCTACATGTCTGTCTTGTCCTCCACTCCCACGATGTTTTTTTCCCTGAAAGAACTATGTGGCGCTTTGGCTCATCGTATGATGTATTCGCTTGCTTATCTTTTCTTTTTTTCGGTTTGGTAGACATGTCCATCACATAGAAAACCTGAGCCACTTGACTGGCTAGGACGAATCGTTCGGTGTCGTACCCAAGATTCTTTAGATCCACTGTAGTCATTTCGTACTGTGGGTCTACCTGTACCCCGCCTTTCAGATTGAACCATTTGCACCAGAACAAAGGGACCTTAAAAGAAGGTCCATAGTCAAGTTCCCATATCTGCTCTATATAACCATAATATGTGTCCTTTTGCCCATTGTTGTTTGTTGCATCAAAGCGGACACCACTGTTTTGGTTGGTGTTCTTTTTATCTTGGTCGGCCGTGTAAAATGTATTTCCATTTATCTCGTACCCTTGAAAAGTCAATATAGTCGAAGATGGTTGCTTGGCCAACAAGTATAGTTGTTCTCCAACAGTGGTGTCATTAATGAGATGTGTTTGCGACCAACCGACGAAAGTCTTCACGTGTTCTCCATCAATCCAATCTTCAGGTTGCTCCGGGTATTTCGAGCGTAAAATATTCTTGTGGTCCTCGATATATGGAGCCACCAAGCTGGAATTATGTACAACTGTGTAGTGTGCTTGAGTGAAAGAATGTTCGTCCATACATATTGTTGCTTTCTTTCCTAGCGTGCCTTTTCCACGTAGTCTCCCCTCATGGCACGATTGAGGAACACCGATCGGCTTAAGGTCAGGAATAAAGTCAACACAAAACTCAATGATCTCCTCTGTTCCATAGCCCTTAGAGATGCTTCCTTCTGGCCTAGCACGGTTATGAACGTATTTCTTTAAGACTCCCATGAACCACACAAAGGGGAACATGTTGTGTAGAAATACAGG
Source organism: Poa pratensis (assembly GCA_947311845.1). Classification (NCBI taxonomy): domain Eukaryota; kingdom Viridiplantae; phylum Streptophyta; class Magnoliopsida; order Poales; family Poaceae; genus Poa; species Poa pratensis. The sequence goes on from CAMZMU010000068.1 coordinate 23,574,855, forward strand.
ACCGAGAATTCTAATCTCTTCGACTAGGTGAACTATGAGGTGCGTCATAATATTGAAGAAGGTTGGTGAGAACACCAACTCGAAGCTGACAACACATTGGACCACATCCTTATGTAAACTTGGTAGAGTTACTGGATTGATCACCTTCTGAGAAATTGCATTGAGAAATGCACATAACTTCACAATGGGTACTCGTACATTTTCCGGTAGAAGCCCCCTCAATGCAACCGGAAGTAATTGTGTCATAATCACGTGGCAGTCATGAGACTTTAGGTTTTGGAACTTTTCTCTGTCATGTTTATTATTCCCTTTATATTCAACGAGAAGCCAGACGGGACCTTGATACTGCTCAGGACTTCAAAAAAGATCTCCTTCTCTTCTCTGGTAAGAGCGTAGCTGGCAGGACCTTGATACTTCTCTGGATACTGGTTGTCTCGTTCGTGCATATGTTGCTGGTCCTGCCGTGATTCCGGTGTATCTTTTGTCTTCCCATACACGCCCAAAAAGTTTAGCTGGTTCACGCAAAGATTTTTCTTCACGTGCATCATGTCGATTGCAGAGCGAACCTCTAGGATTTTCCAATACGGTAGCTCTCAAAATAAAGATTTCTTCTTCCACATGGGTACGTGTCCGTCAGCGTCATTCGGAACAGATTGTCTACCAAGACCCTTTCCAAAGATTACTTTTAAATCCATGACCATATCATATATAACATCCCCAGTAGGGCGGGTAGGCTTCGTCCGGTGATCTACCTCACCTTTGAAATGCTTGCCTTTCTTTCTTACGGGATGTTGTTTTGGAAGAAATCGACGATGCCCCAGGTACACATTCTTGTTACCTAAATATATACTTTCAGTCTCACCTAAACAGTGCGTGCATGCATTGTATCCCTTGTTTGACTGTTTTGAAATGTTACTAAGAGCAGGCCGTTAATTAATGGTTACAAACAACAACGCTCGTAGGTCAAATTCCTTTTATTCGTGCTCATCCCACACACGTACACCTTCTTCACGCCACAACTATAAAAGTTTTTCAACCAATGGCCGCTGGTACACATCAATGTCGTTGTCGGGTTGCTTCGGGCCTTGGATGAGCACTGGCATCATAATGAACTTCCGCTTCATGCACAACCAAGGAGAAAGGTTATAGATACATAGAGTCACAGGCCAGGTGTTATGACTGGAGCTCTGCTCCCCGAAAGGATTAAAGCCATCTGTACTTAGACCAAATCTTAAATTCCTTGCATCATCTAAAAATGTCGGGAACTCTCTGTCGATTTTTCTCCACTGTGACCCATCAGCGGGGTGTCTCAGCATCACGTCTTTCGTACGGTCTTCTTTGTGCCATCGCAACAATTTGGCATGGTCTTTGTTTTGGAACAAACGTGTCAACCGTTGTATTATAGGAGCATACCACATCACCTTGGCAGGAACCCTCTTCCTGGGGCGCGGCTCGTCCTCAACATCACCAGGGTCATCTCGCCAGATCTTATACCGCAATGCACCGCATACTGATACGTCTCAAACGTATCTATAATTTCTGATATTCCATGTTGATATTATACCAATTGTTACATGTTTTATATTCACTTCATAGTATTTTTATCCATTTTCTAGGACTAACCTATTAACAAGATGCTACAGTGCCAGTTCCTGTTTTTCGCTGTTTTTGTATTCCAGAAAAGCTAGTCTGGAAATATTCTCGGAATTGGAGGAAACTTGGACAGGACCTCCTATTTTTCCTACATGTACACGGAGTCCAAAGGAGAGACGGAAGGGGCCGTGAGCCAGCCACACCATGGGGCGGCGCGGCCCCACCCTCTGCCGCGCCGTGGGGTGGTGTGGGCCGCACGGGCATCTCCAGCCGCCACCCTTTCGCCTATTTATTCATCTTCACAGGAAAACCCTAGACACCCGAGCCATTATCCATGAAAAGTTCCAGAGACGCTGCCGCCGTCAACCCTAGCTCGGGAGGGTTCAGAAGCTCTTCCCGGCACCCTGCCGGAGAGGGGAATCATCACCGGAGGGCTCTACATCACCATGCCTGCCTCCGGAGTGATGCGTGAGTAGTTCATCCTTGGATTATGGGTCCATAGCAGTATCTAGATGGTTGTCTCTCCACTTTATGCTATCATGTTTAGATCTTGTGAGCTGCCTATCATGATCAATATCATCTTATTGTAATGCTACATGTTGTGTTTGCTGGGATCCGATGAATATTGAATACTATGTCAAGTTGATTATCAATCTATCTTATATGTTATTTATGATCTTGCATGTTTTCCGTTACTAGTAGATGCTTTGGCCAAGTAGATGCTTGTAACTCCAAGAGTTAGTATTTATGCTAGATAGTGGGTTCATGCCTCCGGTAATCTGGGAGAGTGACAACAACTTCTAAGATTGTGGATGTGTTGTTGCCACTAGGGATAAAATAACCGATGCTTAGCTTAAGGGTGCGCCGTTAGGTCTAATGAATTTGTTTACATTACGCACATTACTTAATGCGATTATCCGTTGCTTGCAACTTAATACCAACGGGGAACTCGGTATGACAACCTGGAGGTGGATTATTAGTCATAGACGCTGTTGGATAACGGTCTATGTATTTTGTCGTAATGCCCACATGAATATCTTAGTAATCATCATGTCATATATATGCATTGTCATGCGCTCATTACTTTGTCAATTGCCCAGCTGTAATTTGTTCACCCAGCATGTTAGTTATCTTTTATGGAGAGACACCACTAGTGAACTGTGGACCCCGGTCCATTCTTTTATACTGATAATACAACCAACTGCAATCATTGTTCCTTTTCATTCTCTGCAATTTACTACTGTTTTCCACACCATACGTTTAATCATTTGTTTTCAGCAAGCCGGTGAGATTGACAACCTCACTGTTTCACTGGGGCAAAGTAGTTTGATTGTATTGTGTGCAGTTTCCACGTCAGCGCGCCACTGACAACCTTCAGAAGTGATTTATTACTCCTACTGGTTCGATTAATCCTTGGTTTCATACTGAGGGAAAACTGCTGCTACACTGCTTCATACCTTCCACTTGGGGTCTCCCAACGAGCGTGTGATCCACGTCATCAAGCAATTTTTCTGGCGCCGTTGCCGGGGAGTAAGAAGACTTCTGCAAGGGGAGTCTCACGCTTCAAATCTCGTTACTTTGTTATTGTCTTGCTGAGTTATTATGTCTAGCTCTTTACTTGCTATCAATTGTTACTTTCCTTGAAACTAGTCCTATGGCTGAAAACAACATGAGGGAGCTTTATAAACTTTATCTTGAATTGGGACATGAAGTGTTTGAAGAGAAAATTAAAAAACCTATGGAACTTTATTTGTTATTACTATGAATTCTTTGAACACCAATATTGCTAATGACATGGAAAATTCTAAGCTTAGGGAAGCTGGTTTAGATAAAAATGATATTTTTTAGTCCCCCAAGCTTGGAGGAGGAAATTTGCTTTGATGATACTTTGCCTCCAATTTATGCTGATTATAATAATTGTGATATTTTAGTTCCACCTACTATTGAGGATAAAGTTTATTATAATTATACTATGCATGCACACTACAACAAAACTGGCCCGTAGAGGCATTATTTTGATCCTGTAGAGACACTTAAATTGTCTTTACATAATTGTAGAGGCATGTACCAAGTGTCTCAAAAGTGTCACTACGGGTGTCGCTTAGACTATAGAGACATAACACAAAATGCCTATATATGACATAAGGTCACTTTGTAGAGACATGCTGTTGTGTATCTATAGACCTAGAGACGCTTCAAAGATACACTTGGAATGTGTATGCAAATGAATAGAGGCACTTTCATGTGGCATTTTAGCTCGTATCTAACAATATTAGAAATATTTTCTTGTGTCAGTTTCTCCATCTCTAGAAATGTAGAGACGTTTAAGTGAGCCATTTTATTTAGTAACTAGAAATATAAAGGCTAAGCGTACAGACATATATAATGTCTCTTTGAAAATGTAGAGGCAGATTTTTATGACATACATCTATCTTGAGACATACGTACAAAGTTTATACATGGTTATTTGGCATGTATCGTATCCTTCTGAATGGAAAGAAACTCGCTCTTTAGAAAATAGACACTATGGCGATTCAATAGAAGCATAATACACATACTAAATATTATTATGACATGGGAATAAAAGATAATTAAATATTCAATCGTAGAAAAGGTCAATGTACATATACCGAGCTTGAACAAATTGCTAATAAACAAATATGAGCAATGATCTTTAAAACATTGAAACCAAGCGGTGTGAGCAACACACCCATGAAGAGAAAACCTAGATAACCAAACACATTCCAAAACATGAAAGGAACAACATCTTTCTGGATAGTCTTCAGAAAACTACACATCACCACACCAAACCAAGAACTTCAAGATTTCCTTTCCGAGCTCTTGTCATCAGCCACCATATGGAGCCAAAGATTGAAACCCTACAATCACCGAACCAATGCCACCTTAGTCTTAAGAGCAAACTGCTGATATTGAAATGTTGTATTTCTCCTATCATAGGTTCAAAATAGATTACCAATCTGGAATTACATGGATTGGAAGATCGGTAATGCATACTAACTCAATTTGAACCATCTTTTACTCTCTTAACCTGTAAAAAGAATAATTGTCCTTGTAAAAATGATACATGGCGCAGCAACTTATGTTTAGTTCATCCCTCGTGATGCCACCTCATATCATTTGATGTTTTGTCAGTGGCATACAACCTGCGGAGCCTAGGTATCAATGGGAAGTAGCGCAAAACCTTAGCTGGCATTTTCTTCTTTCTTGATTCTGTTGATGTATCGACGCCCTCATCAAGCCATCGGGAGCTGTTGCATATATGGAAAATCTCTTGGTTAGACCTCTCACCCCAAAACAACATGCAATCTTTCGGACATGCATGTATTTTCTTGTAGTGAAGACCCAAACCTCGAATTATTTTTTTGGCTTCGTGGAAGGTCTTTGGTAGACTCGTATCTGGGAATTGATTAGATAATACTTCAAGTAGTAACGTAAATGATTGTTGAGTCCACCCATTTAAGCACTTCAAGTGAAATAGCCTCACTAAGAAGGAAAGTTTAGAATATGATTCACACCCATCAGATAAACTGGATTCTGCATCATTCCATAAGCTTGAGAATTTATCTTGGTTGCTGATTTCATCTTGACCTTCAGCCGTGACATTGCCTTCTTCGGGTGAGCTCTCACTTAAATCTGTGTACTCAAGATTTTCATCAAATGAACTTCCTGGTATGTCAGAATGTGAAATATTATTCATATTTTGAACTGCATTAAGGAGCCCTGGCATATCATCCGATCTTCCATAATCACCTTGTCTTGGGCTAGGCGCAAGGTTATTAGAAATAGGCACATTGTCGGTGGCATGGGACATTTGACCAAATGCTGAGGAATTATACTTCTCTCCGTGGGAGATCCATGTTGTATATCCTTGCAGGATACCATCACATCTCAAATGGATTTTCACTACATGGACAATTCACACATGGACAGAAAATCTTGCCGCCATCTACTACATCATGGAATGCAAAAGAAAGGAACTGTTCGACACCTTGTTTGTACTCTGCACTAGTTCTTACTTCACCCATCCAGCTCCTATCCATCATTATATGCAAAAGCTGAAATAGGATAGTCAAAGTATTACTTCATGAATTTCTGAATAACGTCAAACTTCAATAATGAATTTAAAAAGGACTTACCAAACTTCATGTACTAGAAACATTGCAGAACTATGTAATTTTGTCTAATGCTACTGTTCATATTACTAACTCAATGGTGGTTGTTATGTAACGCTGTTGCTGGGGCCGTTTAATAGCTGCATGTTATATGTGTCAACTAGTCATTTTTCATTAAGAAGCTGCTGCATAGCAATATCAATTTGAAAGAAGTCAATCATATGTCTCCTTTTAATACAGCCTCTTTTCCTGACAGTTATGAGCAACGCGAGGCACATTTCATGGACTGATAAACCCTGTGATAGTGTGAGAGTAATATGTTTCTTTTTGTTTATTCTGTTTCCAGATGCGGTCATTGAGGGGCTTGATCGTGCTGTGCTAAACATGAAGAATGGCCATGTTCTTGTCACTATTCCTCCTGAGTATGCTCATGGTTCAGCAGAGTCAAAGCAGGATCTTGTTGTGGTTCCAGCTAACAGCACTGTGATTTACGAAGTGGAGCTTGTATCATTTGTAAAGGTGTGCTTGTCTTCGAAATATTCGTATGCACTCATTCTTCTTGAGCGTTCTGTGTGCAGTCTAAATTATAAGCATCTTTTTGATACATAGGATAAGGAGTCGTGGGACTTGAACAACGCAGAGAAGATCGAGCTGCTGGAGCTAAGAAAGAAGAGGGAAATGCCTTGTCCAAATTGGGCAAATATGCTAGAGCTTCTAAGCGTCATGAGAAGGTCTGACATCTTCCTTCTATTTACAACTGTAAATCTACAATTATGCTCCTTTTCATGTTTTTCTGGACTTCTTTTGATGGTTCTGAAATACGTATAATCCCAGGCTGCAAAGTTCATTGATTATGACACCTCATTTAGTGAAGACGAGAAAAAGCTATCCAAGCAACTGTTAATGTTCTAGTTAACAATTGCATGTTTGAAATAATTTCAGCTTTGAGGTTGTCACTCGATTAATGTTCTTGTTAAGAATTGCATGTTTGAACTTTTCCGGGTAATATAGCTAGCCCTGTTCTAGTTTAATAAATTTGTGTTGCGCTGATGCTATGACACCAGATTGCATATGCCAGTTAGTACTAATTTCCCGAACATTCATTTACCAATGCCTGAGAGGTTGTTTCTGTAAGAGTGTTTGATGACAGGCTACTGTAACCGCTCTAATGAGGCATGTGGTGCACCGATAAAGTAGAATGTGTCATACCTGGCTGCTCTGATGGGGCTGACTTATACTTCAAAATTCAGGCAGTTTGCTGCATAGTATCTTGCTATAGTCTGCAATTAACCAATAAACTTTGTTGAATGCAATCGAATCTCAGTGAAAGAATGATTGTAGGCGCAAGACTTAGATTCTGATCTCTACTTCCTTTTCAGGATGGCGATGGCAGTGCAGGGAGGTGACGGTGTGTCGGCAGCGAGGAGGTGACGGAGGAGCGGCCAGCCACTTGACGAGTGCAGGGTGGCGAGGGAGAGGGAGCTGTGCAGGAAGGCGACGGGGTTGCCTGGCGGCGTGTGGGTGGGCGGCGATGCAATGCAGTTGTGGGGCTGCGGGCGAGGAGATCCAAGTGCGACCAGTTTTCTTTTTGTGTGACATTCCTTGTGAACAGGGATTGGTTAGGCATGTATACACGTTAGAGATCCAAGGAATCAGGATATGTTAGGTAGTGGTAAACCTTTTTTTTCACGTCAAGGCAGCGATAAGACTAGGAATCAGGGTTGTTAGGTACGATGCCCATTAAAGTGTCCCATTTTTGTGTACATGGTTTATTTCCTTATTTTTTGTGGGTGAATCGTTTCTTCCCTTTGTGACAGATAATATCATGAATTCGTGACTAACTTTAGTGTCAAATATTCGTGTACAGCCCTAAACTATGATACATATATATTTTTCTTTCATGTGGGACCCACCCTTCTTTATTTTTTCTTTCTTTTCTCTCCTACACCATTTGTTGCAGACCTGACCATCGATCTTGCCACCTTCGGCTACCACGTCGAGCAATTTCGTCTAGCGTCATTGCCCAGCTTTAGGAGATTCGTTGAAAGGGACGGCGACAACATGGTCCAGTGAGGCAGATGAAGGCAAGCATGACTACAATCGGTCCGGCGCTATCTCAGACTCTCATGAGGGTCGAGTTTTTTATGGGGTCTGCTAGAGTTGCTCTTATAAATCGACTTTTCATAGCTGTAACTCATAATTAAGTTAAACCTCAAAAAACATGCTTCAACTCATTGGTTGTAGCAGGAGCAAGTTCCCAGACATAGTTGTAGATTTATGAATATGTTGGTAAATGTTTATTCACCTATGTTCAAAGATTGCGTTAGTCATTTGCGGGTAAATTTCTTTTTTTCCTAATAGTTCATATAGTCTTACTTTACAAACTTGCACACTGATATATTTTGAAACTTCAAAATTTATTTCATGATTGTTGACAGAGGTGGAGTTTACATCTATTTGTTCACGGCATTTTCCAATGTCTCTTTCAATGAAGAGACGTATGTAATGTCTTTAGAGAATGACTCTACCGGTAAGTCATTTTACAATATGTCTCTATTAATGTCAATACATTGGTGTTAAGAGACATTATGAGGAGCGTCTCAAATAGATGCCTCTATTATTTAGACATTCTAAAAAATGTCTATTAAAATGCCTTTAGATGAAAATTAAGACACATTTTGGAGAATGTCTGTAGTTAGATGTCTCTTCTGCTGTGACATTCTCTAAAATATCTCTCTTAATGCCTCTACAGTAAATATGATTTGTCTGTAAGAGACATAGGGGAGAGTGTCTCTATCAAAATGTCTCTACTGCACAGTTTTGTTGTAGTGGCAATTTATGATGATTATAATGATGGATGTGCTAGTTTTACTTCCACTATTACTAATGAAATTTATTATGCTTGTGTGAAGAGTAATGATACTTTTATGCATGTGGATCATGATAAGAATGATTTATGTGATAGCTATATTGTTGAGTTTATTCATGATGCCACTGAAAATTATTTTGAGAGAGGAAAGTATGGTTATAGAAATCTTCATGTTACTAAATTTCTTCTCTTTATGATGAAGGTTTTGAGCTTTCTCTTGATTGGCTTTTATTTGCAGGGTACTTTAAGACCTATTGGTCCTTATGAGAGAGGGAGACACGGTTTCATATATCTCAATAATATTAAGTCTTCTCTCTTTATGTTGAAGTTTTTCAAGTTGCACTTGTTTTGCCTTCCTATGTTAGTCACTTTGTGCTTTATTGATTTATTTTCTTACAAGATTCCTTTGCATAGGAAGTGGGTTAGATTTAAATGTGTTTGATATTTGCTTCTTGATGCTCTTTTATATTTAACTCTGATATATGAGAGAATCATTAAAATATTCTAGCATAGCTAAAAGGCGTTAAAGAAAAGCGCTTATGGGAGGCAACCCATTTTATTTTTCTGCAATTTTTTTTTGAGTCAAGGTGTTGTTTACTTCTGTAACAATGCCTTTGTATCTTTATTTTTTGCATTGTTGTGCCAAGTAAGGCCTCTAATAGGAAGATGATGCTAGATTTGGATTTCTGCGCAGGAACAGATTTCTGCTGTTCACCGTTTTACTTCTGTAAAATCACAGAAAAATTATTTAAATCTGCAATTTTTTGCGTGATCCTCAGATATGTACGCATCTTTCGTTAGTTTAGTTTTTCGATCTGAGCAACGTAAGTGCCTCGAAAAAATTCGTCTTTACAGACTGTTCTGTTTAGACAGATTCTGTCTTTTATTTTTCGCATTCTCTCTTTTACTAGTGTTGAGTGGAATTCTTTTTTAGGGTGAAGAGCTTCACATAACATCAGTGGCAGTAGTAATGTTAAAAGTAACGGTCATGTTTGTGTCCTTATAGAACATGTGAGTTTTTGATTGTGCACTAACCCTCTAATGAGAATTACTCTGAGTTTGGTGTGGCGGAAGTTTTCAAGGGTCAAGAGAGAAGGATGATATAATGTGATCAAGAAGAGTGAAGAGCTTAAGCTTGGGGATGCTCCCATGGATCACCCCAGCATATTTCAAGAAGACTCAAGCGTCTAAGCTTGGGGATGCCCAAGGCATCCCCTTCTTCATCAGCAACTTATCAGGTCATCTCTAGTGAAACTATATTTTAATTCTTTCACATCATATGTGCTTTACTTGGAGCGTCTGTGTGCTTTTATTTTCAGTATTTTATTTTTCTTATGGTCAACTTGATTGGACCCTAGCATTCTTGATTGGGAGAGAGACACGCTCCGCTTTTTCATATGAATACTCCTATTCTTCACTTATACTTGTTGAGTATTCTTATCTAGCTATTGCTATGCTTTTAGCTCCTGTTTTGCATGCATCTCTTATTCAGAGCTGTTAGTTCTTTTAAAGAAAGTACTCTCTTGCTTCACTTATAATTGTTTGGAGAGTTTATGTTGAAATAAATTGATTGGTGTTTGGTTGGAACAGAAAATGTTGCATGTGGTAGATGGTATAATGGAAAAAGCTTACATATTCTTGTAGATCACTGTATTGGATAATTTGATACTTGTCAATTGTTTTGAGTTATCAAGTAGTTCATGTTTAAGCTTTTGTATCATGTAGTTAAAACCTATTAATGAAGAACTACCGTAAAGCTCGTTGAAATTTGGTTTGCATGATTGGTATCTCTAAGGTCTAGATATTTTCTAGTAAAAGGGTTTGGTTAACAAGGAAGACAGTGTAGAGTCTTATAATGCTTGCAATATGTTTTCATATAAGTCTTGCTGTGTCGGTTGATATCCTGTGTTTGCTTCAAATAACCTTGCTAGCCTAAACTCTGTACTGAGAGGGAATGCTTCTCGTGCATCCAAAACCTTGAGCCAAAATCCATGCCATCTGTGTCCACCATAACTACCTATATGTGGTATTTCCTTGCCATTCCAAGTAAATTTTTCATGTGCTACCTTTAAACTATTCAAAATTATTACTCCTATTTTGTGTCAATGTTTACCAAGCTCATGAGGACGGGGTGGATGTCTTTATGTCAACTGTCAAACAGACTTTACCACCGGACTAGCGGCATATACATCCGCTTATCCATTAATTTTGCAAAAAGAGCTGGCAAATGGGGTGCCCAGTCCCAATTAATTACAACTTTAACCGCTTAATTCTCTTCACATTTTTGCCCTGATTTATCAGTCAAGCAATGACAAACAGTGAAATATCTGCATGTGTAAACAAAAGAGAAGAGGGATGATCTGCCTTGCTGGTAGAAATAACGTCCTTCATGGGAGCCGCTCTTAAAAGTCTGGTTGGCAGGGGTCATATTGTACTTTCCATTTTCTGATTCGTTGACAATTAACAAACACCTCCAAAACTTATTTTTACTCTCTATGATTTCAAAAACTTAAAAAGCTCTAGCACATGATTTAATCCCTGCTTCCCTCTGCGAAGGGCCTTTCTTTTACTTTTATGTTGAGTCAGTTTTCCTACTTCTTTCTATCTCAGAAGCAAACACTAGTGTCAACTTTGGTGCAACAATTTTTATATGCTTGTATATTGCACTTATTATATTGCTTTGTGTTGACAAATATCCATGAGATATATATGTTGAAAGTTGAAAGCAATTGCTGAAGCTTAAATCTTCCTTTGTGTTGGTTAAATACCTTTTACTTAGAATCTATTGCTTTATGAGTTAACTCTTATGCAAAACTCTTTGATGCTTGTCTCGAAAGTACTATTCATGAAAAGTTTTTGCTTATATGATTCAGTTGTTTGCTCATTATCTACTTGCTAGCAAACTATAGACCATTGACCTGGATCACTTCATTCATAACATGTGCTTTACAATACTATTTGATCAAGATTATGATTGTAGCATGTCACCTCAGAAATTATTTTGTTTTTATCGTTTTACCTACTCGAGGACGAGTAGAACTAAGCTTGGGGATGCTTGATACGTCTCAAACGTATCTATAATTTCTGATGTTCCATGTTGATATTATACCAATTGTTACATGTTTTATATACACTTCATAGCATTTTTATGCATTTTCTGGGACTAACCTATTAACAAGATGCCACAGTGCCAGTTCCTGTTTTCTGCTGTTTTTGTATTCCAGAAAAGCTAGTCTGGAAATATTCTCGGAATTGGACGAAACTTGGACAGAACCTCCTATTTTTCCAACACGTACACGGAGTCCAAAGGAGAGACGGAGGGGGCCACGAGCAGCCACACCATGGGGCGGCGCGGCCCCCCCTGCCGGCCGTGGGGTGGTGTGGGCCCCACGGGCGTCTCCAGGCCGCCCTTTCGCCTATTTATTCATCTTCCGGAAAACCCTAAACCCCGAGCCATTATCCACGAAAAGTTCCAGAGACGCCCGCCGTCAACCCTAGCTCGGGAGGGTTCAGAAGCTCTTCCCGGCACCCTGCCGGAGAGGGGAATCATCACCGGAGGGCTCTACATCACCATGCCTGCCTCCGGAGTGATGCGTGAGTAGTTCATCCTTGGACTACGGGTCCATAGCAGTAGCTAGATGGTTGTCTCTCCACTTTATGCTATCATGTTTAGATCTTGTGAGCTGCCTATCATGATCAAGATCATCTTATTGTAATGCTACATGTTGTGTTTGCTGGGATCCGATGAATATTGAATACTATGTCAAGTTGATTATCAATCTATCTTATATGTTATTTATGATCTTGCATGCTTTCCGTTACTAGTAGATGCTTTGGCCAAGTAGATGCTTGTAACTCCAAGAGTGAGTATTTATGCTAGATAGTGGGTTCATGCCTCCGGTAATCTGGGAGAGTGACAAACTTCTAAGATTGTGGATGTGCTGTTGCCACTAGGGATAAAATAACCGATGCTTAGCTTAAGGGTGCGCCGTTAGGTCTAATGCATTTGTTTACATTACGCACATTACTTAATGCATTATCCGTTGCTTGCAACTTAATACCAACGGGGAACTCGGTATGACAACCTGGAGGTGGATTATTAGTCATAGACGCTGTTGGATAACGGTCTATGTATTTTGTCGTAATGCCCACATGAATATCATAGTAATCATCATGTCATATATATGCATTGTCATGCGCTCAATATTTTGTCAATTGCCCAGCTGTAATTTGTTCACCCAGCATGTTAGTTATCTTTTATGGAGAGACACCACTAGTGAACTGTGGACCCCGGTCCATTCTTTTACACTGATAATACAACCAACTGCAAACATTGTTCCTTTTCATTCTCTGCAATTTACTACTGTTTTCCACACCATACGTTTAATCCTTTGTTTTCAGCAAGCCGGTGAGATTGACAACCTCACTGTTTCGTTGGGGCAAAGTAGTTTGATTGTGTTGTGTGCAGGTTCCACGTCAGCGCGCCACTGACAACCTTCAGAAGTGATTTCTTACTCCTACTGGTTCGATTAAACCTTGGTTTCATACTGAGGGAAAACTGCTGCTACATGCTTCATACCTTCCTCTTGGGGTCTCCCAACAAACGTGTGATCCACGTCATCACATACCGGACATGCATTCAAATTATCGTACTCCTCCCCGCGGTAGAGGATGCAGTCATTGATGCATGCATGTATCTTCTGCACCTCTAATCCTAGAGGGCAGACAGTCTTCTTTGCTTCCTACGTCCTCTGGAGCAATACGTTATCTCTTGGAAGCGTCTTCTTTAATATTTTCAACAAGTTTTCAAATCCGTTGTCAGATAGACTATTCTCTGCCTTCCATTGCAGCAATTCCAGTGTGGTAACTAGTTTTTTCTGCCCATCTTCGCAATTTGGGTACAACAATTTTCTGTGATCCTCTAACATGCGCTCCAACTTCAACCTCTCGTTTTCACTTTCGCAGTTTATCTGTGCATCATGAATGGCCCGACGAAGATCATCATCAGGCTCATCAACAATGGGCTCTTCTTCAGCTTCGTCTTCCCCATTGTAGTACCACCGTGTTCAGTGAATGTAGGATAGTTGTCCTCATCCTCTTCTTCTTCATTGTCTCCCATTATAACCCTCTTTCTTCGTGCTTGGTTTAACAATTATAGCCGGACATGAAACCGTACTGAATCAGGTGGATGTGAAGGGTTCTTGAGGAAGAGTAATCATTCTCGTTCCAACAGACACAACATGGACAACACATAAAACCATTCCGCGTGTTTGTCTCAGCCACATTGAGAAAAAACGCACGCCTTGAATGTACTCGTTAGAGCGTCGGTCACCGTACATCCATGGATGGCTCATCTGCATTATATAAGTATATCAACAAAAATTACACTACATCATGAATAGAATAGAGAACTGACCAAATTCATTAATACAAGTTCATCACATTAAAACCAAACTAGAGCAGTGACTAAATGTAATACATAGTTCTCATAAAACATACATTTAAACTAACATACAACTATCTAAAGAATTTAAATCCAACAACAAATGCGATCAAAATCGCAACTTAGATAATTATTGAACCAACAACATAATGATACAAAGACTCTTTACTAATGGCATATTTTCTAATCTTTCTAATCTTCAAACGCATTGCATCCATCTTCATCTTGTGATCATCGACGACGTCGGCAAGATCGAACTGCAATTTCATCTTCTCTTCTTCGCTTCTTTTCGATTTTCTTTCAAATCATTGTTTTCTTTTTCAAATAAACTAGCGGGGTAGCCCGCGCAATTGCGCGGCTAGACTACCTATATTAAATATTTTATGACTCGATAAATTGGTTTCAATTATGTTTTAGTCCTGGTTTTAGTAGGTAATTCTATTTGTTATCTACATACCGATAAGTATAGAAAACAATATTTTTTCTGCCAGCCATGATGTTTCATTATGATTTATGGATAGGCAACCAATATGCCCACATTTCCTTCGATAAATACGCTCTCTCAGACTTCGAGGAACATGTAAAAGCAGCTGCCCGTGGGAGCAGCGTACCGGATGCGCACGCGACTGCATCGACGGTCTTCATAAAAAAATTGTGTAATACAACTGCAGAGTCATTGTCATGTACAAACTGGACATGTAAATCTATGAGAGTTGTAAAACTTTCTATGTTTGTTACAGAGATAAATTCCCAGAAAGACTAAAGATGATAGTCAAGTACAATTGGCTAATTCGGGTCAAAGTATTCAAGATAGCAGCAAAGTGAGAAACAAAAATGTCAACCTGGACTCAAAGAGAATACATGCTTAATCATATTTTGTTTTTTTCGGTCATCCTGTCTGCTCGATCACTTCCAGCCAAATCTTCTTGTTGTGGGTGTTAACCTATTCAAACTTAAAATCCAGCTTGATTCATTTTACATTGTAGCATTGTCATAAGTTCTCCATACTGCGGCTATGTTCTCCCCAAAACCTGTGTACATCCGTAATACATGTGAACTCAATCAGTTAGGATGCGCATTATTTGAAAATAAAGGATGTGTAAAAATAAGATGAAAATTTACCATTTTACCTGGCCGCTGGTTGGATTTGCATAAAAGTTCAACATGCAAGAAGTGATGATGGTCTATATACTCTACACTCTCCAAGATTTCACAATGAAGCTTGATTCCATCTGACACTAAAGTGCATTCAGTAATAGATAACAGACATGGCATGCGTATGAAATTGTTGACTGCCATAGTAAAATACTCTTCACACGTATACTCTTTACTTGCAGCCCTTCTAGCTGTACAGGGCTAATAACTTTGGAAAATTATGCTCGATTTAACATGTGTTTAGACTGAACTTTGATATTACCTGCATCATGCAAACCGAAGCAGCAATGTAGTTTTCATAGTCCTCATGTAAGCTACCAGCCAGCTCTGCCCACCAGCGACGGCAACACACATATAAATCATGATATTCCTACGTTGAATCAAGCGTCCGCCGATGGATCTCGTGTAACACAGACCTAGCGGAAAATCGTTAGTTACAACTTGAGAACGAAATATCACGTGTTAGAAGCCTTTCAATGAACTCCTGCACAGAACCAAGGTTGATAGATGCAAGAAGAAAACTATAAATAATTTTGCGACAATGCAACTGCGATTAGTCTGCATCCTTTTCTAAGACCAGAGCTCAAAATTACTATGTTTTTCCTTTCCTTCTGCCATGATTTCCGAAATATGCTACTAAGTGTGACTTTGGATGATGGTTCAGATTGTTCCAATGAATTAGAAAGAAACTTCCAACTGACAAAAAAATGAGTATGTTTGCACATTCCTCTTCA
Source organism: Poa pratensis (assembly GCA_947311845.1). Taxonomy (NCBI): domain Eukaryota; kingdom Viridiplantae; phylum Streptophyta; class Magnoliopsida; order Poales; family Poaceae; genus Poa; species Poa pratensis. The sequence goes on from CAMZMU010000068.1 coordinate 23,590,782, forward strand.
CCAGTTTGGAGACTAATATGTATATACATATCTGATATATCTAATGCTCCCTTTCCATATTTCAATATTTTCTCTAGGTCGTCGGTAGTCATGGCGCTGGAAGGTATATTATGTATTTAATGACTCACATGGATTTCTTTTAATTTCTGTACAACCCACTTCCCACAAAATTATCTGTATGTATTAAAACTATATCTGTACCCACAAACATTCTACTTATTTGTAGCATATCAATTCAATTTTCATCAACATGTAGGTCGCATGTTTCATTTTCCTACCATGCTCCAGTCTTACAATAGCTCCTTGTCCTGATTAATTTTTTTTATCTCCCTACATTAGTGTAAGAGGACTGGCCTTGGTAATTTGTACCAGTTGAACAAATAATAACATAGCTTTGTTTTCATAACACGGCCTACCTGAACTCACCGTGTATCCATCCTGCAGAGAGCAGTAGATCAATGAGAGAAATTCATAACTACTGGAAGCATGCAAAAAAAAGTCAGACTTTCAGGTTAACCATTAAGCTACCTAGAGCTATTTGATGCCATTACGGCAGCAACTGAATACGCAAGATGTAGCTGGTGTGCGTGCAGGAAGATCCAATCCAACCGGTGCGTATTTCATCGATGTCCTCGCCCGCATGCATGTGCATGCCCGGCTTAGCGCTGCAAAGCCTCTCCGTACTACATCTGCAAGTTCCCTGTTGGAACGTTTTGTAGGTCAATTATGCTAAAGCTCCAACTGAATCCAAAATTTACGAATCTAAATCTGTTGCTGTGCATGCCTTTGTATCGTCTGCCCGCTAGCCATATACTCCGTAGCTATTATGTGATGTCTTTGTGCCTGACCGCCTGGTCGAGTGAGCTGGCCGGCTGGCATGTCTCGAGGGCCTGCCCACAGTGCAGCCACCATCAGGGTTTTTCTGTAGCACGTCAGCGACGGACATGTAGGCTCCATGATGATAGATGACGGCCCCTTTGGACCAGCATCGCGATGATGTCTCCTCATGTAACTCCATTGGCCGGATCTCATTGAACGATCATGGCCTCCTGATTCCGGCCGCCGTTTCCGCTCGATGCTGTTGGGCCGGTCTTGCCGATCAAAACGAATTTTTGGTGCCTTTCCGATCCAGAAACCCTTCCATGAATCTCTATTCAACGTCCTGGTTCTTGCATCTTACTTTTGATCCGCTGGGTATCAAAACACCGTCGCACAATGATACGTTCAGTTCTTTGTCAGCTGAAGTTCACAATCACGTCTTACATCTTGAAGTAAATCGAGTTCGTACCTAAGGCTGGCGATCTTTGGTGCAGTCCATGGCGGTCGGCGCAGCTTCGATCGTCGGCCAAAGAGATGCTAGATGGAAGCACCAGCGTGCGATTGATTGGAATAGGGTGTCATAGCCTCGTAAGAATAGGAAGCTAACGTATCTACCAAGAAAAAAGATTTCCATATGTGCATAGATTTATCCGTGCGTTTGGATGTCGACTCGTACACGAATACAATTACCTATAGTATGTTATTTTTTGGCCGAGCTAATCTGAATCGTTAACTTCTTCTCGTTTGAGCCGTTATTTGTCTTGTGTTTTAATTATATAATAGATTTAGCATCTCGACAAGAGGGTCGGTTGGAATTTCCGGTTCAACTACCTCCTAGATAAAAAAAATCTATGTCAAGTTGTTCGGCATAATTATCATAAACACGAAATTAAAAAATAGTTATAAAAATATACCACATCCGAATCATAAATCGGACGAGGGCCGACGGGGACGGATATCAAAACCATGGCACTATAAATATAACAAACAATCATACAAGTAAGAAAACTATACAAGTAATAACTATGCATGTAAATCATACAAGCAAGATTTTTTAAATAAAACATAAAAACAAGAGGCTCACCAAGGTGGTGCCGGTGATGGAACGGCGCGGGCGATTGACGGCAGTGAGTAGGGGGACAGGACGGCACTAAAACCCACAAATAATTTTTTAATTTGAGCTCAAATTGCATATAAAAACAAATGAACTCCTAACTTAGTCATTTCATCAAACACCTAGCTAGCACTAGAAAAATGAAATGGGCTAAACTAACAATGAAATGAGCTAAATTAGCAACGCCCGAAGAAAGGATGAAATTGCTAACTCTTGGATAGATGGGTGCCGCCAATCTTGACAAATAGTGGAGAAAAATGGGGATCAAATCGAGCTCGGGAGAGTGAAAAAGGAGAAAAATGGAGATGTGGCTCGAGCTCAAAAATGGAGGCTGACTCGGGGGTGGAAGATGATGTAGAGGGAATACGAACCGGGACTAAAGGTGCTCGCGTGCCCCCCCCCCCCCCCCCCCCCCTCTGCGGCTACCCTGCCGCGGACCTTTAGTCCAGTTCGTACGGGGACTCATGGTCCCCTACGAACTGGGACTAGTCTGGTGCGGCCTCGTAGCCGTTGAACCGGGAATAGTACACCCCTCTAGTCCCGCTTCAAAACCTATCCGGGACTAGAGCCCAATGGGGCTCTGGACCAAAGGCCTTGTTTCTACTAGTGGGCGTCGCCATTGTAGGTAATGTAGGCGGTAGTAGGGAGTGAGGCCGAGCACGCGCGGAAGAAGAAAGATGACCTCCCCGACGTCCTCGTGAGACGATGGAGGTCGTATAGCCTTTTTATCGGCTCATGATAGGATGTGGCGGAGATGACATAGTTGAGCTTGACTATGGACTTCAGCTCGCATGTTGGTGGCTCGGGCACGTGGTGGTGCGCTTGTGGATATCATCAATGAGCATGGAGGCGGCTGAGAACGGCATGGTTGTTGAAAACTTGAAATCGACTAGCACACTCAGACAACTAGTGGGATTGCACGAGCTCGGAAGGGTAGGTGAATTTAAAAGCTCCAAAAATATGGGTATTTTGAGTCATTTTAGGTTTCGTTGGAGAAGTGGTTTCATTGTCTTTTAAGGGAGTGTGGTGTTTTTTTGAAGACTGTAGTAAGTTTTTGCATTCTAGTTGAAACACTCTTACTTGTTCATAGAAGCTGCTTAAGTAGATAGAGACACCCAAAGCCATTTTATATCTGATATTTATCAAGAAAAATAAAAGCTGGTACAAAGAAGCTACACTGGAAAAAATACTGGTTGTTTTCTTTATATAGCTTGTTCGAAGGCTGAGCCTTGATGTACTGAACAAGCCACAAAAGGCTGGGACATCTGCAAGCATCATCGCTTTTTTTAGATAAGGGGGTGCGGATCCCCGACCTCTGCATCAGGGCGATGCACATAGCCGCCGCAATTATTAAAAAGTATCAATCTGTTTAAAGGTTTTACAAATCAAGCCTCATCCAAAATGGATATGCAAATAAGCCAAACAAAAATAGAAGATCTATCCATGTAGTCTTCTAGTGTGAAGCCACCTAGCCGGGCACAAGATAGCCCATACGACCAAAACTTGAAGAACGCAATAGCCACTCGCAGCGAACAAGGAGATCGAATAATCGATGAAGGAACATTGGCTGAGACACACCTCAAGAAGCACATGCTTGCAATTCTTCACCATCAATCCAGATACTGGAGTGTTGGAGAATACGAACCTTTTACCACAAAACCAAACGAATGAAGAGATCAAAAAGTTCCACCACGGACCAGCAAACAAGTTCCCTTAAACGACACACTAACTGCCCAGATCCAAAAGAATACAACATGTCTGGCAGCACCTACCCTCACTGGATCTTCTCTAATGCTAAAAACATTGATGAGGTGATGAGGTGTTAACTCATCAAATACCAGGAGGAGGATTTGTCCTAAGCCATCATGTGCTGAAGGAGGAGGAGAAGTGGACCCAGCCAAAGGATGAACCTATAGATTAGGGTTTTTATGCATAGGGGGCAGCCCCCGAGTGTAGATTTGCCACTTGTATGTAGTGTATATTGTTTGTTTATATGTATGCAGCCCCCGAGTCTACCGAGTGGGGTTTATGAAAACATATACAGTATGGACTATAAATTGCGCAGCCCTCAAGTCGTCGAGTGAGGCTGTGAATTTTTGTGATTTGTCCAAAGTTTTCCAAGTTGTGCTTTGAAAACCAGCCCCCGAGCATGCGATTGGGGTTGAGAAGTTTTGCGTTTTTGTTTCAACTGCTGTGACTCAGCCCTCGAGTATTCGAGTGCGGCTGAAATTTTTGAAGGGAGCGAAAGCTCGGGTTTTTTTGATAGCGCAGCCCCCGAGCATGCGGGTGCGGCTAACGTTTTGTGCTAGTAATTTATGCGAGTAGTAAACAGGAGGAACATTGATTGTATTCCATTTTTGAATGTTAAGCTGCAGGCCGCCTCACTAAAAACCTTCCAGCCCCCTTAGGTACCCTGGAAGGAAAAGAGCGCTTATGAAACCTGCAGCTATCCGACATATGAGCCTATTACATTGTGCGACTGGGCAATCTAAGCATAGAAACGGCGCAGCTGCGCAACGTTCCAAGGATTGTGCGAGAGTTCGCCTGTCTTCACGTGCTTCAGTCTGTATGCTCCACCACCAATGACCTCGGTGATGATGAAGGGTACTTCCCATGGGGGAGCGAGTTTGTGCACCTTCTTTTGCTTCAGTCAAAGTACCAGGTCGCTAACCATGAAGGACCTGGTGCGCAGTCGACGGCTGTGGTAGTTGCAGAGGTCTTGCTGATAGACAGCTGTGCATGCTAGCGCCGTGTCGCGTGCTTCTTCAAGAAAGTCGACTGCATCTTCGAGTGCTTCATCTGCGTCTTCTTCGTTGTATGCTTCAACTCTTGGTGCATTGAATTTTACATCTGATGGCAGGATTTCCTCTGCGCCATAGACCATGAAAAATGGGGTGAACTGTGTTGAAGCGTTAGGAGTTGTGCGTAGGCTCCATACCAAAGATGGGAGTTCATCGACCCAAGCACCCGCGGCTCTTTGAGTGGCACCAGGAGGCGTTTCTTGATTCCGCTTATCACGAGTCCATTGGCTTTTTCGACTTGGCCATTGGACTACGGGTGTGCCAGGGATGCATAGTTGAACGTGATGTCTTGCTCTTTGCAGAAGGATCGGAACTCTTCAGCCGTGAAGTTTGTACCGTTATCAGTGATGATGCTGCTTGGTACACCGAAGCGGTATATGATGAATTTTATGAAATTGACTGCTATAGTGGCAGTTGAACTTCTGATAGGGACCGATTCAATCCACTTGGTGAACTTGTTGACCGCCACCAGAAGGTGAGTATGCCCTCCATGGGAGGATTTTCTGAGTGGCCCGACCATATCGAGCCCCCACTGGGCGAAGGGCCAGGCCAATGGTATTGTCTTCAACGCCGATGCGGGTGCGTGCGGCTTTGTGGCGAATTTTTGATAGCCGATGCACCTTTTGACTATGTCCTCCGTGTCTTTGAGTGCTGTGGACCAGTAAAGCCTGCGCGAAAGGGTTTGGCTACGAGTGATCGACTGCTGGCGTGATGCCCACAGGTACCTGCATGAATATCATGAAGAATGGTCTGGCCATCTTCAAATGCTATGCATCGTTGGAACATACCTGATACGCTGCACTTGTATAGTTCACCGTTGATGACGGTGTATGCTTTAGATCGTCGAGTGACGCATCTTGACTCTGTTATGTCTTCAGGTACCTCGCCGCGGAGTATGTATGCGAGGAAAGGTTGAGTCCAAGTTGGCTCAATGAGGAGTACCTCGACTGGCGGGTCCTCTGTGCTAGGTGCTTTGCTCTTGGCTGGTGCGGCTTATGTAGGAGATGTTCTTTTTTGCTTGATGGATCTGTGCTCGATGCGCTCGAGGAAGACACCAGGTGGAACTTGTGCCTTGGTCGAGCCTAGGTTGGCTAGCATATCAGCCTCTTCATTGCTTTCTCTCCCTATGTGCCGCAACTCGCAGCCTTCGAAGCTGTCATCCATTATGTTGTACAGGTCGCGGTAGGCGATCAAGTTGTCTGCGATGACATCGCAGGCCTTCATTGTTTGTTGCACCACAAGATTCGAGTCACCATAGATCATCAGTCGAGTGCACCCAAGGGATTTGGCCATCCGCATGCAATGGATCAGGGCCTCGTACTCAGCTTCGTTGTTGGATGGTAGCTCGAATCTCATCTGCAGGACATAACGAAGCTTGTCGCCTTTTGGTGATATGAGGATGACACCTGCGCCTGCGCCTTTGTTCTTTTTTGAGCCGTCGAAGTACATAGTCCATGAGTTGGACACATCTGGTGCTCCTGGCAACTGAGCTTCGATCCACTCGGTATGGAAGTCAGGTAAGACTTGTGTTTTCTCTTCATCTTCTTCCTTCATCCTTATCTGGTGGTAACCTGAGTAAGCATCCAGGAAGGACAGGCGAGCGCACCCAGCGGTGGAGTCGACGATCTGGTCGATTTGAGGTAGTGGAAAGTGATCCTTTGGATAGCATTTATTGAGTGTTGTGAAATCTATGCACATCCGGAGGATATCTGTGTGCTTCTTCTCTACAAGTACGGGGTTAGCCACCCATTGTGATTTCTTAATTTCTCTGATGAAACCTGTTGCGAGTAGTCTGTCGACTTCAGCTTCGACTGCGGTTCATTTTGGGCCGGATATGCGGCGCATTGTTTGCTTGACTGGTTTAGCATCTGGAAATAATTGGAGAGACTGCTCGGCGAATTCCCTGGGAATACTTGGCATGTCGGCTGGACAGCACGCAAATATCTCCCAGTTCCACGGAGGAATTCGACGAGCGTGCTTTCCTATGCGATAGGCAGACTCGAAGAGACATTGACTGTCTTGGTCGGATCGGTTGGGTGCACCTGATGCGACCTTATGTCATTGGTGGCATTGAATGCTTTGTCGACTGCCACCTTCTTGTGTTCCGGCATAAGTGTTCGATCGTTCGAGATCGCTAGATCGGCGAGTGTTGCTTCCATGCCGAACATCTCAGAGATTTTGCTAAACTCTCGGTCACAAGAATCGGACTTTTGGAGGTTTTCTTTGACTGTGATTATTCCTTTTGGTCCAGGCATTTTCAGCTGAAGGTATGCGTAGTGTGGGACTGCCATGAATCGAGCGAACGTCGGGCGTCCAAGTATGGCGTGGTATTGTGACTTCCAGTCGACGACTTTGAACTCAATCGACTCTGTCCTGAAGTGGTTTTTGTCCCCAAACGTAACGTCGAGTTGTATGGTCCCTTCTGGGCTTATTTATTTGCCTAGGATGATACCGTGAAAGGTATTTGAGGATTTTGGCAGTTTGCGACTGACTGTTCATTTTGCGGAGCGTATCCGTGAAGATGATGTTTATGCCGCTGCCACCGTCCATGAAGACCTTGGACATGGCGTAACCTCCAATTTGGGCGTCGAGTACCAGAGCAGAGTACCCTGGACGAACTACCGATGGTGGGTGGTCCTCTCTGCTGAAGCTTATTGCAGTTTCGGATCCCTTCAAGAATTCAGTTACGGCAGGAGGTGACATGACCGCCATATTTACTTGTCGAGTGCGAAGTTTTTGCTCTCTGTTGGAAGGGCGACCTTTCTGTATCATGTACATGCCCTTGGGGCGGAGGGTAGGCATCCGCGATATTTCCGCCTGCAACAGGCTGTGGCGGTGGAGGTGGTGCCATCAGAACGGGCACATTGTTTGGCTGAGGCGCAGGTGCAGGTGCGTGTGCGGCTGCTGCCTTTCTGAGTTGCACGTAGTCAGATGCTAGTTGGTCGAATTCTCTGCAGTTTCTCATCGAGTGGTTGGAGCGCAATTTTTCGTCGTCCCCTTGTACAGGTGTAATCTGCAATGAGCATCCATCTTGTCATCGAATGATCGGTCGTTTTGTGCGCCAGAGCGCGACTTGCGCCAATCTTTCTTCTTGTAGTTGTCGCTGCGTTGGTCGCGGTCTCGACTGTCCCGGCGATCATATCGACTGTCCCGGCGATCATCTCGACTATCCCGTCGATCTTCTGACCGTCGGTCGCTTCTGTCTTGGTCCTTGCGGGGTGTGGAGAATCCAGCCGCCATAAATTCGGTTCTGTCGTCATCGTAGTGACGTTTTGAACGTTTGCGCCTCTGGTCGTCTCTGTACGAGTCGCTGCGGTTTCGACTGCCGCTATCATGATTGTCACGGGGTGAGGACCCGCGTGTGGTGCGCGACATGTCTTCTCCGTCTGCCCACTCAGTCGCGATCTTTACGAGGTTAGCCACAGAGGTTGGCTTTTGACGACCAAGTGCTTCTTTGAAATCTCACCTGGCGAGGCCCATGATGAAAGCATCCATGGCCATATCTTCTGAAATTACTCCAACTGAGTTGCGTATCTCAGTCCATCGTCGGATGTATGACCTCAATGTTTTGTCCAACCGTTGAATGCAGGCTCTCAGTTCTTCGAACGTTTTTGGTCGCTCACATAGAGGCTCGAAGTTTTTGATGAAGTCTGCGCGGAAGTGATCCCATGAGTCGTATGTTGATGGAGGTAGAGCCTTGAGCCAGTCGCGGGCTGTGCCTTCGAGCATGAGTTGTATGTATTGCATGGCTGTGGTATTCGTGCCTCGTTGGCACGAGACAGCCAGTCCATAGTCTTCTAGCCATCTTGAAGTTCCTGTCGACCCATGTATTTGGGCTGTTCAGATGTGAGTTTGAACCCTTTGGGCATCCGTGTCTAGCGGACGCGTCGAGTGAAGCACAGAGCTCCGCATGGCTCAGGCTCCTGATCAGAGTACGAGTCGCTACTGTAAGATCTGCGTGATCTGCTTCTAGACCTGCGCCGGCGTGAGCCGCTCCTTTCCTTCGAGTGGTGACTACGACAACTACGGTTATGCTCTTCACGACGCGGGTTTACTATGGCACGGTCTTGACTCCCTCCTGGAGTTTTTGGGATTTGGTGTATGGCCTTCATCGCTAAGGCGAGCGATTTGATCTGTTGGCGATGTAGTTTTGCATTGGGGTCATCCGCTGGAGGCTTGATTGCCTCTAGGTATGATGCAGCAGTAAAAAGGGCACCCGCAGCTATTTTGGGTACTGGTACTCCCTCTTCGTCGAATGTCATGAAAGAGTGGCCTAAGTTGTGGGTGAGTGCTTCCCTCTCATCTTCCGCGAGGCGTGACAGCCTTGATTTGGGTCTTGTGTCTGCTCGCCCGGTGGAGCTCATGGAGAGCTGTCTTCTCCGTGCACTCGACAAGCTTGCTTGTTTTTTACGTTCTTCGAGTGTTGCTCTGATCTGCTGCAGTCGAAGTGATTCCTGCCAGTTGAAGTACTGGAAGGTCAATATCTCTTCTCGTGTTGCGTCCACTGGCATCATTGTGCACTCCTTGATGACTTTATCTGCTTTTGCTGCCATGTCAGCAGTAATTGTGAGAGTTGTGACTCCATCCGGCATAGTAACTGTGCACAGGAATTCTGTAAGCCTGCGACTGGCCGCAATATCAGATGATTCTGCGGCGAAGGCAACAAATACCTGCTGGGGTATCACCCGAGGGTATATGTATGTGTTTTTGAGTCCCGTCATGGACTCAACGTCTTCATCGAGACTCATATCAGAGTCAGTATGCCAGTCGAACAGCCCATCTGGGTGAAGCTCGCCGTCGACGTGTTCATCGCCTATGCTCATCTCGGTGTCGGCGAAGTCGTTATGGATCTCATAGTTGAGGTTGTTGTTGGTGCAGATCTCGGAGTCGACGTGGTTGTCGATATGAGTTTTGGGCTCATCGAAGTCGCTGAGGGAGATCTCGCAGTCGAAGCTATCCTCGAGTGGAAGATTGAGCTTGGGATCATTTGTGCGGTATGCTGATTCAGCCTCCTCACCTTGGAGTTCTTTCGCAATGAACTCGTTGATCTCTCGAGTCGACATGGTTGTTGCAGACGAGCAGGCTTGGAGGATCGATGATGGTATGGACGCAGTTGATGGATCCGCAGTTGAAGGAGCCGTAATCGATGGAGCCTCGGGTGCGGAAGTAGCGAGTTGGCGTGGATCTGTCAAGTCTCGCATACCAAGCTTGTTTACGAAAAAATTGAACGAACCAACGGTTAAACCCAAACCTGACTCGAGACCAGCGAACGTCTCCTAGAATTCTGGCGAGTGTGGCTCGAAGTTTATCAGAGGATCTGATGTGCTTTTTGCAGGTGAAGTTGGCGTGCTGCCGTTTGTCGAGTGAGTCAGCGAGTTGCCGTGTGCCATCCGAGTCGGCGAGTTCTGGTTTGTCGATACAGCCGGTGAGTCGCCGTTTGTAGATGCGATCGGCGAGTCGCCGTTTTCCGATGGAACCGAAGAAACCGTGAGTCCAGCACTATTCTTTCACACAGACGGCGCCAATTGACGAGGGGTTAACTTATCAAATCCCATGGTTAAGGACCTGGGGTTGAGATCACGAGGGAGAGAATGTGGTAGAGCTGGTAGTTTCGCGGCTGACAAGCAAAAGCAGGGATTTTACCCAGGTTCAGGCCTCCGGAGAGTAACACCCTACTTCCTGCTTGTCTGGTATGATCGTGTGAGATTATACGGGCTACAATGGGGTCCTGGCGAGATGTCGATCTCGCTAGGATTTTGGTGGTTCGAGTATTGCGTGTCCTGGATTGGCGGCCCTCCCAGCCTTTATATAATAGGCCGGGTCTCGGGAGTTCGCAACCGACCCTGTTTACATATAAGGAAAGTCTAAACCGACTATGCCTATGTCTAATCTTGGAGGGTACTCATCTTGTTGGGCCTTCGTCATGGACTTCATGTAGGCTCTTGATAGTAGGGCCTTAGTCGACACGTGCACCAGGTACCCTTATGGTAGGGTACCCGGGATGTATATCCTTGCAGTAGTCCCCTGAGTACTTGTCTGAGTCGAAGAATCGGGCATAGACTGGTTCGTAAGTGCACGTCATATTCTTTGTATTTGTGTTTATAATTGGAATTCCTGTATGAATAGCACATGTTGGCTATGTCGAGTATTTCATCGACTTCGGTTTTTGCTTATGATAATCAAGCGATAATAGCTTAGTAGGCCCGGTACACTTGACGGATCGGGACCGGTTGACTACACATTCGGGAAAACCTCACTAGCTTTCAATCAAACTCGAGTCCCAGGACTCGAATTTGGAACAGACTGGTCAGACTCGACTAGGCCGCGGAGGTCTTACTGAATCGATCTGCAATATAACTTCGAAATTTACCCAATGCGTCCATCGGGATTTTTCATCATGTCTGCTAACACGGAAAGTTTTAAGGATTAACGTTGCTGGAACGGTCCTTAGCCTAGCTCGAAAGTCCGGCGGGTCTTACCTTTGCACTATGCATGCAGCATCCGAGGTTATTTGCGGCGGACGCAACTCGGGAAATTTTCAAGTATGATTTTGCATCAAATTTTGCATATGAACTGAGTCGAGTCTTTTGTCAACTGATACTTTGTCATTATTCTATCGGGTGCGCGACAGCGCTCCCGATGGGAGTAGCCCCCGAGATTGTGCTTTGTTGCTTGCAATGGAGGATAATCTCAAATCTTTTTATCCCATCTATTCTTAGTCGAAGAAATTTGTGATACGCTCCCGATGTAGTAATATGCCTCAGTCGAAGGAACGGTCGAGTGACCAATTTTGCCTTAACATTGCTTTTTCACACCCGAACCAAGCAAGGCAGTCGAGTGACCGATATGTGTTGGGTGGACTCGAATGCTTTTCTGAACAGAGCGTTTGCAATGACGTCAGGGATGACGCTTATGGCGACTGCGATTGCTGACACGCGGTGGCGTGCGTTATGCTGTGATGGATGGGACGCGACACGTGGGCCCCAAGCTGCAGTGCTGACCGAAGACTTGTGTTGTTTCGACTTGTTTGTTACCGTTTTGACGTGATTTTCGCGGCGTCTTGATGATGGCTTCCTCATTTCCCGTGCGTAGTGGGCGGAGTGGCGGCGACGGTTGCTCTCCATGGCTGCCACGTGTATGGCTGGATATGCTATTCTGCCCATGATCTCGCATCAACGGTGCGGATTCTTTTGTGTTGTGGTTAAAAGGGTGTGGCGGAGTAAATAATGTTTTTACTTGCCATTCGTTCGTCGCCGCCGCTGCTTCTTCTTCCTCCTAGCGCATCGCCATAGCCCAACAGCCAAGCTTTTTGCCACCCACCATTACGATGACGAAACCCGCGCCTCGGAAGGGCTGGAGTGCCGCGAATGCCTCGGTAGACAGCGCCGTTGGAGCCACTGCCAGCGGTTTGAAGAGGGACAAGGGCTCGTGGACCAAGACCTCCTGCAGCAAGCGGATGCTCACCGGCTTGCGAACGACGGGCTGATTCCGGCGGACCCGTCACAGGTTCGCATCCTCGGCGCCGAGGTAATCCCGCGCCCAGGCCCCAATGAGCGGGTCTGTTTTGTGGATTTTGTGAACATGGGCTTCTCCTTCCCTGTTCATGATTTTCTTCGTGCACTGATGCACGTTTATGGAGTGCAATTGCACGATTTTACCCCCAATGGGCTTTTGCACATTGCATGTTTCTTCGTTCTTTGCGAGTGCTTTTTGGGCGTTGCGCCCCACTTCGGGTTGTTTCGCCGTATCCTCAATGTCAAGCGCCAGCACAGTGTCAAGGGACCTGGTGGTTTTGGAGTACAAACTCGACCTGACATCGAGTACTTCAAGATCAACTTTCTCGAGTTTGTGAAAGGATGGCGCCAAAAGTGGTTCTACATCAAGGATGTGACCACGGGCGACCAAGCTTTGGGTTGCCTCCCTTCAACGCAGACGCCTTAGTAGCGAAGAGGCCGTCCTGGATCGCACAACCGACCGGAGTCGAAGCCGAAGAGGCTGACGTTCTGATGAAGAAGGTGCTAAAGCTTCAGACCAATGTTGGTCGGGAGGTGACTGGCATCCATTTGCTAGCCACCTTTCTTGGAGGCTAGTGCAACCTCTCCGAGCTCGAGTCCATGCCATGTGGGCATACAATGGGGTTTCCGATCCAACCCGCTCACTCGCAGTGGAACTTTCTGCTGGGGAAGTAGAGAAGTTGGTAAGAGGCCTTACCAAACTGACTGATGAGGAGCCTTGCGAGATGAACTCGCCAGTTCCACCTTATGAAACCAGCAACCCTCTACCAGAGGTAACAGTCGCTACCATCTGTAAGTTGTTATGTTATGCATGTGTGATGTTAATTCCTTTGCTGTTTCTGTGTGCAGGGACACAAATGTATGAGTCGATGCCACCATTGCCAGAGAGCGGCCTATTGCCGGATAATGAGCCACTCGAGGCTGGCTCTGATGATGAGGCGACCTCACTCTCGCCACCGCACATACGCCAAAATCTGATGAAGGCGATGCCAAGGTGCAGTCCAAGCAGAAGCGGTCGCGCGAGGAAGAAGACAATGCTGACTCAGACGAGAAGGAGGGAAACGAGACGGAGTCGATGATGGCGCCACTCGATGTTTCTCCGATTCGCTCGCTCCCCCGCGGCCACCGAAGAGATCGCGCCCGAGCATGGGTGTGCTTGCACCTGGTCGAATGGTCGACCTTACTGAAGAGTAAGTATTATGTGCATTTGCTTTTTGACGTTTATGAATGTTGCCAAGTTGTCTACTTAGCATGTGTGAAACAGCGTGTCCTCGGATGAGGATTTGCCACCGCTACCTCCGATGGAGAAGAGCAGTGCGGCGTCGACTGCTCGAGTTTGCCACCAGAACATCCGCCTACCACTGCGACTCCGGCTGCTGTAGACGCGGCTACACCGCCCGAGCCTGAGGTTGCAGCTAACAAAGATGAGGCAGCAGCGACAGGTGTTCCTGCGTCGAGTTCCTCCTTCTTAGATCATGTAAGCTTGTGCTTTTTTGCCACAGTTGAATCACTATCGGGTGTTAAAGTTTTGCATAGACTCGATGAATCTATTCTGAATTTGCTCATGTTGTGCTGTAGTCATTTATACAAGAGCTACTAAAGGCTGGCGCCAAGTATGTTCACATGGAGATGGAAGTCACCACCTTGCAGCAGTAACTCGAGGCTGCCAAGAGTAAGCATCTTGTAATGAGAACTCAAGTGTTTTGATGCAACTATCTTTTTGCAGCATGTTGAAGAAATGCTTATGTGTTGCGCAGAGTCAGCGGCTGACGCTGCAGAAGAGATGAACAAAGCTTCCCGTCGAGTGCTGATCTGGAGAAGAGGCTAAAAGCAGCCGAAGTTAGGGAAGACCTGGCAATTGGTCGACACCCTGCTGCCAGCACCACTTTGACTGGTACGCAATTTTGTCGTTGCATTAGATATTTGAAGTTTGTGCAATATGTTGTTGAACATGTTGTTTATATGCTATGCTAGGCGTGATGGATGGCCCTGCTGCTCCTGGCAAGCAAAGCGTTGGCGCTTCACTTGATGAAAGTGTGGCCATCGCGGAGGTTGCCAATAGTAGGGCAGGGGAGATGCTGACGAAGAGGCGAGTGCTTGGGCGCCCTTCACAACAGCTTCTTCCCGATGATGAGCTTCCATCTTCATTTGCAGAACTGGTGGAGCTGTTCAAGCTAGAGGGAACTGCCGTCGCCGATTTCTGTCGCGAGCAAATGGTAAGTGGTGCTCAGACTACTTTTCTCATGTTGCTCGCACACGGAGTTGAGGCAGATTTTAACAAGATCATGACGAAGCTCCCGAAGGGGCCAGGCGGCAAAACCGTCGGGTTAGGCATTTGAATGGAGGCTGCCAAAAGTATGCTCAACAGCTTGTAACAACTGTTGAAGATAGGGCAGCCAAGGTTCAGGCAAAGAAGGCTTCCTCCAAGAAGTCGATGACTAGCGAGTGATCCCTTCGTCGCCTAGTTTTAGAGTTTTTTATGGTTTTGCTTTGCTGTCTGTAAAAACGTCAAACTTCATATTTGCGCTTCATGAAATATGAACTCCAGTTATCAGGAGGTGTAGCCCCCAAGTCTTTTGCTTGATCTCTTCTGTTTCTCTTATGTTCTGAGTTATTCTGGATGTAGACCCGAGCTTCTAGGGCAGCGACTGGTCCAGGTGCGCGCAGCTCCACTCAGTCGCGTAGCGTGAATGATCAGAAAAGCATCGACTATCTTCAGCTCAAACTTTCAAAGGTGACAAGCGAGCTAAAGAAGACACAAGACGCATATGTGGAGCTGCAGTCGAGGCCATCCCCAGCTACGGAGCGGGAGGCCTTTTTGCTTGAGGAGTTGGAGAAGGTGAACCTATAGCTTGAATGTAAGCTCTTTTGGAAATCGAATGGTGGGCTCGGCACACAAGTCGACTGGGGTAATAAGTTTGCATTATTTTGCCATAGGTGTTTGTTTTCACCAGCCAAAGGAGGAGGCGCGGATACAGGATCGACTTGACGGTCATGCGGGTAGCGCGGAATATGCCGCCCACCCCTTTTGGTCAGACAGGGCGACGAGTGCCACTTTGGTAAAGCTCCTGGATCGTGCGTGGCGAACTGCCATTCGACTGGAGAGTTGCAGGTTAGCTTTATTTCGAGTCCACGAGGCTTCGTTTCCTTTGAACGAGCAACCACAAAGCCTTGTGGCATTGCTGAAGAAATTTCGAAAAGGCAAGGCGATCAAGAAATTTGTACGCGAGCCACTGATTAGCGGGGCTAACGTTGCTCTTGCCTTTGTGCGGTCGCACCTTCCGCACATTGATTTGAAAAAGATTGCGATGGGACCCGCACCCGTACCGGGTGGTGGTCCTGTGCCAATGGAGGAGCACTACCAAGAGACACGGGTGGACGCATTGGTCCTAATCCATCATGTGCTGAAGGAGGAGGAGAAGTGGACCCAGCCAAAGGATGAACCTGTAGATTAGGGTTTTTATGCATAGGGGGCAGCCCCCGAGTGTAGATTTGCCACTTGTATGTAGTGTATATTGTTTGTTTATATGTATGCAGCCCCCGAGTCTACCGAGTGGGGTTTATGAAAACATATACAGTATAGACTATAAATTGCGCAGCCCCCGAGTCGTCGAGTGAGGCTGTGAATTTTTGTGATTTGTCCGAAGTTTTCCAAGTTCTGCTTTGAAAACCAGCCCCTGAGCATGCGATTGGGGTTGAGAAGTTTTGCGTTTTTATTTCAACTGCTGTGACTCAGCCCCCGAGTATTCGAGTGCGGCTGAAGTTTTTGAAGGGAGCGAAAGCTCGGGTTTTTTGATGGCGCAGCCCCCGAACATGCGGGTGCGGCTAACGTTTTGTGCTAGTAATTTATGCGAGTAGTAAACAGGAGGAACATTGATTGTATTCCATTTTTGAATGTTAAGCTACAGGCCGCCTCATTAAAAACTTTTCAGCCCCCTTAGGTACCCTGTAAGGAAAAGAGCGCGTATGAAACCTGCAACTATCCGACATATGTGCCTATTACATTGTGCGACTGAGCAATCTAAGCATAGAAACGGCGCAGCTGCGCAACGTTCCAAGGATTGTGCGAGAGTTTGCCTGTCTTCGCGTACTTCAGTCTGTATGCTCCACCACCAATGACCTCGGTGATGATGAAGGGTCCTTCCCATGGGGGAGCGAGTTTGTGCACCTTCTTTTGCTTCATTCGAAGTACCAGGTCGCCAACCTCGAAGGACCTGGTGCGCGGTCGACGGCTGTGGTAATTGCGGAGGTCTTGCTGATAGACAGCTGTGCGTGCTAGCGCCGTGTCGCGTGCTTCTTCGAGCAACTCAACTGCATCTTCGAGTGCTTCATCTGCGTCTTCTTCATTGTATGCTTCAACTCTTGGTGCATTGAATTTTACATCTGATGGCAGGATTGCCTCTGCGCCGTAGAGCATGAAAAATGGGGTGAACTGTGTTGAAGCGTTAGGAGTTGTGCGTAGGCTCCATAGCACAGATGGGAGTTCTTCGACCCAATCACCCGCGGCTCTTTTGAGTGGCACCAGGAGGCGTTTCTTGATTCCGCTTGTCACGAGTCCATTGGCTTTTTGACTTGGCCATTGGACTACGCGTGTGCCACGGATGCATAGTTGAACGTGATGTCTTGCTCTTTGCAGAAGAATCGGAACTCTTCAGCTGTGAAGTTTGTACCGTTATCAGTGATGATGCTGTTTGGTACACCGAAGCGGTATATGATGGATTTTATGAAATTGACTACTGTAGTGGCAGTCGAACTTCTGATAGGGACTGATTCAATCCACTTGGTGAACTTGTCGACCGCCACCAGAAGGTGAGTATGCCCTCCATGGGAGGATTTTCTGAGTGGCCCGACCATATCGAGCCCCCACTGGGCGAAGGGCCATGCCAATGGTATTGTCTTCAACGCCGATGCGGGTGCGTGCGGCTTTGTGGCAAATTTTTGATAGCCGATGCACCTTTTGACTATGTCCTCCGCGTCTTTGAGTGATGTGGGCCAGTAAAAGCCTGCGCGAAAGGGTTTGGCTACGAGTGATCGACTGCTGGCGTGATGCCCGCAGATACCTGCATGAATATCATGAAGGATGGTCAGGCCATCTTCGAATGCTATGTATCGTTGGAACATACCTGATACGTTGCGCTTGTATAGTTCGCCGTTGATGACGGTGTATGCTTTAGATCATCGAGTGACGCGTCTGGACTCTGTTATGTCTTCAGGTACCTCGCCGCGGAGTATGTATGCGAGGAAAGTTGAGTCCAAGTTGGCTCAATGAGGAGTAACTCGACTGGCGGGTCCTCTGTGCTAGGTGCTTTGCTCTTGGCTGGTGCGGCTTATGTAGGAGATGTTCGTTTTTGCTTGATGGATCTGTGCTCGATGCGCTCGAGGAAGACACCAGGTGGAACTTGTGCCTTCGTCGAGCCTAGGTTGGCTAGCATATCAGCCTCTTCGTTGCTTTCTCTCCCTATGTGCCGCAACTCGCAGCCTTCGAAGCTGCCATCCATTATGATGTACAGGTCGCGGTAGGCGATCATGTTGTCTGCGATGGCATCGCAGGCCTTCATTGTTAGCTGCACCACAAATGCGAGTCACCATAGATCATCAGTCGAGTGCACCCGAGAGATTTGGCCATTCGCATGCCATGGATCAGGGCCTCGTACTCAGCTTCGTTGTTGGATGGTAGCAGCCGCAAGAAAATACAATCCCCTGTATTCTCCATTACCATCTCCCATGGCGCATTGGTGTGCATCGGTGAGCAAACTAGTGTCCAATTAATCATCTTCAATGTACAATTCCTAACCCGTGAGTGATCCGTGGAGCTCCCCGAATTAATTCCACTATAGCTCATGCTCTAATTACTCATGCCGTTTTGTCTCCATGTCCTCTATATGTAGATATGCTGCCTTCGCTGCTCAAGTCTTGTACAGTTTGCTTGGCTACTCAATATTGATGTATTCACAAGCTCCACTTATGCTTTCTCAGGTGCATTTTTTTCCAGACATACATTTTGCCTTTCATCCATCCCTTGCACTATGTTTCTAGGTCAACCTGCCAATTAATTCCTCATAATTTAATTTACAATTTTAAAATGCTGACCTATAGTTGATCTGTTGCGAAAACAGGGGTCGCAGTGCCTAATCCCTACAGCACCATCATTAGTCTCTCTATAATTTCCAATATCTCTTTTGCTGCGCCACATGATCTAGGAATCGACAGAGGCAAATCTGGTGAGCGCCATGTTGACTACCCCGTCTCTCTATTTTTAGCTTTCATCTGCTTTGCATTAACCCCTAAAAGACTCTTTGGTGCCCTGTGACACCTGACAAGGCTCCATGTTTTCCATGTATTTGTTTCCCCCTATTTCTGAAGTACTTCAATTTTTAGTACAGAATATTTGTTGAATATCAAAGCTGATTCATAATGGAAATACAAATCTTTGGGCCAAATATCAGTTACTATCTTATATATGTATATGTACCTATTTATATTTCCTGTCCAAAAAGGTTATTGCAATTACGAACAGAAGCTTGGCAAACCAAACTTGCCTAAACCAAATAAAAGAAAAATACTATTAGTCATAGCATCCATAGAGAACTATAGAGAACACATGTATGCATATCACCACATATGGACATAGTAGAGAACACACCTTTAGTGCCGGTTTTAGATGGCCTTTAGTACCGGTTGCACAACCGGTACTAAAGGGTCGGCACTAAAGGGGTAACCCTTTAGTACCGGTATCAAAATACAACCGGTACTAAAGGGTCTCCACGTGGGCGCACAGGCGCGCGCGGCCCTGAGGACCTTTAGTACCGGTTTGTAATACAAACCGGTACTAAAGGCTCCTGCATTCCCCCCCCCCCCCCCCCCCCCCGCTTATTTTTTCAGTGGGGTTTTGGTTTTTTTTCTTTTCGATTATTTTTTGGGGTTTAGGGTTTCTGTTTTTCCTTTTCGCTCATTTTTCAGGGTTTCGGAGGAGATCGTGTATAAAGTACTCACTACACATATAAAGTAGTCATTATACACATACAAAGTACTCTCGTCACATATAAATTTAAGTACTCCTAATTAATTACAATGGAGCCGGTTCCCTTGTAGCATCGACTGTCGGCGGTTCCCTTGTAGCATCGACTGCAGGGGGTGGAGGTGGTCTGTCGTCAAAGTAGAATTCACCGAGTTCATCTATGACATGCGTAAGTAAGAATCCTGCCAATTCCTCCGCAATAGCTTTTACGCGGTTGTGTGGTAGGAGCCGGTTCCGCTTGTTTGACATCTTTAAAAGAAGGAAATCAAATCAGATCTGATCGAAACTAAACACAATTGATGGTGGCAAAATAAAAGTTGTGTATGATGTTTACGTACCTCTCGATTTCTTACACTCTTGACTCTCTCATTGACCTTTGTGTGAATGTACTCGCAAACGTAGTATCCACATAGTTCTGTCCCATGTGGTTGTCGCAGACACCACTATATATACACAAATATAATTTAATCAAATAATAATCAAGAGAATGATAATGGTATTAGAAAGATACACGTAGTAGTACTTACGTTGTTAGACTTGAACTCCAGCTTTTCTGGTCATTCACCGCGTTCTTCCTCTTTGAACTTTCTGTAAACCCTGTCCGGAAAAGAAAATGAATTGAGTAGTTATTACTTATACTTTTGATATCCGAAAATGAACGAAAGAGGCTGATATAGTGCGATTGAAATTACCTCTTGAGCATTAGACGCACGCTTTTGTATTCATCATGATCTCTCCTTAGTGAGTCCCAGACTTCAACTTCTCCTTCCTCGAGTCTAATGATTAGAAGAATGTAGTGGAACCTGCGCACATGTATATACGCAGGTATTCAGAACTTATCGATTACACTTAATATCGGGGAAGCAAAATAGAATGTGTACAAGACGGTAAAACTCACCCGAAGTTGTAAGGAAAAAGTATTTCCTTTTTGGCACTTTGTCGCTTAAAAAACGTTAGCAAAACGTCCTCTGTGTTCACGGGATTTTCTTCCACGGTCTTGACATGAACTTTATCCGGGTCAATGAAACCAATGTCTCAGATTCCTCCGAGTCTGCATTCACGTATCTTCATTCTGCATAATTAGCGTACAAAAGAATTTTGTGAGGATAATTACAAGCAATGAACGAGAGCTTATAACTATAAATAATTAAATTACACGAATAAATTACTTACAGACAATAGCAGCTTATGATAGATTTGTCGAGAGCACGTTGATTGTACATCTGAAAAAGTTCTCGGAACTCAACATGCACACAATATTCTCAGAAGTAGTGTTGTTCTTTAACCACCGCCATGAGAGAGAATTTCACTTCTTTTGCGGCGGTCATGTACCAGCGATTCAAATTCCATAACTGTGTTGTTAGCTGGCTCGGATTTTCCACCGGAGGCAGCCCGAGTTCAAAATCAAATCGTGGGGCAATCTCCGCCATGGGGTAACCTGAGTCGCCAACGACAACTTCTCCATGCTCGATTTCCCGAGTTTCAGAAGGTACAATGAGCGGGGCGAGCGATTGTGCTTCTTGTTCTCCGAGCTGGGCAACTCCTTTCCCGCGCAATTTCTCTTGCTCATTCTGCGAGGAAAGTACCTTGTCAATACCTCGCTCGTATCTGAAAATGGGCGGAGGTGGAGGGTCATATAGGTTGTCAACGGTGTGATCTTTTACCTCATTTGGTATAGTCTTCAGAAGTTCCTTTATGGGGTCAAGTCTTGCCTCCACTCTTTCATTCTTTTTCTGCTCAAAAAGGCTCTCGACCCTTCACGTAGGCTCTCAGCTATTTCCTGCTGAGTCATCTCAGAAGTTAACTTCTAAGGAGCCTTGACTTCCTTGGAGTTCTCAGGAGCCCGCACACTTTTTCCACGTTTCTTGACAGGGGTGGACGACGGGAACAGCTTCCGCTTTGTCAAGTTACTAGTGGGCGCATCAGTCGGCTGACGGGACAGCGCGGGAGATGGACTCGCGGCGGGCTCCCAATCTTTGTGGGGGGAGGCGGGTGGACTTTGATGTGGTGAATGTCTAACGGGAGGAGTCGGTGGCCTTGGCTCCGAGTCTGCAAACTTGATGTATTTCTTCTTCCATAGAACGACACCAAGCTCAACTTCTCCCAATGTCTTCTCGCCTTCAGCTCCAGGAATGTCAAGACGTGTTGCGTTGAATCCCGTCATAACTTTCGTGACCCCGACACGAGCAAATCCAGGCGGAATCACACCAAAATGGAAGGTTTCTCCAGGTTGATGTCGTAAAGCATAGCCAGTCGCCACCGGATAAGTAATGTTCATCATCGGCGCATGTAACTCACAATTTGTCTTCTCCGTGATATCATCCACGGGGTAGTGAGCCGCCGATGGTTCAGCAACTGGTTCATCAACTGCAGGATCTTGTAGCTGCGTGGAACCCACGCTGCTTTTCCGCTGAGATGGGCAGGCATCGCCTGCAGGATCTTCTACTCGCAGTTGAGATTCTCTGGTCTGGGTCATTGAGGCCAGTTGCTTCTGCACAGCCTGCACCGTGCATTCTAAAGCAGTATCCCTCTCCGCCTCCCTCTTCTTACTTATGCAATGTTTTCTATAAGTTGCAACGTCTTCCGGCCACCCTTCAAGAAAACCAACCCCGCCTCCTCTGCCTCGACATCGCCCCCAGTGTTCTTTATTCCCGAGGGCTTGTGAAAGCTCGTCGTCCTCTCTATCGGGAACATATTTTCCCTCCTTGACTAGTACTATGACTTCTTTTATTTTTCTGATGACTCTTCTAATTTTTCTCTGCCATTTTCCCTTTGCAACAATCAACCATGTTTCTGGGTGCAACACTGCCCCATGCGCGAACAACTAGAACTTGGACCTGTCGGGCCAGTCATCTATCTGTGGAGTGATCCCTTTTAGTCGCAGCTCGTCTTCATAGGCTTGCCACTTAGGCAAGGCAGTCTTGTAGCCACCTGAGCCCAAATGATGGAAATATTTCTTCTTCGAGGCATTCAACTTATTTTGTGTCCATTCATCTTTTAGCTTCTCTAGATGTCCAGTGAAAACTATATCTTTGTTCCCATATTTTTTCCACAATGTGTTCTTCCAGTTGTTGAATTACTGGGCCATCTTGCTAAGAGTCCACTCCTTGACTTTATCCTTCATCTTCTGTGGGAGATCTGCCGGTAGGCTGAATTTAGACATCATCGACTCCCAAAGGGTTTCTTTAATTCTTTACTCGAGATATTTTGCGCCTATGTTGGCTTTCTTCGGCTCATTCCATTCTGCCACAGTGATCGGGACCATGTCCCTTACAAAAACTCCGCACTGACGTACATATTTATTATAGATTCCATCGGGTTTCTCCGGTTTGCCTTTGAAGGTAACTTCGTCGATCGACAACGTTGCACCTTCCGGGAGTTTTAACCCTTGGGTCGGGCCTTGTACGGGGATTGACGACTTAGATCCAGAGGGCTGAAAGAAAAATGTTTCGTTAATAAGTGCGCATATAAATCAATTAATGCATCTAGCTATAGTGATAAACAAGACTTAATATATACCGTCTTCTTAGCTAGTGATCCAGACGACTTAGATCCAGACGGTTCTTCTTCGTCGTCGTCGTCGTCTCTGAATTTTTCTAACTCAAGTCCCTCACCGGAGTCATTCAAACATTTCGCGCTGAATTCTTCGGCGTCTTCTCCGTCGGACGAATCTTCTCCATCGGAATATTCTCCATCGGAATTGGGTCCGGCAGCGTTGTTATATATTATTTGTTGCAGACGGTCTTCTTCCTCCAAATCTCGGACGAAGGTGGGGGCATCGTCCGCCATAGCTCAATGTCACTGCAAATTTTGAAACTTAGCAATATTTCTAACTTAGCAATATTTCAAACTTAGCAATATTTCAAAAAAAATTGCTAACTTTCAAAATTCCTACACTAATAATAACCTAAACAATAATATATTTTTTTCTAAACTAAACTTTACTAAACAATAAACTTTAATAATAATCTAAACAATAATAACCTAACAATAAACAAAATTGCTAAGTAAATACAACTACACTAAAAACTTTAATAATTCAAAGTTTACACCTAATAATTAAACTACACCTAATAAGTAAATATAACTATACTAAAAACTTGTAAAAAAAGAACTATACTAAAAAAAGGGAGGAGGCCTACCCCTAATTTTGTAAGTTTGCTATAAGTTTTCTAAACAATATTAACCTAATAACAATATTAATAATCTAAACAATATTAACCTAATAACAATATTAACTTAAAAGAACAGTACTAAAAAAAGAACAACTACTAGACATAAAAAAAGACTTAGCTAAACTAAACTTAGCTAAAAAAAAGTACTCAAAAAACTTAGCTAAACTAAACTTAATATTAACTAAAAAAAACAGTACTAAAAAAAACCTATTACCTTGATGGTGGTGTGGCCGGCCGGAGTGGAGAGAGCAGCGCGGTGGAGCACGCGCGGCGGCCGGAGTGGGCGCGCGGGGCGTCCACGGCGTGGAGTGGGTGCGCGAGGCGGCCGGAGTGGGCGCGCGGGCCCCCGACGGGGGAAATGGCGCGGCGGCCGAGAGGGCGCGCGCGGCGGTCGTCGAACTGGGCGCCCGGGGCGTCGACGGCGTGGAGCGGGCGCGGGGCGTCGACGGCGCGGACGGCGGGGGGCGTCGACGGCGCGGACGCGGCAGGGCTTCGCCGGCGTGGTGTCGAGGAGCGCGCGGGCGTCGTCGTCGTCGAGCAGTTAGCGAATTTGGGGATCGATTCGAATCGATCCCCTGCTTTAACTGCAGAACGGCCCTTTAACACCAGTTGTACTGTACAACCGGTACTAAATGGTCTTTAGTACCGGTTGTAGAGTACAACCGGTGCTAAAGCTGCCTTTTGGGCCGCGGCAAAAATTCCCGCGCGAAGCCCAGCCCTTTAGTACCGGTTGTAGTTTACAACCGGTACTAATGGGCTTTTTGAATTTTTTTCTCTAGTTTTTTTCTTTCTTTTGTTTTCTGTTTTTATATCTATTTGGTTTCTATTTACTTTCTTTTTTGTTTTTTATACCAACTTTCTTTTCTGTGGCGGCAGGCGACACCACCTCCAGTACCTCCGCAGAAAGGTCAGAGCAAACCCAACCGCGACGAAGAGAGGAACAGAGGACAAAATCTCCAAAAGCCGGCCGCCATCTTCGCAACCGTGTGCTTTTGTTTATTTTTCTTTCTATTTGTTTTTTTCTTTCTATTTGTTTTTCTTCTTTACTTTTTTTGTGGACTGTTTATTGGTATTAGTTAAGAGTGCGTTCGTAAGTTGTGTGAACCAAGATACAACTTCGATGTGTGGTCAACCGTCTTATGCAGAGACAATTTAACATACAACTAGAGATCTACGTTACAACTTCACTAATTCTAAATACTGGATAGAACAAATTAAGGTACAACTTGAAATTATGATACAACACAAGTAAAACAAAGACTCTACCTATCTCCCATCGATGCAGCCTGCACCATCCGCCGTGTTGCCATCCTTGCCCTTTGACGAAGATTCTGCCTTCTTGCCTTTGCCCTTGGACGAAGCTTCAGCCTTCTTGCTCAGTGCTTCAACCCTCCTTTCCTTTGACGATGGCGTGAAATCGTCGTCATCATCGCTGTCAACTACCCAGAGACAGGAACGACCGTACGAATCACGGTCAGCTTCAGTTCGGTAGAACAGACTATTCGTAACTTTCCTGTCAAACTTCTCTGCAAGCGTGAGCATTTCTTGACGAATTTGGAGCGGGGTCCTATACGGAAACCCATCGCAGCATAGCTTCGCCCTGAGCAAAGCGAGATGACTCTCAGTGTGCAAAATTTCTTCAATTGGAACTACCCTACCATCTATCTTCAAATTGCTCGAAAGCCTGGCGAGATGCTCGAATGCGGAAATGTGAAACCCGGACACACACTTCTCGCAAGGACCAATACACACCATGCTTGCGCTCAAGTGAGTACCATGCCTACCTTTGACTGGGTTTTATAGAACTACCGGTGGCGGCATTTGGGGGGAACGATAGCGGGAAATATTTGGGCGGGAAACGGTGGCGGGAAAAAATTGTCTGCTTTCAGAACCACGTCGGATCAAAGTTGCCTACCTTCTCCAGTGGCCACTCTGACTGGATCAAGAAGAAGCACACGGATCGTGTGTTTCCTTCCAGCGCTTGGGAGCCATTGGATCAAGCGGTGTGTTTCTTTCGAGAGCTTGTGACCCCTTGGATCAGGAAGAAGCACACGGATCGTGTGTTTCCTTCCAGCGCTTGGGAGCCGTTGGATCAACCGGTGTGTTTCTTTCAAGCGCTTGTGAGACGTTGGATCAGGGGTGAGCCCAACTTTAGTCCCGGTTGGTGTTACCAACCGGGACTAAAGAAGCACACAGATCGTGTGTTTCTTTCAAGCGCTTGTGAGACGTTAGATCAGGGGTGTGTTTCTTTTGAGGGATTGTGAGCTGTTGGATCAGTAGTATCACGACCACTTCGTGAGCCACATGACCCGGTTGGTGTTACCAACCGGGACTAAAGAAGCACATGTACCCTATATATAGCCCACCTCCCGGAATTCTAGCGTCACTCACTCACTCACGCAAAACATTCCAGCGTCACTCGGAGAGGCATCTTTGGGCAACCAGCGGCAAGACGTCTCTGATGACCTGCGACCGTTCCAAACGGTTGCAGATCATCAGAGATGTCTTGCCGGATGGTTGTAGATCATCAGAGACGTCTTACCGCTGCTTGGATCAAAGTGACGCTCAAACATCCGCAACACTTGTTGCAAATCGAAGTTGCACAAAACATTCGGGTTCCCTAGCTATGCCCTGCAACCGTTTGGTCGGACCCAAGCAGCGGCAAGATGCTCTGATGATTAGCAACATCCCCAACACTTGTTGCAAATCATCAGAGACGTCTTGCCGCTCTCTGGATCGAAGGCCGATTTGCCGTCTCACGACCACGCGATTGTGTTGGTAAAACTGCAGCTGATTGACATAGTGTTTAGATCTCTCTTCTGAGTTTTCAGGACATAGTTACATAAAAGGTTTAATACATTATTACACATCAGCAACAACATCCCTATCTAGTGTTCACTTTTTCTTCTTGTGTGTCCCTTTCTTCTGATTGCGTCGTAGCCATGGACAATCTTCATCATTTAACACGTGCTTGGGTCAGTTTTCACTTTGAAGGGCGGAATTTCAGCAAACTTATTGTAATCTTCTGACATGTCTGTCTTGTCCTCCACTCCCACGATGTTTCTTTTTCCTGAAAGAACTATGTGGCGCTTTGGCTCATTGTATGATGTACCGGCTTGCTTATCTTTTCTTTTTTTCGGTCTGGAAGACATGTCCTTCACATAGAAAACCTGAGCCACATCATTGGCTAGGACGAATGGCTCGGTTTTGTACGCAAGATTTTTGAGATCCACTGTAGTCATTCCGTACCGCTTGTCTATCTCTACCCCGCATGACAGGTTAACCCATTTGCACTGAAACAAAGGGATCTTAAAAGAAGGTCCATAGTCAAGTTCCCATATCTGCTGTATGCAACCATAATATGTGTCCTTTGTTCCATCATCGTTTGTTGCATCAAAGCGGACACCACTGTTTTGGTTAGTGCTCTTTTTGTCTTGGGTTTCCGTGTAAAATGTATTCCCATTTATCTCGTACCCTTGGAAAGTCAATATAGTCGAAGATGGTGTCTTGGCCAACAAGTATAGCTCTTGTCCAACAGTGTTGTCATTAATGAGATGTGTACGCAACCAACTGCCGAAAGTATCCACGTGTTTTCTTTAATCCAGAAGTCAGTCTTCTCCGGGTATTCTGAGCGTAAAATATCCATGTGTTCCACGATATACGGAGCCACCAATCTGGAATTTTGTAGAACTGTGTAGTGTGCTTGAGTGAAAGAATGCCCGTCCATACTTCTTGTTGCTTTCTTTCCTAGCGTGCCTTTTCCACGCAGTCTCCCCTCATGGCGCGATTGAGGAACACCGATGGGCTTAAGATCTGGAAGAAAGTCAACACAGAACTCAATGACCTCCTCTGTTCCATAGCCCTTGGACATGCTTCCTTCTGGCCTAGCACGGTTATGAACGTATTTCTTTAAGACTCCCATGAACCTCTCAAAGGGGAACATGTTGTGTAGAAATACAGGACCGAGAATGGAAATCTCTTCGACTAGGTGAACTATGAGGTGCGTCATAATATTGAAGAAGGCCGGTGGAAACACCAACTCAAAGCTGACAAGACATTGGACCACACCCGTCTGTAAACTTGGTAGAGTTGCTGGATCGATTACCTTCTGAGAAATTGCATTCAGGAATGCACATAGCTTGACAATGGGTACTCGAACGTTTTCCGGTAGAAGCCCCCTCAATGCAACAGGAAGTAATTGTGTCATAATCACGTGGCAGTCATGAGACTTCAGGTTTTGGAACTTTTTCTCTGCCATGTTTATTATTCCCTTTATATTCGACGAGTAGCCAGACGGGACCTTGATACTGCTCAGGACTTGAAAAAAGATCTCCTTCTCTTCTTTGGTAAGAGCGTAGCTGGAAGTACCTTGATACTTCTCTGAATTCAGGTTGTCTCTTCCGTGGTGCGTACTTTGCTGGTCCTGCCGTGCATCCGCTGTATCTTTCGTCTTCCCATACACGCCTAAGAAGTTTAGCAGGTTCACGCAAAGATTTTTCGTCACGTGCATCACGTCGATTGCAGAGCGAACCTCTAGGATTTCCCAATAGGGTAAATCCCAAAATATAGATTTCTTTTTCCACAAGGGTACGCGCTTGTTTGCGTCTTTCGGAACATTTAGACTGCCAGGACCCTTTCCAAATATTACTTCCAAATCCTTGACCATGCCATATACAACATCACCATCACGGCGTGTAGGCTTCGTCCGGATATCTGCCAAACCTTTGAAGTGCTTGCCTCCGTTTCTTACGTGATGCCTGTTGGAAGAAACTGACGATGCCCCATGTACACAATCTTGTTACCTATATATGCACTGTCAGTCTTATCTAAACAGTGCGTGCATGCATTGTATCCCTTGTTCGACTGTCCTGAAATGTTACTAAGAGCAGGCCAATCATTGATGGTTACAAACAGCAACGCTCGTAGGGGAAATTCCTCTTGTTTGTACTCATCCCACACACGTACACCTTCGTCAGACCACAACTGTAAAAGTTCGTCAACTAATGGCCTCAGATACACATCAATGTCGTTGCCGGGTTGTTTCGGTCCTTGGATAAGCACTGGCATCATAATATACTTTTGCTTCATGCACAACCAAGGGGAAGGTTATAGATACATAGAGTCACGGGCCAGGTGCTATGACTGCTGCTCTGCTCCCCAAACGGATTCAAGCCATCTGTACTTAGACCAAACCTTAAGTTCCTTGCGTCAGCTGCAAAATCCCCAAACGCACTGTCGATTTTTCTCCACTGAGACCCATCAGCGGGGTGTCTGAGCATCTCGTCTTCCTTACGGTCTTCTTTGTGCCATCGCAACAACTTGGCATGCTCTTTGTTTCGGAACAAACGTTTCAACCGTGGTATTATAGGAGCATACCACATCACCTTCGCGGGAACCCTCTTCCTGGGGCTCGGCTCGCCCTCAACATCACCTGGGTCATCTCGCGCGATCTTATACCGCAATGCACCGCATATCGGGCATGCATTCAAATTCTCGTACTTCTCACCGCGGTAGAGGATGCAGTCATTGATGCATGCATGTATCTTCTGCACCTCTAATCCTAGAGGGCAGACAATCTTCTTTGCTTCGTACGTGCTGTGGGGCATTTCATTATTCCTCGGAAGATTCTTCTTAAATATTTGTAGCAACTCTTGAAATGCCTTGTCAGATATTCCATTCTTTGCCTTCCACTGCAGCAATTCCAGGGTGGTACCTAGCTTTTTCTGGTCATCTTCACAATTTGGGTACAACGGTTTTTTGTGATCCTCTAACATGCGCTCCAGCTTCGACCACTCGTTTTCAGTTACGCAGTTCATCTGTTCATCACGAATGACCTGACGAAGATCATCATCGTCGGACTGATCAACAATGACCTCATGCTCTTCCCCCATTGTAGTATCACCGTGTTCATCAGAGAACACGGGATAGTTGTCATCATCCTCTTCTTCAGGGTTTTCCATTATAACCCCTCTTTCTCCGTGCTTGGTCCAACAAAAATAATTGGGCATGAAGCCTTGTCGCAACAAGTGGGAGTGTATGGTTCTTACGCTCGGGTAATTCCTGTTATTCCGACATTCATCACATGGACAAATCATAAAACCATTCTTCAGCTTGTTTAACTTAACCACATCGAGAAAACGATGCATGCCATCAATGAACTCGGGACAGCGTCGATCACCGTACATCCATTCTCGGCTCATCTGCATTACATAAATACATCAAAAACCATTACACCAGCTAAATAATGAATAGAGATACGTGACCAAATTAATTTATACAAGTTCATCACATTAAAATCAAAGTAGAGTAGTGCCCAAATGTAATACATAGTTCTCACGAAACATACATCAATCGAAACTAACATACAACTATCTAAAGAATTTAAATCCAACAACAAATGCGATCAGAATCGCAACCAAGGTAACTATTGAACCAACAGCATAATGATACCAAGCCTCTTGACTAATGGCATATTTTCTAATCTTTTTAAGCTTCGCGCATTGCATCCATCTTCCTCTCGTAGTAGCACGACGTCGGCAAGCTCGACCCCGTGAGCATCAACGATGTCGGCAATCTTCAAGTCCAATTCCATCTTCTCTTCTAGGCATTGGAGACGAAGATCTTCACTTATCTTCAATTTTGCTCTCAAATCGTCGTTTTTTTTTTAAAATACTCGACAATAGGGTCGGCCGGAATTTCCGGTTCAACTACCTCCTAAATAAAAATATATCTACGTCAAGTTGGTCGGCATGATTGTTATAAACACGAAACAAAATAAATAGTTAAAAAGATATACCACATCCGAATCATAGACCGGACGAGGGCCGAGGGGACGGATATCAAAACCATGACACTATATATATATAAAAAAACATAAGAAAATTATACAAGAAATAATTATGCATTTAAATCATATAACTAACAATTTTTAAAATAAAAGATAAAAAAGAGGCTCACCGAGGTGGTGTCGGCGACGGAGCGGCGCGGGCGATCGACGGCGGTGAGGATCAGGGGACGGGACGACACTATATAAAACCACAAATTATACTTCAATTTGAGCTCAAAATGCATATAAAACAAATGAAATCCCTAACTTAGTCATTTCATCAAACACCTTGCAAGCACAACCAAAATCAAACTTGCTAAACTTGCACGAAAATGAGCTAAACTTGAAATGCCGGAAGAGAAGATGAAGAAGTTGCTAACCCTTGTATAGGGTGCCACCAATCTTGACAAATGTTGGAGAAAAAATGGGTGAACTAGAGCTTGGGAGAGCTTGGGAGAGAGAAAAATGGAGTTGGGGTCGAGTTGCTCCAAAATGGAGCTGGCTCGGGGTGGAAGATATAGGCAGGACCTTTAGTACCGGTTTTAGATAGCAACCGGTACTAAAGAGCCTGCCGTGGGGCCACTGACCACGGCCGCATGTGCCTGCGGGGCCTGCACCCTTTAGTACCGGTTGGTATCAACAACCGTTATTAAAGGATACCAACCGGTACTAAAGGTCCTCGCCGCGGGGCCCTTGCTGGCGCACAAGCACAACCGGTGCTAATGCCCCCTTTGGTACCGGTTTTATTTGCAACCGGTACTAAAGGGGCGCACCAATGCCTCTGTTTCTACTAGGCCATAGATATGGGCGGAGGCACCACATGTTCACAGCCGTTCGATTGTAAAGATCTGGCCGTCCATTTTACTGGATCCCATCCCGAACGACCGAATCACGAAGATTCGAGCTGAAAAAGCTAGGGATGGCAATGGGTACCCATTACCCTTTTACCCTGCGGGTAAAAACCCTATTAGGGTAAGGGTATGGGATAAAAAATTACCCATGGATACGTAAATGGGAAAATATCATACACATCGGGTAGAGAGGGTATGTGTATGGGATCGTATAACCCATACCCGCGTACCCATGTACCCATATAATATTTGACAAGTGAGTCTAAACTTTCACGCACGGATATATGAGTAGGGTCTATGCATGAGGCTACAATCGTAATTCAAAGATTTAGGCAGGGATTGCTCGCTAACCCTCCGCGGATGGCGGCGCACCATCTGGTGACTACCTCACTATACCGATAATTTAGCTATTCCTAATATTATATCTAATCTATCTGATTCACGTGATCACGTCTCGACTCCTGATATAGCAAAACAATGAAATATAACTCTTCTGCATGAGTTATGTGTTGTTTTTACGACTATTTTCTGTCCAATTTTACGTGTTTTAAACGCGGCTATTTTTACCCGCGGGTACCCATCTACCCTGTCGGGTGACGGGTATGGGAAAAAGTTGTACCCGTTGACGGGTATGGGTAAGGGTGACGGGTAAGATCGTGGTTGACGGGTAAGGGTATAGGGTGGCTCCACCCTTACCCATACCCTGCGGGTGCCATCCCTAGAAAAAGCCAAGCGCCCACCCGGGCCCCGCTCCTAGCCTTAGCACAGCTCGCCGCCGGCAAGCCTCATCCCCACCTCTATGGCGGCGTACGGATCCCTCCCCTGGCCCTCGACCTCACCCGTGGTGGATTCAGATCTCCTCGGTACCTACCTCGGCCCCGCATCTCCGCCTGCATAGGCAAGCCGCCAGAAAATACAATCCCCTGTATTCTCCATTACCATCTCCCATGGCGCATTGGTGTGCATCGGTGAGCAAACTAGTGTCCAATTAATCATCTTCAATGTACAATTCCTAACCCGTGAGTGATCCGTGGAGCTCCCGGAATTAATTCCACGATTGCTCATGCTCTAATTACTCATGCCGTTTTGTCTCCATGTCCTCTATATGTAGATATGCTGCCTTCGCTGTTCAAGTCTTGTACAGTTTGCTTGGCTACTCAATATTGATGTATTCACAAGGTCCACTTATGCTTTCTCAGGTGCATTTTTTTCCAGACATACATTTTGCCTTTCATCCATCCCTTGCACTATGTTTCTAGGTCAACCTGCCAATTAATTCCTCATAATTTAATTTACAATTTTAAAATGCTGACCTATAGTTGATCTGTTGCGAAAACAGGGGTCGCAGTGCCTAATCCCTACAGCACCATCATTATTCTCTCTATAATTTCCAATATCTCTTTTGCTGCGCCACGTGATCTAGGAATCGACAGAGGCAAATCTGGTGAGCGCCATGTTGACTACCAGTCTCTCTATTTTTAGCTTTCATCTGCTTTGCATTAACCACTAAAAGACTCTTTGGTGCCCTGTGACACCTGACAAGGCTCCATGTTTTCCATGTATTTGTTTCCCCCTATTTCTGAAGTACTTCAATTTTTAGTACAGAATATTTGTTGAATATCAAAGCTGATTCATAATGGAAATACAAATCTTTGGGCCAAATATCAATTACTATCTTATATATGTATATGTACCTATTTATATTTCCTGTCCAAAAAGGTTATTGCAATTACGAACAGAAGCTTGGCAAACCAAACTTGCCTAAACCAAATAAAAGAAAAATACTATTAGTCGTAGCATCCATAGAGAACTATAGAGAACACATGTATGCATATCACCACATATGGACATAGGCTCGGTCTCAAAGAATAACTAATGGATAAGTTAATTATTTAGTTAGTTAGTACACACGTTAAAAACGCAAACCTTATTGTTGCACTAATTCATAAAATCGTCTCAGAGAACAATTCATAACTAATGGTAGATGAGATAAAAAAAGGAAACATGATCAAGTCGCTCTAAAAGGTAATCCAGTATTCAGTCACACTGTGCTTAGAGCACATGCTGAAGCATGTTTATCACTTAGACTTTCTATCAGTATTATAATTAGTGCGCATTCTCTTTCTCCGTTGTTTCTCAAAGGGTGCATCATCTGTGAAAGAATTTGCAACGATTCACAATGAAGTATTATTAGCCACTACCTACAGATTAGTCATTACCTTTCATATCAACCACTTAAATATCAGAATAAAGGACATGCTAATTTCAGTACAATCGTATCCGGAGATAACAGTCTTTGAAGCGAATCTGCAATGGTAAAACAAAATTAATTAGTAAATTCTTGCCCAAGTTTAACAGAGTTTTTTTTTAAGGAAATCTGCAATGGTCGCAGAACGAGAACATGTGTAAATTAAGGATAATGCTGAAAGCTACGCACTTTGAAATTGAGCACTCACCTTAGATCCAGTTCTAGTAAATTCCAGCACATGTCTCTCGAGGGAACATGATAAATCCACAATACAGTGCTGGCTGAGATACCAATCCCATCCTCGTATTCTCCAAATTGCTATCTTGCCAATTTTTAAATTACGATTTTCCAGAACAATATAGGATACCTTAACATGGATCCATAAACTCATTAACTCATTTGCAGGTCGGCTGCACCATACGGTGATACAACTTTCCATCGACGCGGTGTTGAACGTTCCCTCCATTGCATTCTTCAGCTGCTGCCTACACAAATCAGGTTCATCTCAAAAACATGTATGCGTTGTACATTATTGTCATGTCATTTCCTCTATTCAGTTCTACCATATTGTTGTGGCATTTACTTATTTTCTTACTTGCTGTTGTCACGTGATTTCTCCAATTTAGTTCTACCATATTTTGTGTGATTACCTTATTTTCTTACCTGCATTGTATTGTAAACAAGCGACTTCGAATTTTCCGTACACTATCGGATCAAAGTTACAGTAGTTGTTTGGTTTGGGAGTTTATAAACATTCATTCCACAATTAATTGTGTATTAACTATTTCTTAAAACACATCCTCTCGGTTAGACATTGCGAATGCAAGACTCTTATATAAGACCACCACATGCCAGTTTGCAGCAACCAAACCCATTTTCACTCCACAAACATCTCAGCGAAAATATGGACAGTCAGCAGCAAGACAACATGTATGGCTACTAAATGCATAGTTTTTCTCAATCGCTATGACTATGTTCTTTACATCATGCACAACTCTTTTCTACAGGAAAGGATCTGATGCACCAAATATTATTCTACCCTCATCACATCATTCATGGAGAGAAACTCACAAGGAGTACATGGAGGCTATATATTCATCTTCCATTTAGCTCAATATAATCAAAATTTAATTCAACAAGGCAGAGGGAGTAACAAAGTAGTATACAGTGAAACCGATATTAGTACAAAATCAGTACCAGTAACTAGGCTCGTTATTTGCTTGCTTATCTAGACGGAAGGCTCGAGCGGAGCCCGGATTTAAATTAATAAAGCCATCCGGCCAGGTTCAAACAACAACAAAGTAACAACACAAAGGTCACGAAGGACACACAAATAAGTTCCAGGTAGCACGCAGGCTACATCACAGCCACTCCTAGGAGGGCACGCACCCAGCCCGTAGGCACAAAGGAAAGACTAGGGTCGGTAGGCAAGGAGGGGATCACACTGGTCGATCCCTCACGGTGTTGTGGAGCCGACGGATCTCGCAATCGCCAGCTCCACCGCACCTCTGTCCTGTCGCCTAGCCACTGGCTTCCACACCTGCATATGCATAGACATTTTGAAAAGGGTATCAGCCGGCTGACAGGGAAGGGTTACCTCAATGGTAATTTTGTTCCTCATGTTCCAAAGTGTCAACCACAGAGCAGCGCAACAGATCCACATCACCCTACGTGACTGACCCGTATGCCCCTGGAGGAGCCTATAAACCTCTGCGAAACACGAGGGGTTCAGGAGCAGTGTAACAGTTCCCTAACTGCGCTCCAAAGGAACTTGGCTAAAGAGCAGCCAAAAAAGATGTGGTTAGTGTCCTCGAACTCACCACATAGCGCACACAAGCCATTAGAAGGGCCATGTCTCCGAGCGATATTGTCGCTGGAGGGGAGACGCTTCCTAACCAATTGCCAAAGGAATTCCCGGATCTTTAGGGGGATTGCAATCCCCCAGATCTCGCAGTAGTGTTTCCGAGGTATACCTTGGCAAAGCTTGTTGTACAAAGACTTGACCGAGAACTTCCTAGATAGCTCCAGCATCCAGGTTAGGGAATCCGCACCCTGAGACGGGTGAGTATCCGCAATCTCTCTCAGCAGATCAGTCCATTCATTCCTCTCGGCTTGTCTCAGCTGTCGTCGAAAGGGAATGTACCAATCTCCCGTATGGTGCGCCTGGGCCACAGAAGCACTTGGCTCAAGGGAGATGGCATAGAGATTTAGGAAACGGATTTTCATGTCAGTCCATTACGGATATGATGCCGTGCCCCAAGCACAACAAATTCTTCACCTTCTGGAGGGCATTCCAGAATTGTGAACCGGAAGGATGTGAATCAACTAGGAGATCTTTGCAGAGCAAGTACTTACTCCTAATGATATCAGCCCAGAGCCCCTGTTGGCTGGTCATGAGTTTCCGGACCCATTTGACCATCAGGCAAATGTTCATTAGTTTGGTATCCATAATACCTAGGCCCCCCAAGGCTTTCGGTTGGCATACCGCCGACCAGCGAACCCAGTGGTATTTGCACTTTGTCCCGTTAGTTTCCCAAAAGAAACGGGACCGGTGTTTGTTCATAGTCTTGTGTACTCCATCTCCGAGGAGACACACCCCCATCGCATGAAGGGGCATACTAGATAGGCACGCATTGGTCAACGTCAGCCTGGCCGGCAGAGGACATAAGCTTGCCAAACCAGGGATCAGTCCGCTTACCCACTTTCCTGGTCAGGGGACCCCAATCCCCTGCGCAAAGGGCATGGTCGCTGATGGGAAGTCCTAAGTAGGTGAAGGGGAAGGACCCACGTTTGCAATTAAGCATGTTAGTGACCCTTTGATACTCCTCCGCATCCACCCCTACCACCAGGACTTCGCTCTTGTGGAAGTTAATCCTCAGCCCAGACATGTTCTCAAAGCACATGAAATATAAACTTGAGGTTGGCAGTAGCCAAGTCATCTGGCTGGAACATGATGATCGTGTCATCCGCATACTGTAAATGCGAAATCCCCCTGGGATCAGGTGAGGGATGACTCACTAGATGTGGCCCATCCCCCTAGCCGCATCCAAGATAGCAGCAAGCGCTTCTACGACTTAATCGAAGAGGAGGGGGGAAAGCGGGTCACCCTGGCGCACACCACGACCATTATCGAAGAAGTTGCCCATCTCACCATTGACGGTGATGGCAGTTTGGCCCCCCGAGACCTAACTCAAAGCCCTGTGGACCCAACCCAGGTCAAAGCCTGCCCGGAGGAGGACTTGCCTCAGGAAACCCAGTTTACCCGGTCATAGGCTTTCTCGAAATCCAGTTTAAGGAAAACTCTCCGAAGTTTCCTTTATTTTGTCTCATGGACAATCTCTTGAAGAGACACGACGCCCTCATAAATGTGTCGCCCTTTAATAAAGGCTGATTGGGTGTACCTAATCGTGCGGTGCGCAATAGGAGCAAGTCGTATAGCATAGGCCGATTTAGTCTCATCGTCCTTTGATCAATGCTTGCTTATCTCCATCTATTAATTACATACTATTTCCTTCCTTATTTGTACAACTAGTGTAGCCACTAGGCATGTAAACATCAAGATTAAGCCATTCGTCCACCTCATCACTTGCCCACCACCGGTGGTGGGATGCTCTGCTCATTTCTGAAGTAGTCGTTCGGATCGACCTTGCCCTTCGCGATCGCAAGCCTCTTGAAGTTACCCTTGTAATACTTCTCGGCCCAAACCTTTGCGGCCTTATAGCTGGTGACGTTGTCCACGACTATATTCTCGCCCAGGTCAAGGTCCCTGTAGTTCACGTACGCCTCCCTCGGATTCGTGCTCACGTACGGCCCCATGAACGCGTAGAAGTCTTTGATCCATTTTGTATGGGACGTTCCACTGGTAGCCGCTGGCCAGAAATTGAGGTACTGCATGTTGTACAGCACTCCACCACGGTGTGCGGGAATGGCGTCGTCTCCGGGAAACTACCAATCTTCCCGCCGTAGGGGTCCATGACCATGATCCCGGCGTTAGGCTTGGCAAGCCAGCCGAAGATCGTGATCCAGGCGTCCTTGGTGATGGCCTCACGAACGTAGTCGGACGTGCCCTTGTTGGAGTAGTTCAATGAGAAGGTCCTGTTCAGGATGTCCTGCACGGTCGCAGTGCTGCCCAGGTAGATATAGGGCACGGACTGGATCCAGGTCATCTCCTTGCAGTGCGTCCCGAGCGTCGCGCCGGAGTCTACCCACGCTGTGGCCGACTTCTGATTAACGCGCACCGACCGCATCTTGTTGAGGTCGACCACCGCGAACACCTCGGCTCGCACGGACCGGTACGAGAGGCCCTCGAAATCATGCCCGCCACTGCGCACACGTATGCGAACGTCGTGGCGGCGGCCGCACACCATGGTGGCCTGGATGTGGGGCGCTCATCGGCGTGACGATAACGAGCGGCCTCACCGTGGTGGAAGTTAACAACGTTGGGTTCCAGGTTGAAGATACCAGGACCTTCGTGAACGAGGGCGAGCTCTGCGTGTACAAGAGTTCCTTAGGTATGACCGCCGAGAGGCATTGGAGGAAGCCATCGGAGGAAGCTAAGGAAGGGACGGGTGCGAAGCTAGATAAGACAGTGAAGAAGAGTACTAGTGCTAAGGATTGTGACAAGACCGCCATGTTTGATTCGTGCAACGATGCAGAGCTGTTGCGATACTTTGCATGGTATGAACTCTATAAATTAAATGGCCTTATATATGAGTTTATCACGTCTTCACCATCGATCTCCAGCTGGCAACGTGCATAAATAAAAGTCTTAGTCAACTAGCATCTAGATAGTTGACTAGGTGACAACAACT
This sequence comes from Poa pratensis, assembly GCA_947311845.1. Taxonomy (NCBI): domain Eukaryota; kingdom Viridiplantae; phylum Streptophyta; class Magnoliopsida; order Poales; family Poaceae; genus Poa; species Poa pratensis. The sequence goes on from CAMZMU010000068.1 coordinate 23,628,959, forward strand.
GATTTGGGAGACAAAGTTCTTTTTGGTCATATTGTTGAGAAAAAGACTAATGTACTCTGTAGACTTGTAGCCGGTCTAAATAGATGGCTGGAGTTATCATCTAGCTTATCTGAGTGGTGGAGCCTAGCTATGACTCTGAGGAATAGTCAATGTCTGCCCAATCATATCGTCTCGCTTAGCTCTGAACCCTATGGTTTTGCTGAATCTGTTATGTGACCTGCCAGTGGAAAAGCGTTTGTTATCCATCCTCTTGCTTTCGGATTTGTGGTCTACTAGAAACAAGCTAAACGCGAAAAAAAAATAACGCTCTGTGGAGGAGGTTTGCCATATTATTCAGAAGCATTTTGTTGAATTTCAGCACAAAGTCTGAATTTTGTTGGAAATGGCGAAGTGGACTAGGCCGACTCTGAATTTTGTCATGGTGAACTTTGACGCTGCCTTCATCGAGAGCACAAAGTCTGGTGCTTGGGGTTTCATTGCTCATTCTGATACAGGAGATTTTATAGCGGCAGCTGCAGGGAAGCTTCAGCATCGCAATGCTCTGCAAGAAGAAACTGAAGCTTGTGCAGCAGCTTCTGAAGGTGCGTCGGCACTTGGCCTGCAACGTGTGATTTTTGAGTCTGACTCCCAGACTTTGGTGCACGCGTTGCAATCCAAGAGCCACGACCTGGCCGAGATAGGCGTACTACTTTGGGTGATTAGAAGTGAATGCATTGGCTCTTTTGAATCTTACGAGTTCAGATTTTCTCCTCGCTCGTGTAATAGAGTTGCTTATGAACTTGCCCACAGTTTGGCCTGCATACTGACGACGGGTGTTTGGGTTGGGCTGATGTCGCCCCTGACTTTGTATCTGGTTCAGTTGCCATCGCTGAGCATGTTGGTTAATGAATTATCCTTTTTTTCAAAAAAATAAAGTACGGTTTCTAATTTTTATTCGAATGAGAATTAACTTAGATCTCATACAACTCTTGGACTGTTGGATTGTCTCATGATTTGTGCCTTCGAGTTACAGGCTAAATTCTAGTTGAACATGGGTTACAACTAAAAACATTATATAGCCAAGCTGTATGTGAGAGGTGGAGCCTAGCTATGACTCTCAGGAAGAGTCAATGTCTGCCTAATCATATCGTCTCATTTTAATTTAAAACGTATGGTTGCTAATTTTTATTCGAATGAGAATTGTTTAAACCTCATTCAACTCTCGGACCGTTGGACTGTCTGAAGATTTGTGCTAGCCTTCGAATTACAGGTTAATTACAACTGACATTTTTTCTAATTGAAGGACATGGGTTACAACTGAGAAAAAATGTTTACGCGGTAAACAAATTTATTCACGGATTAAAACTGTGGACAATAATGTCATTTGAACTACGTCGTTTATAACGTGTGTTGTTTAAATTACTTAGTTTAGACTATCTCATTGAAATTATGTCGTTTGACCAACAGAATGATAGAAGAGAGCTCAATAAATTATAGGGAAACAGTTATAAAGAATTGGTTCGAGAATAAGAGCCTCTCCCCACCGGCACCCCACATAGCGCTCCCATCGCCCAAGGTCCAGACAGGAAAACGGCCCTCATGGCGCCTCCATCGGTGCAGACAGGCCGAAAACTGTCTGACAACCTATTGTCCGCCCCCACTTTGGAGGTCGGCTCAGAAGTATCCGACACACCAGCCACTTAGAATGCCCGACACAACTAGGATCATGCGACGGAGAGATATAGAAAAATCCTACCTAATTATCCCCTCCGCCTCCACCTTGTCCCTCTCCTTCCACACTTCTGCCTGAAGCTCTTGTTCTAGGCGACACTGCGGCAAATCGCAGCTCTCCTTCAGCGCCCCATATGTCTGTCCTCTCGCCATAGCTAATAATAGTTAGGGGGTGCCAGACACTTTTTGCAGATGCTCTTCTTCCCTCAAAATATATTTTCTTCTATACGAAAACTAGCTTTAGGGCACCATTTTTTAGAAGCTTGCTAGAGATGCTTCTTATTGAGGAAAAAATTCAGGTACAAAATTCATGTGGAACTTCACCATTTGTGGAAATTTCACCATTTATGGAAATTTCACTTCAATAGGTCCCTAATATTTGCGTCTCTGTAAATATCGGGGTGAGATTTTTTTTAGCCAGATTCATATTGACTTTAAACAATTTCAAATCCCAGAACTACATTTAAAATGAATACATGCATAAAACGCAATATGAAGACAGCTAGAATAGCCACCAGCCATCAAGATAAAGTCATTCCTCCACACATTTCTTTTGATCGCACACAACATCTCAATGGTCACTTGGTCGCCGTAAGTGGCGGGATGCTCTGCTCATTTCTGAAGTAGTCGTCAGGATCCACCTCGCTCTTGGCCATTGCCAGCCTTTGGAAGTTACCCTTGTAGTACTTCTGGCCCCAAACCTTACCGGCCTGGAAGCTAGTGACGTTGCCCACAACGACATTCTCGCCCAGGTCAAGGTCCCTGTAGTTCACGTACGCCTCCCTCGGGTTCTGGCTCACGTACGGTGTCATGAACGCGTAGAAGTCTTTGAGCCACTTCGTCTGGGCCGATCCATCCGTGGCGGCCGACCAGAAGTTCATGTACTGGATATTGTACAGCACGCCACCACGGTGAGGGAACGGCGTCGCCGACTCGGGGAAGCTGCTGATCTTCCCGCCGTAGGGGTCCGTGATCATCAGCCCGGCGTTGGGCTTGGCAAGCCAGGCGAAGATCTGTACCCACACGTCCTTGGGGATGGCCTGACGGACGTAGTCGGACGTGGCCTTGCTGAAGGTGTTCAGGGATGTTGTCCTGTTCAGGATGTCCTCCACGGTCGCGGTGCTGCCGATGTAGATGTAGGGCACGGATTGGATCCAGGTCATCTCCTTGCAGTGCGTCCGGTTCAAGCCGAGCTCCGGAAAGCGGGTGCTCATCAATGGCAGGAGGGCGTTGCACGTGCCCAGGTACATGGACTGGAAGTTCGCCACCTGTCCCTGGACGACCACCCTTATGAAGAGCTCTTCGGGAAGAGCTGGGGCGACTACTTGCCACTTAGTGAGGATGTCTACGGCGCCCTCCTTGACGGACTTGGGGACGCTGAACATTGTCACCGTCGGCGGGACGGGCACGAGCTGCACCTTCCACGACAGCACGATGCCGAAGCTCTCGCCGCCGCCGCCGCGGATGGCCCAGAATACGTCTGCCCCCATGGCCTGTTTATCCAGGAGCCTCCCCTTGGCGTCGACCAGCGTGGCGTCCAGGACGTTATCGATGGCCACGCCGTACTTGCGCAGCAGCATGCCGAACCCGCCGCCGCTTAAATGGCCGCCCACGCCGATCGTCGGGCACAGACCGGCCGGGAAAGCCAGCAGGTTGCTCACCTTCGAAATCGCGTAGTACAGTTCTCCGAGCGTCGCGCCGGAGTCCACCCACGCGGTAGCCGCCTTCTGGTCAACGCTCACGGAGCGGAGGTTGGCCAGGTCGACAACAGCGAACACCTCTTGGCGCTCGGACCGGTAAGAGAGGCCCTCGTAGTCGTGCCCGCCGCTGCGCACGCGGATGCGCACGTCGTTCTGGCGGCCGCAGACGACGGCGGCCTGGACGTGGGAGGCGTTCGTCGGCGTGACGATCACGAGCGGCCTCACCGTGCTTGGCGTGAAGAACTTTGGGTTATGGATGGAGGACACGAGCACCGACGTGAACGACGGCGAGCTCTGCGTGAACACGAGCTGCTTCGGTATGGCTGCCGAGAGGCACTGGAGGAAGCCGGCGGAAGTAGCTAGGGTTGGGACGGGTGCGTAGCACGAGAGGAGGGTGAAGAGGGCCGCTAGCGCTAAGCTCCGAGACGAGGCCATGTTTTGCTCGTTCCAGCCGTGCAGTGCTCACTGCAGCTCGGTGCTGTTGCAAAACTTTGCGTCGTATCAAGCTCTAGATATAGCCTACTTTACGAGTTGGACTTCACCATCGGTCGCCAGCTGGAAACTCTGGAGGGCAAATAAAAGTCATGGTCAACTATCAAGATATTGGCTGACGTGGTGAAAATTGATTGGCGCTACAGTGTCTATTATAGTGGAGGAGTCGGTCTAAATAGATGGCTGGCGACCAGATCTATAATATCTGAGCCTCTGACTGTAACAGAATTGCAAATATATGTCCAATCAGTTCGTCCTGTTGTATAGTGACGCCCCGTGTGAACAAACGCAAACCTAGAATTGCCCCCGTTTGGAGTAAAATAGACCACGGAGGCATCTCCTGTGTGCAAAGGATGCTAGATTCCAGAGCATAATATACCACATACTAAATTTTCATTAACTAAAACTGTTCGGTTTCTAGGGTTTCCCACGACGCTCTGGCGACGCGCGGTTCCTAGGGCTAGAACTCCTTTGGGAGGCTCGATCTGATCATTCCTCTCCATTTTTCCACCAAATTCTCGAGTGATTCATCCTTCTCTCCTCGTCCTTCGTGTTCGTGATCGGCTCACGCTTGAGTTCGGGGTGATCAAGGGGTTCCCTGGTGGAACTACCCGCCCTTGGCTTGGTGGGGGTTTGATCTACTGGAGGCGGGGCGAGATGAGTCAGAAGGAGGTGGAGGAGGCTGTAAGGAAGGCGGCGGAGGCAGACCGTACCCCTGGAACGAGCGACGCCGGCGGGCGCCGTTCGGCGAATGGAAAGTCGGTAGACGCGTCGGCGCACAACGGGGCTGGATCCTCAAAGTCCGGCGACAACGTGGAATCCATGATGGCGAGTCTGCGCCTTACTGCCGTGGAGACGACAGCGGTGGTCATTGACGATGCGGAAGATCTGGGACTAATTGATCCGGAGCGGGCGTTTGTAGGCAAGGTTCTCGCGCCCAACGTTCTGCATATCCGGACGATCAAGGTGGCCATGAGGCCCGCATGGGGCAATCCGATTGGGTTGACCTTCAACCCGGCGGGGGACAATCTGTTCATCGCCGAATTTGGTCGCAAGGCAGACCGCGACCGAGTTCTAGATGGCTCACCGTGGACGGTGGGACGCCATGCTGTTTTGATGAAGAAGTATGACGCGGATGTTGCGCCGCATCAGAAGATCTTTGGTCGCCTGGCCATCTGGGCCAGGGTTCTGTCTCTCCCATCGAGACTGCTGAATAGGGAGAGGGGTCAGAAAATTGCTAAGCCCATTGGCAGGGTGATTAAAGTAGAAATTGACGAGCTGGGCATATGCTGGGGTTCCTATATGAGGATCAGAGTGGAGATTGCTGTGCAGGACCCACTCCTTCATTTTGTTTCTGTCTTTTCCAGTAGGCTACAAACAACCACAAGATTTGAGGTTCAGTATGAGAAGATTCCTTTCTATTGTTTCTCCTATGGACTGTTGGGACACTCCTACCTTGCATGTCCAAGTCCGGCAGAGAGAGATGAGAACGGCGAGTTCCCGTATAGCCTGAAGTGCATGTCACCGCCCGATGACAGTGGGAAGAAATCGGGAGGGTCTCGCTCTGGTTCAAATGCGGCATCAGCAGGGGCTGATAATTCGGTGCCGGGCTCCAGAGGGTCTACTGGGGGAGCTTCGGCTGTAGGTGGCAGCGGTCGTGGGAGAGGCAAGTGCCCTGAGTCCGATCATGTCGAGGAATCTGAGGTATCCGCTCCCCTGAAAGGTCGTGGGAGTAGAGGAAGAGGGTGAAACCAACGCGGCCGTGGCCGGGGCTGGACGGAGCAGACTGAGAGAGAACTGTTCCCAGACGTTATTGCTGACCCCTTGAAGGCAGGTCAGAAAAGAAAGGCGGCCAAGGGACAGCAGAACCAGCCCTTGTTGATCACGGCTGAAGAACAGGTCAATGATCTTGCCTTGGTTGTGGCTCGGTCAGGAAATGTGGTGCTATCTGAGGAGGATGTTGAGAGCTCTGACTCAAACAAGAAACTTCGTGTTAACCCTACTAGATCGGCGGATCCGGCGGAGACTGCAGAGCAGTCCCGCCAGACGCAATGAGTCTCTTGGCTTGGAACTGTCGCGGTTTGGGGTCTGACGCGATAGTGGGAGAACTTCGCTATCTAGTGAAGAAGTACATACGTGCCCTGATCTTTTTGTCTAAGACTAAGATGTGGGAAGATAGAGCAAAGGGTTTTATGTGGTCGTTGGGCTACACAGGCTCTTATGCAGTCAGTTGCGTAGGTCGCAGTGGCGGCCTTGCGCTCTTTTGGAGGCAACCATACTCAGTATCTCTTCGTGGTTTCAATTCGCATTGTATTGATGTGACGATGTCAGTGGAAGATGCTGAACCTTGGCATGCAACCTATGTCTATGGTGAACCGAGACGTGAGCAGAGACACGTCTTTTGGGACCTCCTCCGCCGCTTGCGTAGAGATGGAGGAGAGCCCTGGCTCTGCTGTGGTGATTTCAACGAGGTTTTGTCCCATGATGAACACTATGGAGCAAGGGATCAATCAGAGACTCAGATTGGTCTGTTCCGTAGCTGCCTCGGGGATTGTGGCCTCGCTGATCTTGGTTTTGAGGGACCAAAATACACTTGGACGAATCGGCAGGATGCCCAGTGCAATGTCAGGGTTCGTCTTCACAGGGCGGTGGCGAGTGACTCTTTTGCCTCTCGTTTCGAAGAGTGTCAGGTTGAGAATATAATTAGTACAACCTCTGATCATTATGCTGTACTTGTTCATTTTTAATCTCCGGCAATGCAATCCAGGCCGTCGGTCCATCAAGGATTCAAGTATGAAGCTATGTGGAAATGGGCCGATTCTTACCGAGCAACGGTTGAAGAGGCCGGGTCTGCTCATGTTAATGGGTCGTCTTCACTTCGGACCACGTGGGATACGTTGATTCAAACCGTTTGTTCCCTCCAAGACTGGAGCCGGTCGATGTTTGGATGGATTCCGAAGAAGATTAAGAAGCTGGAGAATAAACTGCGCTACCTCCGAACATCTCCGGTGTCGGAGGATTCGATCGCACAGGAGAAGGAGGTAGAAAGCCAACTTTGTGAGCTGTTTGAGCGTGAGGAAATTATGGCGCGACAGAGTTCACGTATGGAGTGGTTAAAGGAAGGAGATCGCAACACTGCCTTTTTCCACGCCCGTGCGTCTACCCGTAAGAAGACTAACCCCAAGTGTGAGGATCAGAATGAGATAAAAACAATGGTACATCAGTTTTATGAGGACTTGTTCTCTTCTGAGCCTACGATAGCTATGGATACGGTGTTGGAGGCTATATCGCCAAAGGTTGATGATGGGATGAATGCCAGTCTTTGTGCACCTTACTCTAATGATGAAATCAAATCAGCTCTGCTCAAAATGGGACCCACGAAGGCTCCAGGGCCCGACGGCTTCCCAGCCATGTTTTATCAGATTCACTAGGATTTGATTCAGGAGCAGATCTGTGATGCAGTGAGGGGCTTTCTTAATGGTTCGGATATTCCTGAGGGTTTTTGTGACTCGGTTATAGTCCTTATTCCCAAGGTATCGAGAGCTAAACACTTATCCAAGTTTCGACGTATTAGCTTATGTAATGTCATGTACAAGCTTGCCTCCAAGGTACTCGCCAATAGGTCGAAGGTTCTATTGCCACATGTGATTTCAGAATTCCAAAATGTATTTGTACCAGGTCGCCTGATCACGGATAGCGCTCTTATTGCTTTTGAGTGTTTGTACACGGTGCGGAAACAAAAAAAAAACCAGAGCCCATATTTTGCTTTGAAGGTGGACATGAAGAAGGCGTATGATCGCATCGAATGGGCCTACCTACACGGCTGCCTGACTAAGTTGGGTTTTGATACTGGTTGGATTGCATCGGTGATGAGATGTGTGACGACAGCCAGATATGCAGTTCGGGATAATGGTGAGCTTACTTCGCCGGTGGTGCCCTCGAGAGGGATCCGGCAGGGGGATCCGATTAGCCCTTATTTATTCTTGCTATCCACGGAGGGTTTGTCTTGTTTGCTGCAGAAGAAGGAGGGACTTGGTGAGCTCCAAGGTTTACGTAATGGAAGAAATGGTCCCCCTATCTCACATTTGCTCTTCACAGACGACATCATCTTCTTTGCTCGTGGGGATAACCGGAGTGTTGGCACCCTAAAGGACGCTCTCGACTCCTATTGTGTGGCTTCGGGCCAGAAGATCAACCTCGAAAAGTCGTCGATCTTCTTTGGTAACAAATGCCAGGATAATATCAAGGAAATGGTGAAGGCCGGCTTGGAAGTGAATATTGAAGCCCTCCAAGACACTTACCTTGGTATGCCTACAGAAATTGCTAGAGCTATCTCATCTTCTTTCAACTTCCTGTCGGATAGAGTGTGGAAGAGTTTGATGGCTGGGAATGGGAGACCTATGTCTCGGGCTGGTAAGGAAACGTGGCTGAAAAATCAGTCACTCAAGCTATCCCAAATTTTGTGATGAGTTGTTTCCAAGTACCGGTTGGAGTTTGTGATCAGATGAAGACACATTTAGCTAATCACTGGTGGGGTTTTGAAGATGGCAGGAAGAAAATGCATTGGCGCTCTTGGGCGTGGCTGTCAACTCCTAAATCCCTCGGTGGTATGGGTTTTAAAGATTTTGTGTTGTTTAACCAGGCTATGCTTGGGAAACAATGCTGGCGCCTGCTGACGGAGCCGGAGTCGCTGTGTGCAAGGGTGCTCAAGGGCCGCTACTTTCCACACACTGGTTTCTTTGCAGCAGAAAAACCAAAGACAGCGTCATTCGCATGGCGATCCATCCTGTTTGGCCGTGACCTGTTGATCAAGGGCCTAAGATGGGGAGTTGGCAATGGGGAGAGGATTCGGATCATGCACGATAACTGGATCCCGAGTCTTCAACCAGGGACGTTTTCCACATTACAGCCGCTGCCAACTAATGCTAATGTTCGCCTTCTTATGACTGATTCAGGTGATGCTTGGGATTCTGAATTGATAAGAACTTTCTTTACTGAAGAGTTGTCAACCACCATTTGTCAGATACCGATTAGCAAATTTGGTGGAGATGACTTTGCATCATGGCCTCACGCTCGTTTTGGGATGTATACAGTGAGGTCGGCATATAATCTTGCTAGATCAGAGCGGTTCTTTTCTCGACCATGCAAGCTAAACCATGGAGGGAGCTCCGTGTTGTCTTCTCAAGAGAAAGAATGGAAATCCATCTGGTCGATTAACTCTCATGGCAAGTTGAAAATAGTGATCTGGCACATGGCACATGATTGCCTACCTACGGGGTTTCAGCTGCAGCACCGACGTATCCCTGCAGATGATCGGTGTATTTTCTGTGGAGGATCAGAGCGAGTGGAGCACACCTTTTTGTTCTGTCCTTTCGCTTGTGCAGTCTAGGAATCAGTGAAGCAGACCATTCCCCTAGGATGTGTTCGGTTTCAGAATCGGGCGGAACGGAATTGAACCGTTCCGCACCTGAGGAGGATTCCAGCGTTCGGTTTTAGAATGGAATGGAACCAACTCATTCCTCAAAAGCGAATATCCGCTCTAGATGCGGAACGCACCCGTCCGGCCAAATCGGTCGGACGAGGTGGAACCGAGCGGAACCGAGTGTAATTAGCGCCACTCTCCTTTGTCTCCCCCTCGCCTCCTCTCTCGCCTCTCTCCCTCGTGTCGTCCCTCTCCTCTCTCAACCACCAGCGCACCGGCGCCGCCGAGCAGACCGACCGAGGCGGCGACCACCAGCCGCGACGGTGCGAGAAACAACCGAGGCGGCGGCACGAGAAACTGCCGAGGCGGCGGCAGCCATGCGTGACGCATCGACGACCAACCGAGGCGGCGGCGACTAGCACCCACGGCGGGATCCAAGCGCGACCACCAGCCGAGACGGCCGCCGCCGCCCTGACGCTCGCCACGGCGGGATCCAGGCAGTTCGCCACCGCCGCCCTGCTACCGGATCCGTGGTCGATTGGCGACTGGCGATGGACCAGGATTTCGATTGTGACTCTGATCTTGCATCTGTTTCTCTAATTTTTAGTCAACTCCGGTTTTGAGAAAAAAATCATGTTTAGACCCTAATTAATTGAATATTTAACAAACATCGGCATTCCATTCCGCTTTTCAATTCTCCAACCGAACACAAAATAGAATCATTCCATTACAATTTTTTGGTCCTAACCGAACACGAGGATGGAACCGTTCCATTCCGTTCCGGCCGATTCGAAAACCGAACACACCCTTAGTTCTTGAGAAGAAGTTGCTTCGGAATATGAGAGAATGGATCTTCTCTTTCTTAGCTCGTGCATCTCCGGTGCAAGCAACTACCCTGGCGGTCGCATGCTGGCACATCTGGGAGGCAAGAAACGATGCAAGAAATCAAAAGGGCATTTTGCACCCGATTCGGGTAGCCGGAAAAATCACAGCATACGTAGACAACATTGTTCAGCACTGTTTCAAATCACCTACGGCGAAAAGGTGTGTCTCCTCGTCTAAACCGTCATGGAGACCACCACCGGAGGATATGATTTGTATCAACGTTGATGCTGCTGTTTTTTCTGCGGAACAGCGGGTGGGTTGGGGCATGGCTGCTCGTGATCATACTGGATCCCTCCTGTTTGCAGCCAATGGCAGTGCTGCTGGTATTTTCCACCCTGAAATGGCCGAAGCTTTGGCAGTTCGTAGAGCGCTGGAGGTGTCCAGAGACAAAGGGTTATGCAACATTATCCTGATATCTGATTGCCTTTCTCTGATCCAGCAACCTCAGTCTCCGATACAAGATCGTTCTGATGTTGGGGCGGTGGTGGGTGATATCAAGACGCTCGCTTCCGGTTTTTCAACATGTTCCTTCAGGCATGATGGTCGTGCCTTGAATAAAGCAGCTCATCTGTTAGCTCGTGATAGTGAACTTACTTTCCATTGTTTTTTTCTTTGATGTTCTTCCGGACCATATTCGGAAAGTACTTTGTATTGATGTTACTTGATCAATAAAGCGCTATATTCTCTCCAAAAAAAAAAGATGCTAGATTCCGTTTGAAACTTATTAAGTACGACCAAGTGTGCTGACTTTTTGTATGTGCATTCCGTTATAGCAAACGTCAACGTCCACTTCTTTACCCGTTTCAAAAAAAACGTCCACCTACTAACAGAGAATGAAATGAGGAGGGCTGCAAGCCTGCAACCTTGCGTGGGCTGCTACAGTTTTGGAGTAGATTCCTTTGCGAGTTTTGTGTGATCGGCTGCTAGGCTAAACATAAAGAAGCTCGAGCAAAGGAATAATCAAGCGTTCATGAAAGCTAAGGGGTACTAGTCGTTAGTTGAATCCCGCAGTGGCCTGATAACAACTTCACAAGGAAAAGGTCAAACTAGCATTAGCAATGGCTGACCGATCGTACGCCAATACGGCCTCACGTGCGCACTGTATTGGACATTTCTGTTTGCCAATGCCGTTCCTGCATATGTCTGCTTCTCCTGCATGAGATGTCTACAAATCGTCCTCACATGTCTACAAATCGTCTTTTAGACCGTGTCCTTGTCTCAAGATTTTTGACAAATGGCAATAGCAGATAATTCAGCTTCTCATTGTTGGTCCAATGTCAATGATCACATTTGACTACTCACAATCAGTTAGCCACACAAAATTTCAGTCGCGAGTCTTGACACCAATAAGACGTACTCCCTCCGTCCAAAAATAAGTGTCTCAAGTTTGACAAAAAGTGAATTTATCTATACACTTTTTGTCAAATTTGAGACACTTATTTTTGGACGGAGGGAGTACTAATTCAATCCGCCAACTTTTCCTAGTTAAGGAAAATACTTTAACACAGTTGGCTGATCGATCAGCGCTTCGTCGACGTCCCCATCGTTCACACTTCTCTTTATCTTTCCACGTGAGGTTCCCTATGGACCTTGGGCCATAAGCGATTATGTCCACATATTTATCTAAGCAAACTTATTTCATTGGTGCACCAGCACCACTATAGCTATGGTCCTGAATTTCGTGAGCCAGCCCGGTAACATTTTTTTTGAATTTTTCTATTTATATTAAACCAACAAAGAGTACATGATTACATCGATTACAAAAACAATACTAAAAGAGACGAACAAATCTATGAGATCTTCAAGCCCTTTTTTCTTTCATGACACAATCTTATACTTTTCTGAAGGCAGCCGTAGAACAACGCCGAATACACCAAACCACAGACCTGTGAATACCAACGAAGGTTCTCCCCTTTTAATTTTGAGCCGCATGCACATACTTTTTTTAGGCATAGCCAGTCCCAAGCTTAGGTAAAGGAGTAGGGTTGTGATAGACTTGGCAATCCAACATAAAAACTAGCCAGTCCCATAGGCATGAAACCCATTTGGACGAGAGTAATACTAAAATGGGGACCTCCTGGGAAGTTCTCGTGAAAAGGTTCCATATCTAAGTGTTGTGATAAGCTTGCCGAGCCAATGTAAAAACTAGCCAGTCATATGGATATGAAACTGATTTGGGCGAGAGTGATAGTAGGATGGGTGACCTTCAGAGAATTCCTCGTGGAAGGGTTTCGTATCTAGCCTACCAAACTTGTTTGGGACAAAAGGATTAGAGTGAGAAGAAGGAAGAAGATACACATACTTTTTTTTGTTGCATGGGTATATATATATAATGGCTACTTTTTTGGCACATAATATTATAATTTGTTGCATACACATAATTTTTGTAGCATGGTCATATTTAAAATGTTTTAATAATTTTTGATTAATTTATAAAATATTGCATAGAAAATTATAATTCGTTGCATACAGATAATTTTTTGTAACATGTGCATGTTTCAAATGTTAAATTTTTCTAAAGGTTTGTTTTTAAAACTATTACAACAATGTTTTATACACGTGAATAATTGGTGTACACTGAGTTTTTGTGTTGCAGTCTGACGACGTGCTAACCTTTTCTCTAGATTTGTGGTTTGTACTCTCTTTTTTTTTACTTTTGTGGTTTATACTTGGTTCTACGGTGATTGGCTCATCCAACAAAAAAGGAGCAACCTCACCGTGGTGTAGGAATCAAGTGGGCCTGTTTAACGATGCAAGTCGGATGGACATGGGATGACCGTTTCCCACCTGATCTTGCCCGCTGGGCTTAAACGGGATAACCGGGAGATCATGTAGCGGGATTAACGGGAGTACGGGGGCATGCGTATTTGATTCACGTTGCTGCGGAGGATGGCCGGTATGACCGCATGATTTCGTTTTCCGCAACTCAATAACAAGCAGCTAGGCGTGTTGCGGCACTCAACGGGATATTTGGGCTGCCCGTGGGATTGGTGGATTCGTCTGCTACAGCCCACACGGGACAAGTGGGGTGTGCTTAACGGATAACTAGGTATTTTTAGGTGGACGGGACGCGGGACTGGAGGCAGGCCCAGAGTTCATTTGAAGTGGAGTTGAAAACTGTGAGAGATTGCAAATTTGCTTGGGTCAACCACGTAAGAAAGCGACTGTCTCTCGCTGCGGAGATTCAACAGGTACATCAATTGGCAGCCAAACCGAACGGGATCAGCCAACAGATTCTACCTTGTTCTATTGATCACCATTGTTTTGCATAGAACATAGTTTATTATTTTAGTTTGGACTCCTAGCTTTGTGTTGGTCTGTTCTTTTCTGTTAGAGTATATTTGTGATACGGAAAGATATGATTTGTTTCTTGTCTTGTACTCCAAATCGATCCCTTGTACTCCTATATATACTCGCCCATGAGGCTCAATAATACATCCACCAATTCCGCTAATTTCATAATTCTACATGGTATCAGAGCGGCACGATCTGACCTAGCCGCCGCCGCCGAACTTCCGCACCGCGCCGCCCCCGGGGAGGTCGAACTCCATGATCTCCGCCGGGGGCCACGCCGCCCGTACCTAGGGTTCGTCCGCCGATCGGTTGATCGGCTGCCCTAGCGTCTTTTTTTTCCGATCTTTAGATCGGTTTTCTTTTCTCCGCCGGTCACTCGATCGGCGTTTTCTTTTTTGGTTTGCCGATCATCGATCGGATTGCATCGCCCACCGCCTGTCGTCCTCGCGCCTCTACTCCGACAACGGCATCGACCTGCACCGGCCCGCTCCTCGACAGCCGGCTACCGTGGGCGACTCGCCGGCGCCGACTCCCCAGTTGGCTGGCTCCTTCCAGCCGGCTACCGCGGCCGACTCGCCGGCGCCGACTCTGCACCGACCGGCTCGTCTTCACCGACCGCGCAACAAGGCCAGACGCGCCGTCCAAGGGACGCCTCGACGCGTCGTACCCAGTTTCCCTCGCTTGCACGGTCTCCATCACCGGTTCGTCTTCATCGTCATCGACCGGGACTTCTTCGACAACGTCGCCCTCGACTCCGATATGCGCGTCGTCCCCGCCATGGCGCGTACAACACAGCATCGGTCTGATCAGCCGATCGCGCCTGTCTACGCCACGCACGTCCCTGAGCATGCGCCTACCATCGATCGAGCATCGGGCTGCCGCTGCGTCGCCCCTTCGGGCTGCAGCGCCGCCGCCCTGTGGTTCTCCCCGCGGCTGCACCGACCCACACGTCGCTGATGTGTCGCCCCTTCGGGCCGTAGCTCCGCGGCCCGCGGTCCACGCCGCCGCCCTGAGGCCGTCCCCGCGGCAGCACCGGCCCGCACGTCGCTGCTGCGTCGCCCCTTCGGGCCGTAGCGCCGCGGCACGCGGTCCACGCCACCGCCCCGAAGTCGTCCCCGCCGTCGCCCTGACACGCGCGTCGCCGCTGCGTTGCCCGTCCGGGCCGTAGCGCTGCGGCACGTGGTCCGCTTCGCCGTCCCCGCACGTTGACGTCTCCGTGGTATGCGCCGCGCCGCCTTCCGAGGCGCGGGAACGCCACCGTCCGTGCTTGGTCTTCGTCATGATGTTGGGCTCTTCTTCGCCTACTTCGAGCACCATCGCCGCGCCTCTACACGCGACCGCCGTGTCCTTTTGCCGGCTATCGCCACCGTCGTCGCGCTTCTACATGCGACCGTCGTGGCCCTTTACGGGCTACCGTCGTCACCGCCAACCACAACTTCGTCTCTGTCCAGTACCAGCTCATCGTCAGCGTCACCGTCATCTTCCCCGACCACTTCATATACTCAGACAACCGCGGGCGACATCGGCACCTTCTACCCCACGTTGTTTGGCGCCGCCACCGCCGTCGAGTCCTCCTCTGCTGGCCCCTCCGACCTGGCGTACAACTCTTACTAGTCCCCGTCTACGCATGCCCAGTGCTGGCAACACCGACGTGTGCCTTCGTCCACGACGTGTCCCCGGGCTTGGAAATCCTGGTGCGGCGCCTCGTCAACACCGACTAACCTCTGTCTATGCATGCCCGGTGCTGGCAATACCGACGCGTGCCTTCGTCCACGATGTGTCCCCAGGCTTGGCAAACCTGGCGTGACGCCTCGTCCACAGCATCTTATACCTGGCGCACCACTGCGCCCTGACTACTCGGTGCTCCCTTGCGTCCTGACCACTCGGCGCTCCCTTGCGCCCGCGGCTCCACGACGGCTCCCTCCACCCTGGCAACCCCGACTCGACATCGACCACGGCGCCCCTCGCACGGCTACCTCGACTACGGCTACACCACCCTACGCTCTCGGCTTCCTCGACATCGGCACAAAGGGCTATCACCTCGCTTGAGCTCCTCATCAGCTTCCTCTACAGTCCAAGCATCGGCGCCATGACACCGTCCACGACGTTCCCGCTCCTACTGCGGGGGGGATGTCGGCCCACTGGATTCTACTTTGGTTTCTCTCCAGTCTGACCGTCTGCGACGTTCCAGTTGTTCACGACGCTACCGCTACGACTGCGGGGGGATGTTAGAGTATATTTGTGACACGGAAAGATATGTTAGAGATATGATTTGTTTCTTATCTTGTACTCCAAGTCGGTCCCTTGTACTCCTATATATACTCGCCCATGAGGCTCAATAATACATCCACAAATTCCGCTAATCTCATAATTCTACATTTTCTATCGTTTGCTTCGGTTTTGTGTGGGACAGTAGAAGCTAGTTAAAAGAAGGCTAATTGGTTGGCGTTGTCTAAGTAGCAAATGAGTTACTTAGGTGGTTTAACATGAGCTCAGATTTATTTATACTAATGAAGAAATAGGCTTTCGCCCTACTATATAAATATAGCAACCACATGATACAATGTTGAGACCACTGCTGAGGCAAACATCACAGACTGCCCAAAAGAAAGGAAAAAGAAAAAAGAATAGAAAACAATGCCAACATCGGTGGATCAACGAAAACGACAATGACTCGCAACCGCTGCGTCCTCTCCGGAGTATTCCCACCACGACCCTAGCACTCTGAATCGCCACGTACCAAGCAGCACCTCCAAGAAGGAAAGCGACGACGACACTGCAGCCCGGACTAGTCCTAGGGTTTCTCCCGGTACGCTCCGAAGAGTGGAGAAGAGGTACACCCGACGCCCTTCAGGAAGGAAGGGCGACACTCTCAAGCATCACCGCGTCGGTGTCAAACGACAGGGATTTCTCCCGACCCCCAAAAAACCACATCCTGGACAATCTGTAGCGCTCCACCAATCTTGTCATCCACCAACAAACACCACCATGGTCGTGAAGTCATCATCATCGTCTCTCCATGGCAAACGTAGCAAGGCCGGCCAGCCCGAGACGAAGCACCCGTAGACAAGATCCAGCAGTATCACAACCATGTGGGAGGGAACAACCTCCACCGTCATAGACGGTAGCCGACCGGACGCAACGATAAGAGCACACCGAGCCATTGGAGCCGGAGGGCGGCAGCAGTACAGCCACCTGGTGGACGTCCTCCACCGCTATCGGCGGGTGCCGACCGGACACGGCAGTAAGGACACACCAGACCGGGCAGGCCCGGCCGAGCCCCAAGGGGCTCGTAAAGTCCCCGCCGCCATGCTGCTGCACATAGGCCGTCACCGCCGCTACCCTCTCGATCGGCCCATAGTCGCAGCCGGACCCAGACGGGTCCGTGAAGCTCCTGCCGCCACGCTGTAGACAGACGCGGGATTAGCACTGCCATCTCCGTCATGACCCGCGCATCAAGCCAACCGAAGGCATCCGGGACGAGCTCGCATAGGCCCGCCCAAACCCAGATCGGGCCCAGAGGGCCCAGATCTGGGCTTGCATGGCTCGTACGGCAGAGCTCCATCACCTGTCACCCTCGTCACCAACGGCGACAACACCACCACAGCCGCCACCCGCACAGCACCAGGGGACCCCGCCGCCGCGCCGGATCGTCGCCGCCGAGGAACACCTCCATGGCCATGGCCGCCCGCGCCAACCACAACCAGGAAGGGGAGAGGCCGGTGGTCCGCCGCCACCGGTGCCGCCCGACCTAGGGCCGGCGCCGCACACCGGCGACGGCGGGAGGGGAGACGGGAGGGAAGGCTGGGGACGGGAGGGGGAGGCGAGGCCCAGCCGCCGCGGGGGGCGGCGCGGGTCGCGGGAGCGGAGGGTGGGATCAGGCTACAGGTCTTGAAACTGCATATGCTAATTCTGAGCCGAAGGATTTGGATTTTGTTTCTGAGTTCTACTAAACAAAAAGTTAGATCCAATATTTTAATCTTAGAAGGAAATTGAACAAGATTTTTTTTAAGTGACAGAATCTCCCAAATTTGGAACATTTTGTTCGATAAATATTCATACCAGGCCGAGTGGATTGGGCAAAATTAGGCCAAATTTGAATTTTTAGGGTTTGGATTCGGAAAAATTGTCAATTGTCGGTACTACAAGTATTGATGAGGTTGGGCATATGAGATTCCAAATTAGTACTACCATCGTTGAAGTTCATCACTCGACACTCGAGGCAGGTGACTGGAAGTCATGAATAAACACATTTAGCCCAATGTCCAACTCCCCTTCCACTCCCTCTCCATAATTCTGCTCCCACCATTCAGCCCATTAGGCCAGCATTTGAGCAGGAGCAACGGCTGAAGCGTTAGCGCAGGTAGGCCTGCCCACCTAGCTCGCTCGCTTTCATAGTTCGTCAGGTGTCTCACACAACCAGACATGGCGACCAAGTTCACGATAAGCAGATGATCTAGCCAGACCATGTGCTTCTACATTGGAGCTTCTCTTCTCATGAACGAAAGTAACAGAGTCGAAGTCTCGAGCCCTCAGCCTGATCTCACGTGATATCATGCTCAGCTTGCCGAGGTAGTTGTTTTCTATGCTGTTGACTGCTTCTAGACAGTCGGAAGCAACTCGGATCTTCAGCAGACAAAGATCTTCCGCCAAAGCTAGCGCCTCCCTACAAGCAAGAGTCTCCAGAACCGCTGGGTCAGATATACCCTACAAAGCGATGGCTGAAGCGCCCAAAAACCTTCCAGCATCATCCCTGCAAACAGCTGCAATCGATCCAGCCTTCTCATTCTTGCGAACCGCCGCATCAACATTTATTTTCGCACATCCACTAGGCGGTGCAATCCATCTTCCCACTTGTTCCTGGCGTCGCTGAGGAGATGGTGTAACTCCTCGAGGCGCTGCCAGTTCCAGGTCTTTGATAAATGACTCCACGAAAAGATGCGTGGATAACGGGCTTTGGAAGCTCTCCTCGTGAATCGCCTTTCTTCTTGCAAACCAAATCGCCCATAGCGTGACGAAGCAGAGTGTGAGATCCTCCCGCTTCAGTGTATTCATCATCGTGAACAACCAATGTCTGGCCTCCGGTTCCACTGTGCGGTTCATATGTTCTGTAATTGAATCTGGAGCCAGCGCCCACACACACCGACTCATGGTGCACTCCAACAGTGAATGACGCCATGAATCTGGCTGACCACATAAAGAGCAGGAGCTATCCTTCGCCATATTACGATGGTGTCGGACATCACCTATAGGCATGGAATTTTTGGCCAATCTCCAGAGAAAAACCTTGATTTTCGCCAGGACTTTGATCTTCCACAAAGAGGTCCAATCCTTCTCCTCCCGTGTATGATTTGAGCTCGTCGCCGTCTCCTCCAACCAAGCGCCACGACGCCGTCTGGAGTTAACCAACATACGATAGGCTGACCTAACAGTGAAGACGCATGTGCGCTCAAAATGCCAGGACCAAAAATCTTCCATATGTCGAGTGCAGATCGGAATAGACTGGATCACTTCGACGTCCATTGGCAAATAAAAAGTAGTACAATACCAATACCACACATTTACTTGTACACTTTACATGATCTACTTGCAACATAATATAACCTGCTTATTTCTAACATAATCGTGACCTCTAACGAATCTTGCCATCCCACGATTCAAGGATCACGATCCCTATCTCTCGTTGACACACGACTCGGGCAACACAGGAACAACCTACTGACTAAATTCAGAAAGTTCAGAAAACGGTAAACTAAACCTATCGTGACAAGGTGCATGAGATTCAAGTGGTGGGATGCTCTGTTCATTCCTGAAGTAGTCGTTGGGGTCGACCTTGGCCTTGGCGATGGCGACCTTGACCTTGGCCTTGGCGATGGCGGTACGGCCGCATGATTTTGTTTTCCGCAACTCAACAACAAGCAGCTAGGCGTGTTGCGGCACTCGACGGGATATTTGGGCTGCCCGTGGGATTGGTGGATTTGTCCGCTGCAGCCCGCACGGGACAAGTGGGATGTGCTTAACGTAAGAAAGCGACTGTCTCTCGCTGCAGAGATTCAACAGGTGAGTCAATTGGCAGTCAAACCGAGCGGGATCAGCCAACAGATGCTACCTTGTTCTATTGATCACCGTTGTTTTGCATAGAACATAGTTTATTATTTTAGTTTGAACTCGTAGCTTTGTGTTAGTATGTTCCTTTCGATCGTTTGCTTCGGTTTGGTGTGGGGCAATAGAAGCTAGTTAAAAGAAGGTAAATTGGTTGGCGTTGTCTGAGTAGCAAATGAGTTACTTAGGTGGTTTAACATGAGCTCATAGTTATTTATACTATTGAGCCTAAGGATTTGGATTTTGTTTTCGAGTTCTACTAAACGTAATGGGAGAAATTCGGACATTTTTGAATTTATCGTGAAATCTCGGATGAAAAGTTAGATCCAAAATTTAAATCTTAGAAGGAAATTGAACCAGATTTTTCTAAGTGATAGAATCTCCCAAAATTGGAACAAATCAAAGTCCACAATATAAAAAATAAGTATAATCAGAATCATTATAAAAGATATTTTGTTTATATGAATTTGGATTTACATATGTTAATATTTTTTTCTATCGCTTGGTCAAACTTTACGAATTTTGTTTGACTAAACTCGTAATGCAGGGTATATGGAGTACGTGGGGACGATATCTACGTCAATCTCCGTCAGGCCTAGTCAGCAACACGCCCCAGCTCGCATATATCATGAATCACACCAGCAACAAAAATGATGCTTTAACGAATCATGCACCAGCTTGAACATATACTCCTGCTTGTTTCACTGCATTCTTATCAGTTCCTACTTTCTCTTACTTGTGTCCAGGTCCTCAAGCGAAAAACAGGATGATCATCACGAATCCCGAGCCATTTATTTAGTGAGTGTGGATGGATGGAATGGGTTGCTCAATACTTGAGTGATGCTCGTCCTCATAAACAACGTTGCATCGGCCCAATTGGGATCAATAATTTGTAGCAAATGGTTGGGATGATGCTCGACGTAACTTAATTTTCCCGATGGTCGCATCCAGCGCTTCGCTGGGCATCCCGTGACATGTTTTAGGAACTAAGGCTGTTCTTTCAATAGAAATAAGGATGTAAATTTTTGCAGTTTACTTGTTTTGCTTATTTTGTAGTCAAAGATTGCTCAATGAATAATATTTTTGAGAAAATTAGTAGAAGAGAAAATTGTCATGCGTAGAGAAACGTGCTGAGAAACATAGAGCGATGCGAAAGTAGTACAATACCAATACCACACATTTACTTGTACACTTTACATGATCTACTTGCAACATAATATAACTTGCTTATTTCTAACATAATCGTGACCTCTAACGAATCGTGCCATCTCACGATCGACTCAAGGATCACGATCCCTATCTCTCGGTGACACACGACTCGGGCAACACAGGAACAACCTACTGACTAAATTCAGAAAGTTCAGAAAACGGTAAACTAAACCTATCGTGACAAGGTACATGAGATTCAAGTGGTGGGATGCTCTGTTCATTCCTGAAGTAGTCGTTGGGGTCGACCTTGGCCTTGGCGATGGCGAGCCTCTCGAAGTTACCCTTGTAGTACTTGTCTGCCCAAACCTTTGCGGCCTTGTAGCTGGTGACGTTGTCCACGACGATATTCTCGCCCAGGTCAAGGTCCCTGCAATTCACGTACGCCGCCCTCGGATTCGTGCTCACATATGGCCCCATGAACTCGTAGAAGTCTTTGATCCACTTTGTACGGGACGCTCCACTTGTGCCCGCTGGCCAGAAATTGAGGTACTGGACGTGGTACAGCACGCCACCACGGTGCGGGAACGGCGTCGCCGACTCCGGGAAGCTGCTGATCTTGCCGCCGTAGGGGTCTATGACCAGGACCCCGGCGTCGGGCTTGGCGAGCCAGGCGAAGATCTCGACCCACACGTCCTTGGGGATGGCCTCATGGACGTAGTCGGACACGGCCTTGTTGGAAAGTTCCAATGGGCGGTTCGTGTTGAGGATGTCCTGCACGGTCGCGGTGCTGCCTAGATCGATGTAGGGCACGGACTGGATCCAAGTCATCTCCTTGCAGTCCGTCCGCTTCACACCGAGCTCGGGGAAGTGGCTTCCCATCAATATTTGGCAGAAGCGAATCGCACGTGCCCAGGTACATGGCCTGAAACCGAACTGCCGATGGTGGGAAGGGAAACTGGGCTATGTAGCACCGAACACGAACGATCCCGACTCGGATTCGGACACTGTAAATTGTCCAAAAGGAAAAGGTCTAGGGGCCTTCTTTGCGCACACGCACCGGCTCGTGAGTACGTGCGGGTTTGGTCGTCGCGTCTCTGCTTTCGCCTCTTGTGCTTCCACGCTCGCGGTCGTTCGGAAAAGAAAAAAAAATACTCCCTCCGACCCGAAATAATGGGCGCGGTGGCGTTTTTGCAAAAACCCCCTTCATGTTTTTCCGACCAAACCCACGGTCCCCGTGACGGAGAGGTCGCCCACCCTCTCCTTTCCTCACTCTCTCTCACCCGACGACGACTCGCGACCAACGCGCTCGCCGCCGATGCGCTCCGCTCCTACTCGCCGACGCGCTCCGCTCTTCTCCCTCCCCTCCACTTCCGCTCGCTTCGCCGAGTCCCCTCAACCTTCAGTCGCGTCGCCGCGCTCCCCTCCACCTACCCGCTGCTAACCTCTGATAAAGATTGGAGCTTTTTCGGTCCAATCCGGCGACGAATCGGGGTATCCGGCGTTGGCGGCGCCGGCTACGGTGGCAGAGAGATCAACACGAACACCATCTGGTCCTCGTCAAGCTCTGCCTCAGCGGAGGCCGAGAAGGACCCGAGCCGGCGCCGCAGTCCACCCGCGCGCTCCTCAGCAGCCTCGTCGTCAGGCCGCCGCAGGGTCATGAAGGCGCAGGGGAACTCCTCCTACCGCTGTAGCCCTCCGGCCCCTGTGTCACCTGCTCTGAGAAGGTCAGCCCGCCGGTCCCTCTCTTTCCCTTTCCGTTCTCAATATCTCGTCGTGTTCCTGTGTGACGAGAGAGAAACATCGATCTGCCCATTGACTGGTAGGGATTTGGGGATTTGGTTGTTGCAAATGAGCATTTACATAGGCTGGTAGACCTCATTGAATTTTGTGATGCACAATCTCATTTGGATAGGCTGGAAGGTTGGAAAATGTGATTGGGGAGTAGTCTTTGGTTACAATGGTATACTTTTGTTCTGTTTGCAGGTTTCGGCCGGATTGGGAAGTTGGTTCTGCGAATTGCGGTCAGTAGAGATGATACAGTATTGAAGTTGTGGCTGTTAATGATCCCTTTATCGATGCTAAATACATGGTAAGGAAGCAACACCAGATTATTCATTTCTAGACTGTAGAACTTCTGCTAGAGTGTTTTGATATGCTAAACATGAACAATGTTCAGTTTGTGCTAGATAATGAGGAACTGTGCCCAGTTTTGCTATGTTGTGTCAAGTCTACAACAAGAATAATTTACAATTGTTTATAATATACTCCCTGCCACTGCCATGCTTATAATTTACAACATAATATACTCCACAATTGTTTTGCTCTAGTATTACTCTACTCTTCTCCTCTTGATCCTCTTCTTCTCCTCCTCATGCAAGCTAATTTAGGATGACTAGTTGTTTGTTTTGTGCCTTCCTTGGCTTCTTGTATTGCCCCTCATCTTCTCCTCCCCTTCTCCTCTTGATCCTCTTCTTCTCCTTAGTCTTCTCTTCTTCTATTATTGGTTGTTTTCCCTTCCTCTTCTCCTGCCAGCCTTCTCTTCTCCTATTCTTGGTTGTATTGCAGTTTCAAATTCGCCTATTTGTGTTTCCCGAATGAGATCAAGTTTCTGTAAATAGTAAACACAAAATTTTGTCAGTAAGATGCAATCTTAAAATAGATCAAGTAAGTACAAGCAATAAGACATTGACATACACTCTTGACTCGACGGAATGGACGGACAATGCTTGATGGGTCCTCCAACCATGTGGCATATTCTTTTGCTGGGATAAATGGGTCATCATCCAGGATTACTTGCGACCTTCCTTTTCTCTTTGATGCTTTCTTTGCTTGTTTATCCTTCATCTTCTCCTCCTCTTGCTCCACTAGTTGTTTCTCATAGTCGGCTATTAGCTTTAAGGTATCTTCATACAGTGTGCTATCAACCTCTAGTATGTTAGGCAGCTTTCCCTCTCTTATTAGCTTGTCCTTGCCCATGTGGGGTGGCTTATATGTGTTTCCACCTTGGTCTTTCATAATCTCCAACAAGACAGACTGCAAGGTGATATACACTTTGGCAAGTGTCTTCACGTCATATGCATCATAAGCTTGCTCCACTGTTTCTATCAGTTCTTTGAGATTTTTAGGTGCACTCTCAAATGCCAAGGATTGGATGGAGCTGAAGAAGCAAAGGTCCAAAACATTCAAATCCGGCGAGTTAGGAGGTTGGAAAGTCAGCCTAATATCCAGTCCTGAAGCTTTTACGGCGGCCAGAAATACAGGATCATCAGGCTGAACATGCGTTCGAGCATTGTCTTGCTGTATCCATATTGTTTCCGCATATCCATCATCAGGCCACACTTCTACAATTGCTGGAATTACCTTCTCACATAGGTATTCCCGCATGACGTCTCTAGTAACATTGACGTTCTTTAATTCCATTGTGCCTTTTGTCCTATACTTTGAGTCGTATTTGGCAGCATCTTCTGTGACAAAAGCCCAGATGCCAACCTTTCCGTCAAATGTCACGTTTCCTTGCTCATCATGTCTAGGTCTTGCAACTATAGTTAAGAACATGACCTTGCCGATGTTGTTTTTGTTATGGATAGTACGAACTGGTGCTGCTTCTTCTCGTGTTAGGTAGTACGTCCGATCTCGCTTAGTCATATTAAACCATTTTTCATCCATGTGCATTGTGTTCCCCATCTTCTTGAACCAAAGCTTTGCTTGTAAGATTGTGGTTTCATCGACCATTGAGATGCAATGTATGAGCCTTCTTAATCTGTTTTCCAAAGATAGATGTGTTTTCAGGCTATTGGTATGGCGCCTTAAATCGCCCCATTCCAACCTCTTTTGCAGTGTTGCGAAAGGGATATCAAGGGACCTAGCCAGCGCCCTCAGTGTACCCCTTTTGTTCAAGGGAACTTGAGGCACCCTTTCATCGAGTTCAAGCTCCCTCCTCTTTCTTCCGCACCTGCCCTTCCGCTTGTTTGAGAAATCAGGCACTTCATTTCTGCCCTCTTGATCTATGGCCTTCTTCCATATCTTCTCCACTGATCTGAGACTTATTCCCAAAAGTTGAGCCACATTTTCCTTATCTGCCTTCACCACAGGTCTATCTTTTCCTAGAGCTTTGAGGGCAATATATGCTGCAAATTTAGAACTCTCCGGCACATCATGTCTTTGCACAGCATGTTCTTGTTCTTCTTCTTCTGGAACATCAGCAGCTTCACCTTCTTCTGGAACATGAACAGCTTGTTCTTGTTCTTGTGGAGTATTTGGACTGAAGTTGAGATCCAGCTCTTGTGGAGGTGTTAAGTTGATATCAAAGAGGACCATCTTGTCCTATGGTGGACTGGGCAACCTGCAGAAAAGCAATTAGAAAATTATTTAGTTTCAGTGGAGTAACATGACAATGCCATATATTTGCTGTGAAACTGAATATACTCACAAATGCTCACACATTTGCTTTTGGAATGTACAGGCAGTGATCATGGAGTGAAAGCAAAAGGAGATGGGCAGTTCAGTTTCAGTTTCAGAAGGAAAATATCAGATGAGTGCCTTCCACCACTAGTTAGGCCCTTGGAACCTTGGGCTTGATGTTGCTTACATTCATGACAGCATTGCACACTTAATGCCAGACATTTATTTTAGCTGTCATACTATGTTTTAGCTGTCAATGCTATGTTGGAGTAGTTAACTGTTTCAATGCTTCAGTTCAATATTGCTATAGCAGCTGCTGGCATTGGTCTTCTCTGCTATGTTGGTGTTCACTGGACTGAGTGTGCACACTGGAGGAGCAGCATGCTATACTGTGTAAGGCTTATATAGATCACTGCTGTCATGAAATGAAGCTTGTGAACTACACTGCTGCTGGATCACACAGATCACAATCAAGAAGGTATTCAACTGCAGCCAGCTTTATTGATATACAAGGACCAAAGACAGATCATGCAAATTGGTAAACTATTTTCAACTGAATGTTCCTATTGTAGGCCCTGTTGTATTCCTGGGATAGAGGTCGAAGCTTATTTGGTAAACTGCAAATTGTCCAAGTCTATCGGTGGATTATTGGTTTTCTGCTTAAGGTAATCTACATGCCTTTGTTGATAAGTTTGCATCATGGAGTAGCATGGTTTGATCCCTAACACTAACTTGCATTACAGGTTGAACAGGTTCAGTAAACAGATAAACAGAAAACAGAGAATGACGGCGGAGGCAGTTTATCATGTACTTGTTGGGCAATCAAGTTTCTATGATTGTAGTGCTGAACCTGTTGGAGGTGATGCTAAGATATGAATGTTCTGACATACTTGTTGCTTAAAATGTCAAATTCGTTGCTTAAAATGCTAAGGTATCAGGCAGAGAGTGTTTGCTCTGGAGGATTCAGAGAGGCAACTGCACATTGTTTTCCTGCACATTGATTCAGAGAGGCTGGAGGATTCGAAGGGTATGTTCTCATCTCAGCATCTATTTTTTGAATATAATTGCTCACCTTATGGCTTGTCAATGACTCAATGTACAGGTTCAGTAGCTATCAATTTGATCCCTAACACTAACTGCGTTGAACAATTTCAGTAAACAATGAACAGACAACTCTGGCGAACAGGCACCTGGAGCGGAGCTCTGTGGGCGAGCTCGCAGACCTCGTCGCCGCCGGCCGCTTCCACGCCTCCGTCAACTCTGGCGAAGTCACTCCTCCTCTCCTCCCAGCCACCAGCCGCCTCCGTCCCCGACCTCTACCACGCCCTCGTCGCCGCCGGCCGCTTCCACGCCTCCGTCAACTCTGCCGCCTACCAGGGCGACCCGCAGGCCTCCGCGCTCGTCGTTGACGCCCGCGCCCCGCTCCGGCGACGCACTCCGGCGAAGCGCTCCGGCGGCGCGCTCCGGCGGCTATTTCTCCTCGCCGACGCCCGTGCCCCGCTTCCTCGTCGGGCGGAGCCGCCGCGGACGCGCGCTCTCCGGCGATTTGCGGAGTACACGAGGAAGGACTTGATTTTAAAACATTTTGAACTAGCGGGGGGTTTTGTAAAAAAAAATTGAACAGTGTCCGCCCATTAATTCGGGTCAGAGGGAGTACACGAATTAATTAGTTCGCTTGGCGCGTGCGCCTTTTTCGCCCCGCTCGCCTTCGTTCGAAAAAAAGAAAAAACACGTTAGTTGGTGACGAGGATCGATCGTTCATTAGTCTGTAGCTAGTACTACATGCTGATCGATCCAAAGTTTCATTTTTCTCGTGGCTAGCTACTCCAGCTGTTAGAGCTCTTATACGTACGTACACAGGCAATTCACTTAGCTCGCTCGCCTACTCACACCAAGCATGACGTTACCAAGCTAGTGTTCAATATCACGATATTTTATGCTTATAAACTATATATATATATAGGGCAGGTATATTCTAAAACCAGTTGTAGAATAAGAATCTACAACCAGCGGCTCCTTATAGGGGAGCGATTCCAGTGGAAGACCCCAAAT
Source organism: Poa pratensis (assembly GCA_947311845.1). NCBI lineage: Eukaryota > Viridiplantae > Streptophyta > Magnoliopsida > Poales > Poaceae > Poa > Poa pratensis. Next base: position 23,656,166 of record CAMZMU010000068.1, read on the forward strand.
CCCGACCTCCAGCGCGCCGCTCACCTCCGCCCCGACCTCCAGCGGCGCCGTGAGCCAACCCCCGACCTCCTGTGCCGCCGCTCACCTCTGACCCCGTCCTCCAGCGGCGCCGTGAGCCCACCCCTGACCTCCAGCGGCGCCGCGAGCTCACCCCGACCTCCTGCGCCGCCGCTCACCTCCGACCCCGTCCTCCAGCGGCGCCGCGAGCCCACCCCCGACCTCTGCCGCCGCTCACCTCCGACCCATTCCCCGACCTCCAGCGCGTCTGTGCGCCGCCCCTCCCAGATCTTCAGCGCCGTCGCGAGCCCCTCTGCCGACCTCCTGCGCCGCGGGGCGCTGCCCTTCCCCAACCTTCTGCGTCGCCGTGGGCTGAGCCTCTCTCGACCTCCAGCGTCGGTGCGTCACCGAATCCCTTTGCGATGAGCGCCCTGCGCGGCTCTCAACCCCCACAGCTCCGTTGGTGGCGGCAAAATCCATCCACGCCGCTGCCGGCCCTGGTCTTCGCTCGCCGTCGGACGGATGGATTGGAGGTCCGCGCGGCTTCCTCCCCCGCATGCCCGGTCGCCGGCGATTCAGGGCGCCGCCAGCCCAGCCTTCCGCTCTGCAGGGCGCGGCCGGCCCGATCTCCGGCAGTACAAGGCGCCCGTCGGCCAGGTCCCGTGCTTACTGCATCCCTGTCCCACGCTCCTTCTCTCTGACTGGTCACTCTGTCTCTCCGCTCGAGATGCAGTTTTAGAGTAGTTGCTTTCATTCGACTCGTAGCAGTACACTGCTAGCAGTTTCGATTGTACTGCTCGACTGTTTTATCATGTGCTTTAGAAACGGATGTAATGAAAATGGCGACAGGAAGTACAAATATGTGGTATTGGAAGGACACGTGTTAGGTGTTAGCAGTCACTGCTTGCTATTTCGATTCAGATCGAAGCACCATAGTCGTGCAGATATGTACTCCGTAGACATTAGCAGAGCACATCAATTCAGACATTCAGATAGCGATGCTACTACTGCTCCTCTCTTCTTTATTCATTCAATTTGAAGCGGTCACACAATGGAAAAATCAAAGGAGAGAGACAATATATATATGCGGTGGAGAAGATAAGGATAAGAAAGAGAATGGGGCCGATGCTTTTTTTTTCTTCTTCTATTTTGCTTTTCTTTTATTCGTTGGTGTATATAGATGTAGAAAACAGATACGTCTTCAGTTGGTTTCATTGTCCAGGATGAATGCCTGTTCCGATTCCCCGTCGCTTTTGTTGCAAAACGGAGTTGGCTCACCAGAATCGAAGCGGTTTCTTTCATTTCTCTCTATTCCCCTTCTCTAGGCAGTATCATTTTTTTTTCATACGACTATGTGCATTACGGTTGTTTACTGATGGGAAGTGTAGTCATTCATATAGTGCATTTCCCATGTCGGGCATAGCATGAGAGATGAACAATGCATTTTTGCGGCAGTACAATTGTTTGCTAATGGGAAGTATAGTCATTAATCTTGGGCAGTGCATTTTCCATCTTGCATGTGTAATAAGTTCCTATGGAGTATACGGTATTCTATCAATTTTTTATTTTTTACAGCAGAAGAAATGCATACAGATTTAGTAACACTTAACTAAGTATAGATAGCCCATTTCAGAAGATATATTATTGGAGAAAATCCTTACTTTTCAATTGGACAACTAGTTACTGCCTTTCGTTTTTACAAGCAAATACTACCCAGTTATTTTGAAGATATATTATTAATGTGTAAACTCATGTTTATTTAATTTAATTGAATTTTAGCATGGAAGTGTAGAAAAAATCGGTCCATAGGTATACATAAATACATCTGGAAGTGCAATAAATTCTTCCATTTGAAAAGTACACAGAGAGAAAACGGGAAGTACAAATGTTTAGAATCGGGAAGTGCGAAGTGCACCATCCAGCAAAGTGTACAAAAATTATTAATATTATGCGCAAAAAGCAGGAAGTACACAAAGGTCCAACGTCGGAAGTACGGAGTCCAACTGAAGTACGACGTCTCAGCCTCGATAAACCCAATTCTACAAAATAATTAAATTTAAATCTCTCCTATGTAAAGATATATAAGTTAGGATTACTACACCCCCACCCCCAACCATAAGTCACAATGAATACACATTACATGATTTTTTCGATCCAACGGCTCGGCTTCGTCGCCCGTCGTCGCTTCCGCGGCGTACGGGCGGACTCAGCCTCGGTGGCGTTGACGGCGACGAAGCCTCCAAACCCTAACGCCATCGCTAACGCACCATGGGTTAGACATTTCTCTCATTAATTGGTGAAAAATAAAACATGTGAATTAGTTACGTTCACATATGGGCGATGCACAAAACCAACATGAGTCACAAAAAAATAATCACAAGTTAGACTCACAAAATAAAGGGCAGTACAATATTGCCAACGTAGACAGTACAAATTTTAAGCACATGAAGTACATGTACAAGACATAATATTATATTAAAAATAATAATAAATCGAACTTCTTGTTATTACCTTCGCGTCGACGACGACTCAGTCGAGCCCATTATATTGTTCTAGAAAAACAAACGATGACACAAAATAAGGCAATACAGGGTTGCAACAGTCGGCAGTACAACCGGATCAACAAAACAGTTCAGGTATGTTTCTAGGAAAGTACAAATATTTTGTTTGTAAATTTCACATCCCACCAGAAAAAGTTTAACAAAACGGTAAATATAAAGCCTAGAAATCCACATAAATAATCCGGGAAGTACAGAACTCACTTTCGAGAAGTACAAGTGTGGGACGAACAAGGTTTGACCGAAGTTTGACCGCAAAAAAAACCACTTAGAAATCGTTTTTTGAGATTTTCGTTACCGGTTTTACCGGTAAATTTAATAGATGTGTATTGTCCGGCTGAACATTTCGAGTGATCATACACTTAAAATGGACACTATATGAGAAAGTTGTCGCTGATTTACTGAAAACTAATCGTGAAAATACCCCGTCGACAGTACACACGCATCAACCTTGAAGTTCAAGTATGTTTTTAGGCAAGTCCAGGTATTTTGTTAGTGAATTTCACATACCAATGGGTGTTCAACGAAACCGTAAATATCGCGCCTAGAAGTACACATAAATAATCTGAGAAGTACAAAACTCATTTTTGAGAAATACAAGTCTGGAAAGAACAAGTTCTAGCGAATAATAGTCGCTATATATTTTGCTACACATATTTTTAGTATGAACAAGTTTTAGTGAATAGTACCCCGTTGCCGGTACATATGCATCATCTAAGAAGTTCAAGTATGTTTCTAAAAAAGTGCAGATATTTTGTTTGTGAATTTCACATCCTGCCGAGAAGTTTAATAAAACAGTAAGTATCCAGCCGAGAAGTACACATAAACAATCTGGAAAGTATAAAACTCACTTTCAGGAAGTACAAGTGTGGTATGAATAAGTTTTAGTGAATAATAGTCGCTACTTTGCTACAAATATATTTTATTTTTATTTTCATTTATTAGTAGATACTCCCTGACTTTATCTTTACAACGCAATCAGAATCACTCGATCCCGATGTCGGATGGGTTGCTAAATAATTTATCAAACGGGTAAAAATGGTTTGACCGAACTTTGATAGCAAAAAAAATACACTTAGAAATCGATTTTCGAGATTTTCGTTACCGGTTTTACCGGTAAATTTAATACAAGCGTCTTTTCAGTCTGAGCATTTCGAGTGGTCATACACCTGAAACGGACATCGTATGAGAAAGTTATCGCTGATTTAGTAAAAATTAATCACGAAAACTACGTCGGCAATACAGACGGATCAAACGAGAAGTTCAGGTACTCTGTTTCTTCGGGGCGGAAATATTTCACAATAATCTCGTCGATTTGTGTTTTGTATGTCTGAAATGTCAGTAGCATAGGCTTCATATGGTGTAATATGAGTCTAATTGTAATAAGTATTGCATCTCATAACGAATTAAAGTGCTAAACTCGTCAATTTGATCTCGGCACTCCCGTGAAACACCGATATTGTGATATTAGAACTATTAAAATTACTTTTAAACGGTAATCAATTTGCAAAACCGACCAACATAAAAAAGTTGTGTATCATCGGTATCTTTCCAACGCCATATCACTTGAATCATTCCGATAAGTGGTTGAGAAACGACGGTCAAAATTTGGTCCGCCCATATATGTTATTATGATGTTAGAACTATTAAAATTACTTTTAAATGCTAAATAATTTGCAAAATCGACCAACATGAAAAAGTTGGGTATCGTCGGTATCTTTTCAACGCCATATCATTTGAATCATTCTGATAAATGGTTGGGAAACAGCGGTAAAAATTCGGTCCGCCCGTATATGTTAACTACAGATTTGTGTATTTTTTAAATCACTTTTAATCGGTGAAGAATTTGGAAAAATCGTAAAAGTATAAAAGTTGCGGAATTTCAATAGCTTTCCAATGGCATATCGTTTGCATCATTCTGATAAGCGGTTGAAAAAATATTTGAAAAATACGTTCGCTGTTATATTTTCAGATTTGAATACTTTCAAAATTAGTTTCAAACCGTAACGAATTTGGAAAAATGTTGTGAGATAAGAAAGTTGCGGAATTTCATTAGCTTTTCAACGGTATATTATTTGCTAAATTTGGACAAACGGTTAAAAAACTACGTCAAAAATACGGAATTTGTACTTCTCGATCATACGAGCAGTACATGTCGAACAGAAGGACAGTACAACTTCGGTTGTAGATCCTGTTGTAGAATAGCTCACACACACACACACACACACACACACACACACATATATATATATATATATATATATATATATATATATATATATATATAGAGCGCACACTTAGACGATAGTCATTTGGTCTAAGACAAATCGGGCCGAAATCGAAAACTTACGTATGTTATAGCCACCAAAAATGAATGGGAAAACTGCCAAATAGAAAACGATCTTCCATAGCCTCCAAAACAGGCGGTAGCTCTCTAACCTCACAAGATCGTGAAAATCGCAAGTCCTGGAAACCCTAACTTCCCGAGAGCTTTCCAACACCACCGGAATAATCTCGGTCGGTGATCGCATGCATCCACAAGTTACGACTCACGCAAAAAAGACGTCGATATAGAAATCTTCCAACATCCAAAAACATTTTCATACGAGCTTTCATACTACTACTCTGAAACGAGTACAATGTGGTAGATAGCCCCGGAAAACGGGTGGCAAAACGCCACGACGAGCTCATTCCCGCCACCTGAACATGTCGTGAGGGTTGCCTAGGTTTGAGTGTGAAGATGTTTTGGGAGGGGCGCGGGCAACGTGCATTCTCTCCCGCCGAACACTCGAGAGCACTACTCCGTTATTCAGCCTGGTCTCGCGCATATTTCACTAAAACCATGACATCTTTCTCATTCGGACATGTTCGACCACTCAAAATGAAGTAGATGGACATGGTGAACAATATTAATACGTACTACTACTAGTTTTCAAAGTTGATTGTCGTTGTTTGATTGCATATAGAAGCATGCTATATACACGACTAGGGCTCACGTCCGTACGTACTTGAACACGATGAATTTGATTGTTGAGTTGTGCACGGGAATTATGTTGCCGTCTCGATCCGCCTCCAGCCAGCCAATGATACGACAGCAACCAGCTCCACGCGGATCGCTCCATCTGAACATGATTTCAGCCGTCCACGATTCGATCTGAGCCGTCCAAATCCGCACGGGAAAACCAAACGGAAGCAACTGGTGCTCGATTCCCACGCCGCCGCCCACGCTCCAACTCCCGACGCCCACTCTTCACTCCCGCCAGCGTAGCGCCGCCGCCTCCTCCTATCCTCATCACCTCCCGCGCCCCCTCCTCCACCCTCACCAGTTCCTCCTGCCGCCACCATGCGCATCCCGGAGAGCCACGGCATCGGAGCCAGACGCCGGCGCCGGAGGGAGCTGCAACGACCCTCCACGACGCATGCCGGAGACAGCCCACCACGACGGCGACGGCGACCCCGACCCGACCTAGCAGGTAACTCCCCGCCTCGATCCACCACTGTCCTAGGCCTGCTGCGTCCCATCTTTCCTCAACCTCATTTTTTCCCCGTTCGGATTCCGTCTGTTGCAGCAGATCGAGATCGGCCATGGAGCGAGCTCCTTTCGCAGCGCCACCGCCCCCTCCTGCTGCTGCCGTCGCCACCGTCGGAGAATGAAAACCCCAAGGGAGAAGGACCACCAGAAGCCCCGGATGCGCCGCCAAAAGAAGGAGAATCCTTCACACAAGGTCAAGTCCGCCTCTTCCCCATCTCGTCTGTACATTTTCCCCCTGTTTCTGTGACTGAATCTCAACTGTGTAGGCATATGCATGCACTTAGTTGTATCAAGTGCACGGGCTGTCTCATTTTGTATCAATTAACTGTATTACGTTGGTTCATCAACTCCGTGTGTGTGTGTGTGTGTGTGTGTGTGTGTGTGTGTGTGTGTGTGTGTGTGTGTGTGTGTGTGTGTGTGTGTGTGTGTGTGTGTGTGTGTAATACAGGTATGAAATGTAACTTGCTTAGCTGTATAATGTGTCGTTGAGACATGATAAAAAAAAGGATATTTTTTTTGACTGATTTGGCACTATCAAGATGAGCATGTGTGCAATGACCGAGAGACATTGCTGAAATTAATTAGATGCTGTCCAAGGATTCTTCGCTCCGTCACTCCTTCCCGTGTTTCGTTTCAGTTCAGTAGCTAGGTTCCCTTAGAGATCATGAATGGAAAATGATAGAAGCCATGCTTTTTTATTTTGCGTCAAATACAGGTGTTGCTCTTGGCTCCTGATTCCTTGGTTCAGTGGCTTTTTTTGTTGTGACTTGCGAGTTCTACCAACAATCGATCTATATTGGTCATGCACCAATGCACTGTAATTCAGCTACAGACCAAGACGCAAGTCTGTGCATTTATTATCTTATTTTTGCTAGTACCAACCCGTATTAATCTATGATGCCATAATTTTGTCCCTTTGCTTCATCATCAATCCATCTTATCCATGCCTGTGTCTGTGAACCAACATTCTTGCATTGGCAGAAATGCTGTCATTGAACAAACTCTGGCTCTCAATCTCATTTGCTTTTGTGTTTTGCAAGACAATGGTGTGCCCCTGGTTGTGGTCTCCGTGTGCCCCTCTGCGCAACCCGGTGTCGCCGCTGCCGCCGGCAAGGGCTTCATCAGTATCGGTGCTGCTGCTCCTGGACTGGTCGTGGCCATCCGCTGTTGCCAGCAAGGGCTCTGGAGCTACTACCAGCGTAGTCCCGGACCAAGCCCTCAAGCTGCTGCTGCCGGCCACAACTCCGACCTGGTGCTGCGACTTCGTAAAAAAGAAGAAGAGAAAGGTTGTTTTCTTTCATTCCATCCTGGGTCAAGTGTTGTGATGATTGCAAGCTTCGGTCACTACCTAGCCCAAGTGTAGAACTTGTCTGGTCTTAAAATGCTGAGAAAACTTGCTAACATGTAGGGTCATTCCATCATCATTGCTTCATTTAATTCTGATATCTGCTCAGTTAGATCATTTTGGATCACATAAGCATTATCTCCTCTACGTGCTCTGGCACGTGGCTGTGGTCTGCTATGGATTTGACCTTTAGGTTCAAATAGCACGATGAATGCCACTAGATGGTAACCAGGCCTTGGTTAGGGAGGAACGACTTTATTTATTTGGTATTGTTCTAGTTCTATCTCAGCAATTTCTTGCTTGCTTGGTATTAATTATTTGCCATGCTTTGGTTTTGGAGAACAGGACAAAATTTATTTTTGTGTGTACAATTCATTGTTTTCCTGCTGTTCAGAGTTAGCTTCACCTTGTTCCTTGTATCTAGTCAACTGAATTTAATTTGGTGCCACACTTTTCACTAGGGAGGAGAGAAGCGGCAGCTTCTTGATGACATGGATCGTTGTTGGGCCTCCAGTGGTGCTACTGCAGCTGGGCTAGCCGTGGCGGCAAGTTCACCGTGCCGCAACTGTGATGGCAGTGCTATCTCGGCTCGGCTATAATTCTCTCAGGTGATTCCTCGAGTTCCCCTTTTATCTTTGGCATTCTCATGCTACCGCAGCCATTGTGCTCCGGCTTCTTGTTTCGACCATCGGTTGGTTAATGTGGGTTATGTGTCTTTCTAGTTAATTTGTGGCATTGGTTAATGTCTAGCTTACTGTCATGTGATTCATGACACTTACACCTGATTTTTATTTAATGTGGGCTTGACCTGGAGCTTGAGTTCTTATCTGAGAGGGCTTTGGTATTTACTATGATGTGGCACTGTTTGCACTTGTTGGAGCTGATATGGACCTGTGGCTATGTTGGTTGGTATTTTGTGTTTGTTTGCACATAATGTTGCCTAGGATGAATTATGTTGCCTTATCGATGCTAGTACTGCTGATTATAGAAACATGGATTTTCTGCCCCTAAAACTGTGCCGAATTCTTGACTGACTTGAAACTTGTTTTCAAATTCATAGCTCAGGTTTAATAATAATGTTAGAATGGACCAGTTCCTAATTCCTTTTAACCTTATCCCCAAAATAAAGGTGTTGCAAACGACTTGAGCCTAAGCTCTTTCCTTTTGTTTGTGTTTTTTGTATTTCAGCGGAGAAGTGGAGCTGGTGGTAGCCATGGCTACCGGATCTGGCGGCCATCTTCTTCTACCCGGTGGTTTTGGGTAAGTTTGTGGTTCCTCTCCTTTCTCCACGTGCTCTATGATGCCATGGCTGTGTTCGTATATGGCCATGGAGCCGATGAAATTTGTTTCGAGTTATGGTGATGGTGGTCATGTGCCATCCAGCTTCTAAGTTATACTTGATCCCATGACACCACAATTGATTTAGAAGTAGATTAACTTGCTTAGAAATCCTATTGTATATGTAGTGCTTGAGTGCCTCATGTTAGGTGTATTGCTGCATGGTGTTACTGTCGATGGTGAACTCATTCTATACAGGAGGTGTGCTATACACCTTATAAAAACTTGCCAATAACATATTTGTTAATTGTGTTTTGGGATTGCTATAAAATAATATGGTTGGTAGAACTTGTTGGAGCTGATCAAAGGGGTAAAGTTGGTTGCACTTGTGACTCGACACAATGTTGCCATCGATAAATTTTGGACAGTGTATGAATGGTCAGCTATTGACTGACTCTAATAATGTAAGAATAAAAGCGGATGGTGATAATTGTGTGTGGTGCTGGTCAGTCAGTCAAGAATGAATGGACTCTGTGTGTGGTCATAGATCAGTTACTTCTATCTGACAGCTTTTATGCATGCAGTAGTGTAACATGTGTTAGTTTTAAATCTTATTATATAATACCTATTTTTTTTCTATTCTGAAAGATTGCTAAATTTTGGATGGTTGAATACTCATATTATTTTTTGAAACGAAATACTCATATTATATGTTCATGTTAATTCTGTTTGGTTAGTCGAGAACATGCGTCTTGAAGCTTATATTGGGCATAGTAGACTGGGTTCCTGTTTGTTCCAAGGCCAATTTTTATGTTCATTTTTCTCCATCCTGTACTTGGACATGTGGTGCTTCTTTTGCCCAGATGCACATCAGTTGGAAGCTGGAGGAACAGGGTGCCTTGGTCGAGCTATTATCTGTCTATGCAACAGATTTCTTTGTGGCGCCTTGATTAACTCTGCTTGTCATATATATATGTTCTGACCAAGATTTCAGATTGGAAAGAATCACGGATCACAGCTTGATGCGTTGTATGGTCCCATGATTGTTTCATCGGCTTACCTTGTCGTTCAGTGTCGTGGGGTTTCTCTTTTGGTTAGACATCTTATGATGAGCGTTGGAGGATTGTATGTTTGAATTGCACATGAGCTGTGCTTTATGCACTTTTATCATCCATTGTTAGTTTGCTGTGTGATCCGAATGTCTAGAAAACAGCTTAGGTCATGTCGAATTTTTGAACAGCCTGCTTATAATTTTTTTACCTTGGAATCATTGGAACCAAGAAGAGGTGTCTTTATTTATAGATAATCGTGTAGTCGTTTCTTCTTTTTATTTTTGGATCAAAACTTACCTAGCATATGCACAATCGGCAGGTTTTTCCACGAGAGCTGAAGGTCAGAGCGATGCTCATCGCTTTCAAGTATGAGAAGATCTGGGCACCCTGAGGTGGAGCCCACCACTGGTATCGGCGCGGTCGTAGACATGCGGTTGTCTCGGATGGTGCCTCTCCTTGCAACCTCGGTCCACTGAGATCAGTGTTGGCTACAATCCGTCTTAGGAAGCTTCCTAGCTCCAGCTCTTCTCCTCTGTTCTGAGCTATGGTTGTCGTGTCTTGGTGTTCTAGGGACAATGTTTGGTCTTGTTGCGTGTATGGTTTGCTTAGTTGTACACTCTCAGCCTTTTATCTGTCAAGCTTTATGCGCTGACCACTATTCCAAAAGACCGATCTGATGGAAAGGGAGGGCAATCCACTTATACACTCAACACCCCTCCTCACATGTGACGGTCACAGACAGGTCAACGTGTGTAAACTCAGAGGTACGGCTCAAGAGGCAAGTATGTGGACGGATGTGGCACCCGCAATTTTTTTAGGAAAATTGCGCCACACAGGACTCGAACTCGAGACCTTGGCTCTGATACCTTGTTAAGCTTCATGCGCTGACCACTATTCCAAAAGACCGATCTGATGGAAAGGGAGGGCAATCCACTTATACACTCAACATTATCCATGTGTTTGTGTGAAAGCAGTGATAATTGGATGGTGGCGATTTTTTGTGCAGCTCAAATAGTGAGCAGCGATACTTTTATATTTGTGCGGTGGTCAAAAATAAGTTTTTCCTGCTGATTGTCATATATCCGCCCTCACAGCTGTTGGTTTTATATATGCACTATATCTTGTTGCTATAGTTGTTTGTATGTATGCGCTTTGTATTTATGACACTTAATCTTGTTTGACTGACCGTCCGATGTTTGCATGCTTGTTTATGGCTGCTATAGGACTATCCTGCAGTGCCTGTGTTCTTCTTTGTCTTGGTAAATACTACATGTCCATTGAAATCTTCTTGAACATTGCAAGTACTTGATGCTCATACCTTTTTTTGTTCTTCTTGTAGGTGAATAGACTGTCTCTTAAGCCCAAGAGCATGCTTGTACCCCACTGAGAGCTTCTTCCCATGCTATTATGCTTGCATTTGGACTAGATTATCCTTCACCTCCCCGGTCGCTGTAGTGTGATGGTTTAGGTGAGTGTGATAATCTCCTTGTACTTGATCTGTGATGGCATGGCCATCGAGCCATGGTTGTTTTGCATGTATGTTCAGCTTTGGTGATCTGCTAATTATTGGCTGTTCTCTGAATTGCAACATCCAACTAGAACATTCAGAGCAATTGTTGGTGAGATGCATGCGTTGTTAATTTGTAAAATGCATCTTGACAGGGTAAATCGTGGATAGAGTAATCATAGTGCTATGTGGTTCCCTATCCTAGTCTATCGTTCCATGTTCTGCTTTTACTAGTTTATTAGTTGGTCCTCCATCCAACGTATGAACTGAAAGAGGTCTAGTTGTTTGACAGTGTGAAGTTATTGTTTCTTTGTTGTTGCTGGCATGTAGTTCAAACCTTACTTTCGTATGATAAGTAACATGATGTGGTTCACAGCTTGCTGTTTGGAAAGATGACATCTTTTGTTTGTTGCAGTTCGACAGGCAGAAATATAAGCAGTGGGAGGAGCTGAGCAGCTCGCCGGTGAGTGGCGATCATAGTGGCGCTCTTGCCGGCGCGGACGCTGGATGGCGACCAGCGCCGCCGCCACGCCATGCACCCTCCAACTAGGGCCTCGCGGCTGCCGGGACCGAGAGCTGAGAGGCGTGCGAGCATCCCTGCCCCTACCTAACTGATCACCCATGGGGGCTGCTGCTGTTACATTTCTTCATCGAGCTGGTTCTTCCATTGGGAGGTATAAATCCCTCATTTCAAGTGTTGTTTTTGCATGGTACCTAATGGATTGTATCCTGATGTAGTAAATACAGCAGCCATAAATATTGATTCACCATGTTTTGTCAGGAGTAGTTGATCATATCCTGATACAACCAGCTGGGCATCGTTTTGTTGATTCACCATGTTTAAGGCGTAGTAGTAAAGCAGCCATATTCAATTTTTTCTGAGTAACTACGGCCGTAAATACAATATTCCTTTGTAAATATTTTTGAAAGTAATTTCTCTAGTGTTTGCATGTTAAATATTGCTAAATGTTCCAACTTGATTTCGAATTTAGCAATTTTTATTTGTTGTGGCACTGAACTACCGAGAGCTATTCAATCTTCATATTTCAGAGCTTCGGTCTTAAAACACTCAAATCTGAAACTCTTGACACTGTTTAATCATGAAATAAAAAACCACTGATGTATTTAATAGTTCTGGTATGAGTTTCAGTTTCCTAAAACTAGTGAATCTTTAATCCGAAAGTAGTGCATCTGGGAGAAACAATTATGAGTGTGTTACTGCTACTGTGAATTGTTTGTTTCAGGTTTGTTCATCAGATGCTTTACCTCGGGGTTGGAACTAATCAAAGCTCACACATTGTTTTTATGCTTTTTGTGATGACTTGTCTGTTCCGCTCCCTTGAGATCCTTCATTTAAGAAAACTGATATCATGAGAAAATACATATAGACTTGTAGAGTAATCATAATGCTAAGTGGTTAGCTATCCTTAGTTCATTTTGCTCTTGTCTGCTTTTACTAGTTTAGGCGGTCCTCCATCCAACGTATGAACTGAAAGAGGCGCAGTTGTTTGAGAGTGTGAGGTTATGGTCTTAGGGTAACACTATGTTGCTGGCATGTGGTTCAAACCTTACTTTTGGATGATATACATGCTTGTGGTTCATAGCTTGCTATTTGTAAGGATGATTTCTTTTGTTGGTTGTAGTTCGACGTGCAGAAATATCAAGTAGTGGGAGGTGCTGGGCAGCTCGCCAGCGAGTGGCGACCACAGTGGCACTCTTGCTGATCCGGACGCCCGATGGCAACCAGCACAACTGCCACGACATGCACCCTCCCGCTGAGGCCTCCCCGCCGCTGGACCGAGAGCCGAGTGGCGTGCTGGCACCCTTGCCCCGACCTAGCTGATGACCCACTGCAGCTGCTGCTGGTACTTCCATTGAGAGGTATAATATCTCATTTCAAGTCTTGTTTTGTGTGTTTGAAGTGTTGTATTGGCAAAACACCTAATGGATTGTATCGATGAGTAATACAACAGCCAGAATAATCGACTCACCATGTTCTGTTTGGAGTAGTTGATTATATGTTTGGGCGTTTCAAGTGTTGTATTGCAGCTAGCTGGGCATCGTTTTGCTTATTCACTATGTTTAAGTACTAGTAGTTCTAGGCTTTTCTCTCTCGCCTCCTACTCGCACTACTAGCTACAATACTACTAGTCTGCTTCCATCCCGTTTATCTTTTGCACATGATATGCTAATTGATAGTGATGGTATAATTTTTAGGCTTTGGCTGTAACACAGAAATGAGTACTGCTTTGTTTCCTTCTCCGTGATGTTTAGGATTACGAGGGGTTTGATTTAATTGCTAGCTGGTATCCCGATCTTAGTGTTCTTATTGTTTTTGCGGGTATATCGCAATGTTGATGGTGATGTTTGGAGTTTTCCATTGGTAATAACTTTCTCTGAGCTGGTATTTTGGTCAAAATTTTATGCTCTTGTGTTTGTGTCGTGCTTGTTAATCTTGCGCACTTGACCAGTTAATATCTCTGCATGCCCAAGTCATGCCCAAGTCTCAGTTCTGTGTTTAAATGATTATCCTTGTATGTGTTGTGCGTTTTGTAAATATCAATCTTGAATTCTGTACATGAATAATTTCCAATATTACGTTTTTTGATGGTGTATTTTTTGTGGCAAATCATGTAGTAGTGTTGATGTACAAACATCTTTGCTCGGTACATGAACTTATTGATCCTGATTAGCATGGCATGGCACAGTATCTTCCTGTGATATATGTGCATCCACTTGCACATGGCCTGTATCCATGCATGCTGCCCAATTGGTTTCAGGAAGTCTGAATATTTAGTGACCAAAGAGGTACAGTAGTTTTATTTGTACCCTAGCAAACGAAACATCCAAAGTTTGGTGTTATTTATACTACTGATTTCCTTGTGATATTTCCTTGAGTTGTTTCCATTTGGTTGGCATAGTAATTGTTATTTTGTGTCTGTTTGAAACCATCTTAGCATACTATTGCAGTTCTTAGGATTATTTGTAGTAGTAGGTTCTAGCTCTGGATTATCAATCTTGTAAGCCTGTTGTGTTTGTGAACATGTGCCATGTTCGCTGGGCTAAAGTTTGAACCTTAGCTTTTCCTTGTAAAGTGTCTAGCCATTAAATTTATATAATCTATGAACTGTCTACATAATCACCTAATAGTTATGCTGCAGCACCTCCCAGCCATCACATGTCTAAATTATTATCGCTCATGATTGTCACTTATTGAACATTCCATGTTAATGCCCTGCCTGGCTTACTTACTAAGTCTTGTTTGCGTGTCGAGCAATAGTTCCATGTGCCATACGTGGAGTTGAGCCTTTCCTGGTTTGTTGCTGTTCAGGTGATGGAGGGTCTTCTTCAGGCAGAAGTTCTGGTAGTCGCGGCGGTACACAGAGCGTCGCACAATGCAGTGGCGCTATTTCCGTTTTGGTTGATATCGAGGCCAAACTGCTGCCGAAAAGAAAAATGTATGTACGGGGACTTTGCATGGAGAAGCATGTGGCTGATAGGCGTGCGAGCACCCCTGCCCCGACCTAACTGATGACCCATGGTGGTTGCTGTTGTTGCATGTCTTCGTCGAGCTGGTTTGAGGTATAAATCCCTCATTTCAAGTGTTGTTTTGGCATAGCACCTAATGGATCCTATCCTGATGGAGTAGTACAGCAGCCACAATTGATTCATTATGTTTTGTTTGGAGTAGTTGATCATATATATGCTGACGCATCCAGCTGGGCGTAATTTTGTTGATGGAGTAGAATTTTCCATTGGTAGTAACATTCTCTGACCTGGTATTTTGGTCAAAATTCATGCTCTTGTGTATGCGTTGTGTGATAGTGAATGTGCAGTGCGTTGTGTAAATATCAATCATGAATTCTGTACATGAATGATTTCCAATATTATGTTTTTTGATGGTGTATTTGCTGTGATCATATAGTGTTGATGTACATACATCTTTGCTTGGTACATGAATTTATTGATCTTGATTTGCATGTCACAAGTCTCTTCCTGTGATATATGTGCCTCCAGTTGCACATGGCCTATTTTCTAGCTCAGGAATATTGAAAAATGTAAGCGAAACATGTGGCATGTTCACTGGATGCTAAAGTTTGAACCAGAGCGTCACCTAATAATTTTGCTGCAACACCTCCCAGCCATCCTATGTTTAAGTTACGAGTGCTCATGATTGTCACTTACTTAACATTCCATGTTGATGCACAGCCTAGCTTACCTATTAAGTCTTGTTTGCGTGTCGAGCAATAGTTTCATGTGCCGTATGTGGAGGTGAGCCTTTTCTGGTTTTTGCGATGCAGGTGATGGAGGGACTGACCGAGCTTCTAATCAGCCAGTAGTACTGGTCGTCAGCTGCGGTGCACAGAGTGGCGGCAGCCTGCCGTGGCGCTATTTCCGTTTTTTGTTGACACTGAGGCCAAAGTGCCGCCGAAAAGAAGAACATATGCCTGCGTTGCGTACGTGAACTGACTGTGCATGGAGAAGCATCAAGCATGGGGCGGCGAGGGTTTGATTGCAGACTGCTATATTTGTAGCTCTGGAATTGGCCGATGCATTTACTTTGTGTACTTTGCTAGCTGGTGTTGGTCGTCTCATGTTGAAGCGTGTGGTATTGTTTTCGTTTTGGACGTGAAAGTTTGTAAGATATGTACATGCATATTTCAAACCATTTTCATCTATCTTGGTGGTGCAAACCATCTGTAGCAGTCTGGTGGTGTTTGATTCCCGGAGCTAGTAGGGAAACAACACGTTGTTGGAAAGCAGGATAGGAGCTGGTAGGACATGTTGGATACTTGCGTTTCTCAGCTTTTGAAGTATCTATATGTTGTAAAGTGAATGAGGCAAAGAATGGTGGAATAAAGTTCGAATAATTGGCTAACAGAGCCAGCCGAGTTTCAACTGGGACAGGACGACGATAATCTATCTGCGTTGGTTGTTCAATTCACCATTGTGTATTGAACACCAAGGAATTGATATTTTCCAACGCGCGCTCATCAGCTGATTACGTCGCCGCATCTCTTTTCTTTCTTATTTGTAAAGCTATCAGACTAAATATTAGGAGACAGGGCACGAGAAATAAAAAGAGAGGCGTGGGAATTAGGAGACGATGTTGTGAACCAACTCTTTTTAACCTGTTTTACCGGTACTAGCATGTAGCAACACACATGTGTTAAAGTAGTAGTAGTACCAGGGAGAGAGAGAGGCGGTGCGTTGGTGTATATAGGCCCCATGAAACCGAGGCGTCCTGTAATTATTACCATAATAAATTGGGCGAATACAATAGGCCGCTACAGAGGCAATTAATTAAATCCGGCGGTCCTCATTTAATGGGCGTTAGATTTCACGTACGAGCCAACTCAGCAATCCGCGAGACTAGGTAACGTGGCCGTCCATCAATCCTCTCCTCCATGGCTCCCAAAGTAATCAACGGACAGAAGAGAGTACCTACAGATCGAATTACACACCGCGTCATTCTCTTCTTCCTCTCGCAGGCATGACCTCTCTCTGTTGTCTCCAAGCAGCAGGCTCTATAAATACAAGCCCCTCGTCGCCAAAGCCGCGTGCGAGTTGCGCGGGCGTGGGGAGCTCCCTCTTCATCGGTTTGATCGCCGGCCGGCCGTCGGGAGCTCTTCATCCGCTCGTCCCTCGTCCTCGACTTGATCGCCGGCCGACAACGGGGTCTTCTCCTGATTCAAGAGGTAAATCTGTGCCTTGTTAAACATTCCTTTTGTAAATATTTGAGTGATGCTCGTCCTCATAAACAGCGTTGCATCGGCCCAATTGGGATCAATAATTTGTAGCAAATGGTTGGGATGATGCTCGGCATAACTTAATCTTCCCGATGGTCGCATCCAGCGCTTCGCTGGGCATCCCGTTACATGTTTCATGAACTAAGGGTGTTCTTTCAATAGAAATAAGGATGTAAATTTGTGCAGTTTACTTGTTTTGTTTATTTTGTAGTCAAAGATTGCTCGATGAATAATATTTTTGAGAAAATTAGTAGAAGAGAAAATTGTCATGCGTAGAGAAACGTGCTGAGAAACATAGAGCGATGCGAAAGTAGTACAATACCAATACCACACATTTACTTGTACACTTTACATGATCTACTTGCAACATAATATAACCTGCTTATTTCTAACATAATACTCAAACATTTAACTTTTTACTTGAAGCATTTGTTGTTATAAGACCCGACCCGCCAGCCCAAACTTGAAACATTTTTTACTTGAAACAGTTTTGTGCCACTCAAACTGCCGCAACTTTTCTGCTCGTCTATTTCTCTTATTTGTACCGAATAGAAAGTTTAACCGAAAACCCATCTAACCGTGTCCTATAACGAATCGTGCCATCAAACGATTCAAGGATCACGATCCCTATCTCTCGTTGACACACGACTCGGGCAACACAGGAACAACCTACTGACTAAATTCAGAAAGTTCAGAAAACGGTAAACTAAACCTATCGTGACAAGGTAGATTAGATTCAAGTGGTGGGATGCTCTGTTCATTCCTGAAGTAGTCGTTGGGGTCGACCTTGGCCTTGGCGATGGCGAGCCTCTCGAAGTTACCCTTGTAGTACTTGTGTGCCCAAACCTTTGCGGCCTTGTAGCTGGTGACGTTGTCCACGACGATATTCTCGCCCAGGTCAAGGTCCCTGCAGTTCACGTACGCCGCCCTCGGATTCGTGCTCACATACGGCCCCATGAACTCGTAGAAGTCTTCGATCCACTTTGTACGGGACACGAATTTGGGTCAGAGAGATTCTCTCATCAGGAACTTCCTCTATCCTGCTGAATGGATTGCCTGGGAAGCAGTTTGTTTGCAAAAGGGGTGTAAGGCAGGGTGACCCCTTATCACCTTTACTGTATGTGCTGGGTTCGGAGCTGCTGCAAGTGGTAGTGAATGAGTTGTTATTGCAGGGACATATCTCGCTCCCAATTCAGACTAATGATCCTGAGTTCCCAATATTGCAATATGCGGATGACACGCTTCTGGTAATGGCTGCTGGTTTAAACCAGGTGATGGCTGTCAAAGATCTGCTACAGAAGTTCTCTCTGTCTACCGGCTTGAAAATAAACTACCACAAGTCCAGCATGATTCCGATTAACGTGGATCCCCAGCAGATGGATGTACTGGCCGCTGCTTTTGGGTGCCAAATTGCTACGCCTCCTTTCACATATTTGGGACTCCCAATGGGTTCTACTAGACCCAAGATGCAGGAGATGGCACCAATTGTTACAAGGTTGTAGAGACATTTATGTAGCACATCTTGTTTTCTGTCTCAAGGTTCTCGACTGCAGTTCATAACATCAGCGCTCGCATCCATGCCCATATTTTTTCTTTGCTCGCTTCAGTTATCTCCTGGTATCATCAAGCAATTGGACAGGGTCTTGAGACAGTGCCTATGGCGAGACAATGCGACACACCTAAGCAAGCTCTGGCAGCATGGTCTATGCTGTGTAAGCCAAAGGAAAGTGGGGGAGTTGGCATTATAAATTTCTAGAAACAAAACGATGCTTTGTTGATGAAACATCTAGACAAGTTTTACAATAATGCAGACGTGCCTTGGGTCAAGCTTATTTGGTCCACCCATTATCAGGACAAAGTGCCTCATGCTGAAAATTTGTGTGGGTCCTTTTGGTGGCGAGATATAATGAAGTTGTCTGAAAAGTTTAGGCAAGTTTCGGTGGTCAGGCCCGGGAAAGGAAACACGATTCTGTTTTGGACAAATCGATGGATGTTTGATGGTACAGTGCAACCCATTGCTGAAAGATATGCTAGACTGTTCTCTTTTGCGCTGTACCCCAAGATGTCGGTAGCTGAAGTTTATGCTGAAGACAGTTTCATCTCTCTATTTCACTTGCCCCTTTCTACCCAAGCCTATGAGGAAATGCAGCAAGTTAATCAAATAATGAGGTCCTCCCCTCTTTCTCTTGATCGAGATTACTGGGCTTATATCTGGGGACCTGTCTATGCTTCAGTAAAATATTACCGGCATTTACATGCTGGCATTCCTACTCTAGAGCTGTCCAAATGGATTTGGAAGTCCTGCTGTGTGCTCCGAACCAAGTTCTTTGCATGGTTGCTGTTGAATGATAGGTTAAATACAAGGGACATGCTCCAGAGGCGTCATTGGAAGGTGACTGATGACACACACTGTGTTTTGTGTCCGGGTCACCGTTATGAGGACAGAATGCACCTGTTTTTCGAATGTAATTTCAGTCAGAGGATTTGGAGCTATCTGCAAATTGATTGGCGCCGGAGTGATGATTTGCAAACGGCAGCGAATTTGGCTAGAGCAGATTTCAATAAACCGTTTTTCATGGAGGTAGTCATACTTGCCTGTTGGAGCATATGGAAGCAACGCAATGGCAAGATTTTCAATAATGAGAGGCCATCCTTTGCAGGGTGGAAGGGCAACTTTGTACATGATATCACTATGGTTGGTCATAGGATTAGAAAAAAGAATCTTTCTTCACTAATGGCCTGGATAGGCAGCTTATTGTAAATATTACATACGCAGGTGGGTCTGTACATTGGTATGTACTCCCTCCGTTCGGAAAATGATGTCACAAAAATGGTCTACCTATAGTTCATTTTTGTGACATCTTTTTCCAAACGGAGTGAGTAATTCTGTAATTATCAATATAAAATAAAATGCTGTGGGGCTTTTGCCTCACAGTCCTTATGTTCAAAAAAATTTGTGTGTCCATAAATACCCCACATTCTTAGTTTAGTAGTCAAACTTCGTAAATTTGCGTAATCATATAGAAAAAATCAAAGTCCACAATATAAAAAATAAGTATCATCAGAATCATCATAAAATATATTTTGTTTATATGAATTTGGAATTACATCTGCTAATATTTTTTCTATCGCTTGGTCAAACTTTACGAATTTTGTTTGACTAAACTCGTAATGCAGGGTATATGGAGTACGTGGGGATGATATCCACGTCAATCTCCGTCAGGCCTAGCTCGCATATATCATGAATCACACCAGCAACAAAAATAATGCTTTAACCAATCATGCACCAGCTTGATCATATACTCCTGCTTGTTTCACTGCATTCTTAGCCGTTCCTACTTTCTCTTACTTGTGTCCACGTCCTCAAGCGAAAAAACAGGATGGTCATCACGAATCCCGAGCCATTTATTTAGTGAGTGTGGATGGATGGAATGGGTTGCTCAATACTTGAGTGATGCTCGTCCTCATAAACAACGTTGCATCGGCCCAATTGGGATCAATAATTTGTAGCAAATGGTTGGGATGATGCTCGGCATAACTTAATCTTCCCGATGGTCGCATCCAGCGCTTCGTTGGGCATCCCGTTACATGTTTTAGGAACTAAGGATGTTCTTTCAATAGAAATAAGGATCTAAATTTGTGCTGTTTACTTATTTTGTTTATTTTGTAGTCAAAGATTGCTCAATGAATAATATTTTGAGAAAATTAGTAGAAGAGAAAATTGGCATGCGTAGAGAAACGTGCTGAGAAACATAGAGCGATGCGAAAGTATAGTACAATACCAATACCACACATTTACTTGTACACTTTACATGATCTACTTGCAACATAATATAACTTGCTTATTTCTAACATAATCGTGACCTCTAACGAATCTTGCCATCCCACACGATTCAAGGATCACGATCCCTATCTCTCGGTGACACACGACTCGGGCAACACAGGAACAACCTACTGACTAAATTCAGAAAGTTCAGAAAACGGTAAACTAAACCTATCGTGACAAGGTACATGAGATTCAAGTGGTGGGATGCTCTGTTCATTCCTGAAGTAGTCGTTGGGGTCGACCTTGGCCTTGGCGATGGCGAGCCTCTCGAAGTTACCCTTGTAGTACTTGTCTGCCCAAACCTTTGCGGCCTTGTAGCTGGTGACGTTGTCCACGACGATATTCTCGCCCAGGTCAAGGTCCCTGCAATTCACGTACGCCGCCCTCGGATTCGTGCTCACATATGGCCCCATGAACTCGTAGAAGTCTTTGATCCACTTTGTACGGGACGCTCCACTTGTGCCCGCTGGCCAGAAATTGAGGTACTGGACGTGGTACAGCACGCCACCACGGTGCGGGAACGGCGTCGCCGACTCCGGGAAGCTGCTGATCTTGCCGCCGTAGGGGTCTATGACCAGGACCCCGGCGTCGGGCTTGGCGAGCCAGGCGAAGATCTCGACCCACACGTCCTTGGGGATGGCCTCATGGACGTAGTCGGACACGGCCTTGTTGGAGAGTTCCAATGGGCGGTTCGTGTTGAGGATGTCCTGCACGGTCGCGGTGCTTCCTAGATCGATGTAGGGCACGGACTGGATCCAGGTCATCTCCTTGCAGTCCTTCCGGTTCACACCGAGCTCGGGCAAGTGGCTTCCCATCAATGGCAGAAGCGAGTCGCACGTGCCCAGGTACACGGCCTGAAACACAGCCACCTGTTTCAGGACTCGGCCTACCCTTATATGCAGGTCCTCGGGGAGAGCCGGTGCGACATCTTGCCATTTAGTGAGGATGTCCACGGCGCCCTCGTCGACGGACTTTGAGATGGTGAATACCGTCACTTTGGGCGGCACAGGCACCAGCTTGACCTTCCACGACAGAACGATCCCGAAACTCTGGCCGCCCCCTCCGCGGATGGCCCAGAAGACGTCCTTCCCCATGGCCTTCTTGTCCAGGAGCCTCCCCTCGGCGTCCACCAGCGTGGCGTCCAGCACGTTGTCGCTGGCGAGGCCGTACTTGCGCATCAGCGTGCCATACCCGCCGCCGCTGAAGTGGCCGCCGACGCCAACCGTCACGCACACGCCCGCTGGGAAGGCTAGCTCCTTGCTCGCCACAGAGACCGCGTAGTACAGCTCCCCGAGCGTCGCGCCGGAGTCCACCCACGCTGTGGCCGCCGTCTGGTTAACGCGCACCGACCGCATCTTGCTGAGGTCGACCACCGCGAAGACCTCAGCCCGCACGGACCGGTACGAGAGGCCCTCGAAATCGTGCCCGCCACTGCGCACACGTATACGAACGTCGTGGCGGCGGCCGCACACGACGGTGGCCTGGACGTGTGGGGCGCTCGTCGGCGTGATAATGACGAGCGGCCGCACCGTCGTGGGAGTTAACAGCTCGGGGTTCCAGGTGACAGATACCAGGACCTCCGAGAACGAGGGCGAGCTCTGCGTGTACAAGAGCTCCTCAGGTATGGCCGCCGAGAGGCATTCGAGGAAGCCATCGGAGGAAGCTAGGGAAGGGACGGATGCGAAGCTAGATAAGACCGTGAAGAAGAGCACTAGTGCTAGGCATGGTGACAAGGCCGCCATGTTTGATTCGTGTACTTTGCAGGGTAAAATCACTTCCTCTAGTAGTCTTAAATAGCATGCAAAGAATGCAGGCATGTACGTAGCAGACCTAAAAAATTACTCCTATTTATCTATCCGTTGTGAAATAAGGAATCAACGACTGGAGGGACGCGGTCGCGCAGCACGCGGTCCTCCACGTGGTCTGACCGGCAGAAGCAAAGGAATCCGTCACGGATGTTTTTCCTTTTTCTTTTAGTTTTTGTTTTCACACTAGTCACTAGGTACGTAACGACAAGGGACTGCAGCGTTGTGGTCGTGGTCTTTTTTCCTTTCGTTTTCTCGCTCGGTGCACCGCAGTACCGCGTACCTGCGTAAAAAGAGCAGCTCATTGCAATGTGAAAATATTTTGAAAGGAATATTTTGTCATAGTACGTGCTGCGGGCTGCGCCTTATCACGGCGCGTTCGGTACGTTAGTCATTTATATAGATCTTGTATGGGTACATTGGTCGTTGCGCCAAATATTGCGTAGATGCATTTGTTGTAGCATGTGTTGCGGGTTGTGCCCCACTAAAGGAAGCACATCGGTACACCGGAAGGCAGTACATAAGAATTGTTTAGGGCAGTGCATCGTAAGGTAACGCACCAGTGCAGCGGAAGACAATACAAAACATACACTCAATGCATAATATGACGGCAGTACAAAACATGCACTGAGAGCAGAACAGAGAACACGGTGCAAATATGCACTCAGAATAGAACATAAAAAGCATTGCAAAATATGTACTCGGGACAATATAAAAGGTAGTGCAAAACATGCACTCCAGACAGAACATATGTGTGATCAAAGGCAGTGCAAAACAGCTGCTCAGGACGCACATCAAAACACAATAAGGCAGGACATAACATCCACGAAAGAAAGATAGTGCAGCCGAACAAATCCGAAGGCGGTGCAACCATGTACTGTAGGCAGTGCAAGAAAAAAGTTTGTTCAAACATATCAGATCTAGTTTTAAAGATCTCGACGTGACTACTCATGCCTGAAAACGGATTTGGAAACTCGGTTTGCAAGATTTTTTTAGGTTTTATCTTCGAATTGAAAACGAAAAAGGAAAAGAGAACTGGGACACACGAACGAGTGACAAACACAGCGAGAGGGAACCAACGATTGACACGAGCTGATCAGGGAAAGAAGCGCGGGAGAGAGCGGAAAAGCTAGCCTGTGCCACGTACGTTGCGTGGATGAGACGCGAGGCGCCCTCCCTAGAAGGGCATAGTTATCCTAGTATTTCGCATAACGAAATGGGCATATCGCTTTTTCTACTCTTCTCTTATTCACATTTCTTACTTACTATTGAAAGGAAAGCTGTTACTTCGGACACGGCGTTTAGAGAGTCACGGGTGCAGATGTAAAATATTTTTAATAACTTTTCAAAATGTCAAAAAATTCAAAAATAAATTCGGATATACATAAGTACATTTTGTGTTAGCACAAGAAGTTTCGCGGAAAAGGACTTGTTTTTATCTGTGCAAAAAAGACAAAACAATGTCTCGTACAAAGTATGGTTGCTAATTATTATTCGAATGAGAATAATGTTAGATCACACTCAACTCCTGGACCATTGGAATGTCTCGAGATTGATGCTCCCCTTCGAGTTGCATGTAAGTTGCAGCTTTAGATTTTTTTTTCTAGTTGAATATAGGTTACGACTGAGAAAACAAATTACACAGTACAAGATAATTGTTCATTGTTAGGGAAAATGCGAACTATAATGTTTAACTACGTTCATAATGTATGTTGTTTAAATTATTTAGTTCAAACAATATCGTTAAAATTATGTTGTTTCAACAATAGAATGAGAGAAGAGAGTTCAAAAAATTATAGGGAACCACTTTTATAGAAGCCATTTGAGAGAGAACCCATAGAGTCTCTCCATCGACGCCCCACATAGCCTGCTCCATCGACCCAATGGAAAAATTGTTTGACAACCCTTGTCCAGCCCCAACTTTCGGGGCCAACTCAAGACCGTAGGACACCCCAGGATACACCCGCCACATAGAATGTAGACCCAACTAAGCCGATCTGGCAGTGAGATATACAACACAACTCTGCGAAATTACCCCCTCCGCCCCTCCCCTTCCATGCTGCCATCCGCCTCTCCTGATCTAGGCGACGCTGCCACAAATCACAACTCAACTTCAATGCGGCCAATGCAAAATATGCCGATCTGGGAGTAGCAAGGGAAGTAGGGGAGGCACATGTGTGATTGTTTTGTGTGATCGGCTGCTAGACTAAAACATAAAGAAGCTCGAGCAAGGAAAGGAATAACCAAGCGCTCATGAAAGCTAAAGGGCGGCTGCCCAAAAAGTAGAACTAGTCGTTAGTTGAGACTAACATTGGCCTGATAACAACTTCGAAAGGAAAAGGTCAGACTAGCAGTAGCAATGACTAACCATATCGTACACCAATACGGCCTCACGTCCACAATGTATTGGATATTTCGGTTTGCCATTGCAATGCCGTCCCTGCATATTTCAGCTTCTCCTGCATGAGATGTCTACAAATATGTCAGCTTCTTCGTTCTTTCCCAGCCCGGCCGCCTCGTTAGCTCCAAAATCCGCATGTGTGGAAGCAAAAGGATTTACTGGTTGACTAGTATAGCTTGGGTACGTAAGGTAATGCCATCGACCAGGCTGATGGAAATCGCACAATGTTGCATGTTTTATCCTTTCGGAAAATAAAAAAAACTAAATTTGTGGTTGACAGTTAGTCTTTAGACTGTGTGTCCTTGTCTCAAGAATTTTAACAAATGGCAATAGCAAAGAATTCAGCTTCGCATTCTTGGTCCACAAGTGTAGTCAATGCTCACATTTGACTACTGACAATCAGTTAGCTACACAAAACTTCAGTCGTGAGTCGTGACACCAATAAGACGTACTACTAATTTAGTCCGCCAACATTTCCTAGTTAAGGAAATACTTTAACGCCGCCGGCTGATCGATCAGCGCCTCGTCAACGTCCCCATCGTTCACAGTTCTCTTTGTCTTTCCACGTGAGATGACCATGGGCCATAGGCGATTAATGTCCACGTATTATACTCCCTCCGTTCGGATTTAATTGACACACACTTCGTTACACATGAATGCATCTAGACACCTAACAAGTATAGATACATCCATATTTAGACAAAATCAAGCCAATTAATTTGGAACGGAAGGAGTATTATTTAAGCAAATCATGTTTACATATTTCGTTGCTGCCAGCATCACTATAGCAGTGTAGCTGGTTGTCTCGTAGGCGGCTATCCCTCGGGTGGTTTGTGATAGCCACTTTTTGGGTGGTTGTTCTGTGTTTGGTTCTTGGTATGGGGTGGCTGAGCGTAACCACATTTCAAACATATTCTCTCAAAAAGGTGGTTGAAGCCAACCACCCGTGGGACGAGTTGCTACGGTCACTTGCGAAACGTTTTGCCGCGTGCTCTCTTACCCATGAAATAGAAATTTTATCGCTTTTAAGTATCTGAACAAACTTTTCACTTTAAAAATATATTTAAAAACCATTTTAAATATTTGAACAAACTTTTCCCTTTTCAAATATATTTGTAAGAAAATTTACCCCGTTTAAATATTTGAACAAAAAAATCCTTGTAAATATTTGAACATTTTTTCCTTTTAAATATTTCAACAAACTTTTCTTTTAAATATTTGAACCAACATTATGCCGTGTGCTGATGTTTTACCCGAATATATTAAAATTTCCTTACCAAATTATAATATAATAAATATTCCAACGAAATTTTCTCTTTTAAAATATATTATGGGGATATTATCACCATCTTAACAATAAGTGACCATATCACCCTAAGCATCTCTAATCACTCAAAGCAAACATAAACATGGCTGCTCCTAATCACTTTTTATCTCTTCAACCAAACAATTTGGCTCAACCAACCCACACAACCAAACATTAAAAATGGTTACCACCAACCAGGTGGTTGGGGGTGCTCCCAACCAGTTTTTCATAGCCACTCAACCAAATGCAACCTAAATGGAACATGCCTGGCCGGCGGAGCGGTATGCATTGCGCTCGTCTGTCAAGGTGAGGCCCGTTATTTTTAATTTTATTTTGAAATAATTGGTCCGCAATGGTCAAAAAACAGCCCAAAGGCCGAAAACATGCGGCACGGCTCGCACGGGCCGACCCGTTTACCATGCATGTCGTGCATGTGCCGTGAGGTGAGGCCCAATTTCTAGCACAACATGGTCCGCTTATAAACGTGTCCTCGCGCGCCGTGCCAAGCCAAGTCCGCTCGTTGGCCACCTATATAAACCGCACAGATGAAGATATGTGGATGCTTCGTGCCAGAGCCATCACATCCAGCACACACGTGAGCTCATCTATGGTTGGTTCAGTGATACGTCATGCACGTCTTGGTATCAATCAAGTGTTGCGTATATATAATTTTCTATTGCGTGTGCATGCTTAGAATGTAGACTAATGATTTTGACAAGATCTTTAATTTGTTGCATACACATAATTTTCGGTTGTATGGCTATGTTTAAAATGTTGTACAACAATATAAATGAGTGTAACACTCTCCCTACAAAATAATAATTTTTTGCATACACATATTTTTTGTTGTTGCATGGGTATATATACAATGGATACTTTTTTATAGGATCGCATGTAAAATTATAATCTATTGCATACACATAATGTTTTGTGGCATGGGCATATTTAAAACGTTCTAAAACTTTTTGATTAATTTAGAAACTATTGCCGAGAAATTATAATTCGTTGCATACACATAATTTTGTGTTGCATTTGCATATTTCAAGGATTTTTCAATGTTTTGTTTTTTAAACTTTTACAACAACATTTTATACACACGAAAAGGTATTGTACACTGAGTTTTTATGTTGCAGTATGAGGACGTGCTAACCTTTTCTCTAGTTTGTGGTTTGTCATTTTTTATACGGTGATTGGCTCATCCAACAAAAAGGGAGCAACCTGTAGGAATCAGGTGGACATGATGATGATGCTAGAGTTCATACGAACTAGAGTTGAAAACTGTGAGAGATTGCAAATTTGATTCGGTCAACCACGTAAGAAAGTGATTGTCAGAGGTTCAATAGACGCATCAACAAACACCGCTGGATCGGATGCTACCTTGTTCTATTGATCACCGTTATGTTGCAGAGAACATAGTTTAGTTAGGACTCGTAACTGCTTTTCGTAGTTCGGCTCGCAGTAGGCATCAGGTACCTTTATGTTGGTCTATATTTTTTTGATCGTTTGCTTCATTTTAGTGGGACAATGGAAGCTAGTGAAAAGAAGGTTAATTGGTTGGTGCATAGCTAAGAGAGGTGTTTCGGGTGTGTTGGATCTGAGAGTAGGAGAGTAGGCTTATGTAAGAGGTCGGTTGTTTCTGGCTGTCAGCGCTGTTGCGCGAGCGCTGACAGCCTAAATGCTGTAAATATAAAAGTATGGTAGGCCTAGGCGCATCCTCGAAAAAAGCAAATGAGCATTGTTGGGTTCTTACGTGCAACTCGACGTGTTACTTAGGTAGTTTAACATGAGCTAAGAGTTATTTATATTATTGAGCTTAAGGATTTGGATTTCCTTTTTTTAGATTTTACTAAACGAAATGGGACAATTCGCCCATTTTGGAATTTATTGTGAAATCTCGGACGAAAAGTTAGTACCCCAATTTTATTTTTATTTTTAAATAACAAAATATCACAAAATTGAAAGATTTTGTCCAATAAATATTCTCACCGAATGAAAGGGCAAAAGGCCAAACTTTTGAATTTTGGGTGGTTTAGATTTTGCTGGAAAAAATATCTATTGTAGGTAGTACAACGAATGGTGCAGTTGGTCATATGAGATTTTCATTAGTTTTTTTGTTTGAGACATCCAATTTTTTTTTGAATTTTACCATATTAAACCAGTAAAGAGTACACGATTACATCGATTACAAAAACAATACTAAAAGAGACGAGCAAATCTATGAGATCTTCAAGCCCGTTCTTCTTCCATGACATAATCTTGTACTTTTCTGAAGGCAGTCGTAGAACAACGCCGAATACATCAAACCACAGACCTGTGAATACCAACGAAGGTTCTCCCCTTTTAATTTTGACCCGCAATGCCAAGGCTTTGTGCACGCACGCAACCATTAAATTAATCAAGCAACATCGGTAAGAGCACCACCACTGATATTCCAGGGACAAATAACCGAACCACTTTGTCGACGTCGTTGGGAGCTGAGAGAATGAATCACCATTGCCGAAGACGTAGTAGCCGGGATAGATATTGCGAGGACAATCCTCCTCGCGGCAACCATAAGAAACAATCCAAGATTGATCTGACAAAGCAAGATCTGAAGAACCATACCTAGACAAACTTATTCTTCCAAAGCCACAATTGACGTCGGGAAGGAGATCATGCCGTCGAACGAAGCGCGGAAGATCACTTATTGCAGACGAAGCCATCTCCATTGACCAATAAGATAACAACCAAAAACAAGCTCTAACATTAAGGACCCTTGTATAGCGCCCTGCGCAGGTCCGAGGTCCCCACCCCTCCTAGTGCCAGAGCGACAACTAGAGGAGGCGAGGACCCGTCAATTCTTAAACGAAGGCGACGATGAAGATGCAGATGGCGCCGGTGGCGATGGCTAGGGTTGAAACCCTAGGCCGCCGCCTCTCTTTCTTTCTTTCTCTAAACCGAACTCAAACCTTCCGTCGACCCGCGCTTTTGAGACATCCAAATTAGTAGTACTACCATCATTGAAATTCATCACAACATCGAGAGGCAGGTGATTGGTAAACGGACAATGATGTCGCCTAGAGGGGGTGAATAGGCGATTAAAACTTTTCCGGTTTAGGCTTGATAATTGCGGAATAAAACTAGGTGTTTAAATTAACAAGCCAACAACCTAAATAAACTAGGCTCACCTATGTGCACCAACAACTTATGCTAAGCAAGACAAGCAACAAGGTGATAGCAATATAGAATACTTCAAGCACGAAGGCTATCATAATGTAAAGTGCATAAGTAAAGAGCTCGGGTATAGAAATAACCGAGACACGCGGAGACGAGGATGTATTCCCGAGTTCCTCCTTTTTAGGGGAGTACGTCTCGTTGGAGAGGTGTGAACCAACACAATGGTTCGACAACCACAAAGGTTTCACCTTCTTCTCCGATGAACCGCACCACAAAGGTTTGGTTCACCTTCCACTATCGGAATCCTTCGAGGAGGAAATCCGGAGCCTTTCAGCAACGATCCGGGGCACAACCCACAACGGGATTGGGGTCTCCCGAACAGCTACAAGTGACCACACAAGGGTCTCAACCACCACACGGGCGTCTGATAACCCCCAAGAGCAGGGGATCACTGTAGCACCTCTCAATGTGGAAGTAGGGTATCGATCCGCAGGAGCAAGAAAGAAAAGTTATTTATTCCCTACAACTAAAGTGTCACAAGTTTTAGTTGATTATGCACTAAACAAGTTTAAAGAACAAGATGGTTGATTTAATGGATGGAAGTTTAATGTAACAAAACAAGAATGTAAAAGTGTCCCAATCCTCTTCAATGCAAGAGGACAAGACAAAGGTTTTTCTCTTATAGGAACAATGGACATGGGTTCATGGGTTCACTCAATCCTCTCTCCCATCTATGGTGATTATCATGTTATAGATAAAAAAAATACACACAATTGTCATGCTTTAATGGTAAACTTCTATGACGGCTACATGTCCTAAAACACATAGTTGAAAGAAAATAATCATTTGTGTTGCTAGGGTCACCCTCGTAAGGCTAGCGTGGTTTGTTGTCACTCCCACATCATACTTCTTCCTTTTTACCCCCAGATAAAGAATGTTGGGCGACATTACTGTCACTTAATGCCTATGCCTTCTGTCACTAGGCCACTCTCTACCCACATACATCATACTTCTTAATGGACAATATTCTAAACACTAGTGTAATGATTCACATTTCATGTGCATGACCACATCTCTCTCATCTATCTACACTTGGTGGTGTCAATCACCTCATGACAAAGATAAACAAGGCATTATGCATAAATCAAACCATCACATGCATCATAGAATATTTCCAAAGTATGACAAGTCATAAAAGCTCTAACACAACGGTAAATGCATAACAAATATTATCTCATACCACAATATCCACCATAGGAATTACATAGATAGATCCATATTTATGCAAGGCACATCATATGGACTTCAACAATGATCATACATAGAGAGATTAGATCAAGTTACCACCTCAAACCCAAAGTCCAGGGGGTGGACAACTCCCCCTTCATCATAGAGACGGTGGAGAAGTCATTGGAGAAGATGGAGACCACTCCGGCAGCGCCCCGCCGAAGTTTTCCCCCTCCAATCTGCAACTCCAGGTCTTCTGTTTCATGGTTTTGTGTTTCTACGGCGCTCCCTTCCGAAAGCCGTCGGGGTACTATCTTTATAGTTTTTAGGTCAAGACGGAGGCACGGGAACGAAGATCGTCGGCATCGGACGCTCGAGGGCCAGGATGATGGGTCCCACGTGGCCAAGGAATCTGGCCGCATGGGCCCACCTCTTTTGGCCCTCGGGTCTCCGTTTGTTCGCTTCCTTCGCTCCTACGCTTCGTTCCTTCCAAAAAATGATCCCCGCAAAATATTACTCCCTCCGTTCGCAAAAGGATGTCACAAAAAAGAACTATAGATAAACCATTTTTGTGACATCCTTTTCCAAACGGAGGGAGTAGGTCATTTGGACGTCGTTTGGGTCCCTGAAACATCAAAATATAGAAAATAGGGTTTTCTGCCTGTGCAGGGTTAATTCCAGAAAAATAGGGAAACTATGAAATATTCCCAAAATCAATATAAAACAATGATATAACCCTTATATGATGCAAATATGATTGAAATATAAGTAATACAATGCAAAGTTCATGTATGCATTTTACATGCATCAACATCCCCAAGCTTAACCTATACTCGTCCTCGAGTATGAAGGTGATAAAACTAACATGGACTTTGCATTTTAATACTATCAATGGATATCAAGGATGATTACTATTGCTACATAGAGTCAAATGATTCATTCTTCAAAGGAGTAGCAATATACAAGATGGATTATAAAGTGATATCAAATATTCAATGTAAGGATGTTCAATGATAATTCACAAAGTGTAACATAGAAGAAAGTACTATGGACCAAATGTATGCATAATGAAAAGTAAAAACATCCTATAATGGTCATAGAGTACTCTTATGAAATCTGAATATAAAAGGTGGACACTTTGGAAAGATAGATAAATAAGTAGAGGTAAAACATGCAAAAGTCTCATCTAGCTTCCAAATGCTTCTACTTAAGTTAATGATTGCAATGTGGTATTCATTGGTGTCAAGCTCTCATTACCCCTATCATAGCATCTTGAATGGTTAAGTTGAAAGTGAAAGCAAATATGAGTAATGTGCTTGACAAAGTAAGGGTTGGATGCCTCATGCCCCGTGAATACAAAAGCCTCCCCAACTGGCTACTCAACTCGGGTCACAAAGCAAGTTCAAGTTTTAAAGTCATTGCAAGTAATAAAAGCGTCATCAAGAGCGTCAACTGGGGTACCTCTTGTCTCAGGACATGGAACAAGCCTCATGTCAAAATGACAAGACAAACAAACAAAATGGACAATCTCAGCATTCTTTTATTTACTATGGGTATAGCTTTTTATTGTGAAGTGCTTCACTGAAGGTCCACTATGGCATGTAAGTAAACTTCCACCATGAATGATGCATGGCTTATGTTAGCGGCCCAGGCGTCTCTCTAGCCATTTATACTTACTCCTTAAACTTGCCAAGTTTCCACCTTTATTTCACACAATGTTAGGCATCCATAGACAAAAGTGCATGATATCAACTAAATATAATTAAGAGCACGTTGAAAGCTTGCCATGTGACAGCACATATGGGCTAACTCCCAACCAAGACTCTTGTCAAGCACACAACTTCATAATTTTAATCACAATGGTTCATGTTTATTAAGTGCAGAATAAAAGTAAAGTGTGCATCAAGTTCGTGAGAGCTTTTTAACCAACTTCTCCCATAACAATCAATAACATAAGCATTTTAATTCGGAAACATAGATAATACAATATAACATGATAAACATACTTGGAATAGCATAAAGCTAATAGGTAGATATGGTGGACTCACTGGAAAAACTTTGGTTGAAGGTGTTGGAAAACAAGTTTTTGCTTGTTGGAATTTTTGGGCTAGCAAGAGGGAGAAAGTTGACCGTCTAAATGCATGCAAAGTGTCCATAGAAAAGTAAAGTAACATTCAGCATCAAAACATGAATAAAAGATAGCTCTTGATAAAACACTTGCAAATTAATATTCATTAAAAAGCACATGAATCATGCAACTATATGTATCTTTTTGAATCAACTCAAACATCCCTTTCCCAATCTTTTTAATAGCATCCAACTTAATTCAACCCAAATTTCCAGTAGCTCTCTCATAACATAAATGATAGTGGTGGTCTCAAGACAAACAAACCGAAATAAAAAGTAAAAAAAAGACGCTCCAAGTTTATGCGATAAAGTGCATTGATCGAAAAACAGAAGTTAGACGTGTGCAAACCGAGAGTGTGTTGGTCCAGTGGGGTTGTCTTCACATCCCCAAGCTTATGGTCTTCACCATCCTTGGATAGCTCTTGGTGCATCTCCTCTAATCCTGTGAAAAAACTTCAAAACACCGTTTCTCCCATTTCTTTTCTGTGGGGTGACATTAGTAGTGATAGACAAATGAATTGCTTGCTGCATAAATCCTTAAACAAAAATTCATATGAATGTCCAGAAAGTGTATAATGTTGTATGCCTACTTATAAACTCAATTGGATAAAAAGATTCAAGTTAAAGTTCAAAGAATGCATCAAACAAAATGGGACAGAATCTGTCCAGAAAAACAGCAGCAGCAAAACGCATTTTTCTACCCTACTTAATATGTCGAAAAAATCTGAAAAAATTCATGCTACAGAGGATGAAAAGTTGCAACTACAGTTCAAATTCAGCTCATTCGGAGTTACAGAATAGGAATGAAAAATCATACCGTGCACAGACTCGTGCTGGAATAAAATCTCCGAATACAATAAGCAACTTTTTCAAGCCAAAATGGGTAAAACTTGGCACTTTATTAAAAATTCTAGAAACTAAACTAAAAACTAAGTCTCTTGTTACAGCAAGAGGACACAAAGAAAATCAAAAAATAAAAACAACCGGGTTGCCTCCCGTAAAGCGCTTTCTTTATAGCCATATAGCTAGGCTTACTTACTTGTTATCAAGATGGTTGGAGTGAGGTGGCTTGGCATCCCCAAGCTTGAATTCTTGTACTTATTTGATATATGTTGGGTGAGTCTAGGGGTAACATCCCCAAGCTTGAGTGGTTGTCCCTCTTGATCTTTGTTCATCACCCTCAACTCTTCCATTTGAAAAATTCTCTTTACACAAAACTCAACATAAAACTTGATTAGAGGGGTTAGTGTCTCCATAAATTAAATCCTCATAGGTACAGCAAAGACATATCATGAGTTGATTCTAAACATTAGCTACTGTTACTATGGTTGTGCATTGCTCTTTGATCAATAGAACTACACAAAACACAAGTAATGAGAGTAATGCAAAATAAAGACAGAATCTGTCAAAAACTGGACAGCCCGTAAAGAGTGAATTTTCAGAGGCACTTACGTTGCTCAAATCAGAAAATTTTGAACTAATGAAATGTGTATTAATAACTGAAGATTGCTGTCGTAAAATTTCAGGTCAAAATTCCTTTTCTGTGATTTTTAACATTTTTCGCAGTGAAGCTTAGGAATCTGTTTTCTGGACAGCCATGATAGTTTTAATGATGCTCACATAGGAACAAGAATTGAAATGCAAAAGAGAGCATCAAGAGAAAAATATGAAACATTTTAAGTCTAACCCACTTCCTATGCATTGGGATCTTGTAAGAAAATAAATCATTGAAACACAAAGCAAGTAGCATAGGAAGATAAAACAAGAGCAATTTCAAGACTTTGAACTTAAAGAGAGGAAACGTAATAATATTGAAATGTTTAGAACCATGTTTTCCCCTCATAATAACTTTCAGTAGCATCATGAATAATTCAACAATATAATTATGACATAAAGCATGTCTTCATGATCTACAAGCATAAAAGTATTAGTACTCTCCACATAAGTAAAATCCTTCTTAGTAATAGTGGGAGTAAAACATTCATAATCATCATTGTAATCATCATATATAGGAGGCATATCATAATCATAATAAACTTTATCCTCAATAGTAGGTGGACTGAAAATATCATATTCATCATTGTAATAATCGTAAATGGGAGACATAGTATCCTCCCCAAGCTTAAATGATTGCAAGATATAACAAAAATAAATTTAAAGTTTAGTGCACACAAGAATAGAAACTTAAGCGCTACGCTCCCCGGCAACGGCGCCAGAAAAGTACTTGATAACCCCCAAGAGCAGGGGATCACTGTAGCACCTCTCAATGTGGAAGTAGGGTATCGATCCGCAGGAGCAAGAAGGAAAAGTTATCTATTCCCTACAACTAAAGTGTCACAAGTTTTAGTTGATTATGCACTAAACAAGTTTAAAGAACAAGATGGTTGATTTAATGGATGGAAGTTTAATGTAACAAAACAAGAATGTAAAAGTGTCCCAATCCTCTTCAATGCAAGAGGACAAGACAAAGGTTTTCTCTTATAGGAACAATGGACATGGGTTCATGGGTTCACTCAATCCTCTCTCCCATCTATGGTGATTATCATGTTATAGATAAAAAGTACACACAATTGTCATGCTTTAATGGTAAACTTCTATGACGGCTACATGTCCTAAAACACATAGTTGAAAGAAAATAATCATTTGTGTTGCTAGGGTCACCCTCGTAAGGCTAGCGTGGTTTGTTGTCACTCCCACATCATACTTCTTCCTTTTTACCCCAGATAAAGAATGTTGGGCGACATTACTGTCACTTAATGCCTATGCCTTCTGTCACTAGGCCACTCTCTACCCACATACATCATACTTCTTAATGGACAATATTCTAAACACTAGTGTAATGATTCATATTTCATGTGCATGACCACATCTCTCTCATCTATCTACACTTGGTGGTGTCAATCACCTCATGACAAGATAAACAAGGCATTATGCATAAATCAAACCATCACATGCATCATAGAATATCTCCAAAGTATGACAAGTCATAAAAGCTCCAACACAACGGTAAATGCATAACAAATATTATCTCATACCACAATATCCACCATAGGAATTACATAGATAGATCCATACTTATGCAAGGCACATCATATGACTTCAACAATGATCATACATAGAGAGATTAGATCAAGCAACCACCTCAAACCCAAAGTCCAGGGGTTGGACTACTCCCCCTTCATCATAGAGACGGTGGAGAAGTCATTGGAGAAGATGGAGACCACTCCGGCTGCGCCCCACCGGAGTTTTCCCCCTCCAATCTGCAACTCCAGGTCTTCTGTTTCGTGGTTTTGTGTTTCTGCGGCGCTCCCTTCTGAAAGCCGTCGGGGGACTATTTTTATAGTCGTTTTTAGGTCAAGACGGAGGCACGGGACGAAGATCGACGGCATCGGAGGCTCGAGGGCCAGGATGACGGGTCCCACGCGGACAAGGTGGCCGCGTGGGCCCACCTCTTTTGGCCCTCGGGTCTCCGTTTGTTCGCTTCCTTCGCTCCTACGCTTCGTTCCTTCCAAAAAATGATCCCCGCAAAATATTAGGTCATTTGGACGTCGTTTGGGTTCCTGAAACATCAAAATATAGAAAATAGGGTTTTCTGCCTGTGCAGGGTTAATTCCAGAAAAATAGGGAAACTATGAAATATTCCCAAAATCAATATAAAACAATGATATAACCCTTATATGATGCAAATATGATTGAAATATAAGTAATACAATGCAAAGTTCATGTATGCATTTTACATGCATCAGCGTCTAGGATCCAAAGACCCAAGAGTAACAAGTTCACAAGCTTTCAACTTCCACAAATCCTCGTGGAGAGTACAAACCGATGCAACGAATCAATGGCAAGAGCACAAGTGCTCAAATCCTTCATTCTCAAATCCCACCACAAGCAACTAATGCTTATGGGGGAGAAGAGAGGAAGAACAACGAAGAACACAACAAATGGAACTCCAAGATCTAGATCAAGAGAGTTCCCCTCACTTAGAGGAGAGATGGATTGGTGGAAATGTAGATCTATATCTCCTCTCTCAAATCTCTCAAAGATATGCAAGAATCATGGGAGTAATTGGGAGAGGGGCAAGCTTTCCAAGGTCAACAATGGAGGAGAAAGAGGGGAAAAAACATGCTTGGAAGAGCTAGCTGGCTGGAGGTAGGTGGAGGGGTATTTATACCCCTCCCAGAAAAAGAGCCGTTGCAGCCAACTTACACCAGAGACTCCGGACCACGAAGGCCGGAGACTCCGGCCCGGGCGGAGACTCCGGACCAAGAAGGGCGGAGACTCCGGACCCGGACGGGCAGAAAAAAGGCCGATGCAGGAAACTTGCACCGGAGACTCCGGACCACGAAGGCCGGAGACTCCGGCCGGGGCGAAGACTCCGGGGTCACTCCGGACCAACACTTTAAGAAATATGCTAACTTATGACCTTTTGACAGTGACCCTGAAAATATTGGTCATAGATCTATGACCATTTTGTACCATTTGGTCACTCGCTGTTTTGGAGGGTCTAAAATCGAAAATATAATGACCAAATCTGTGAAAAAGGTCATAATCTCCTTACATGAATTGGTCACAATGCAAATAACACTAATTTAACATATTTTTCTGGCCGATTACGATAAATTTAAATGGTCATTCACATGAGTTGACAGCCAACTCAGCAGTCTCGCCTATGTGTCATTGCTTATGTGTCATTTTCGCTTAGTTGTCACTCTGATTGGACA
Organism: Poa pratensis; assembly: GCA_947311845.1. Lineage (NCBI taxonomy): Eukaryota > Viridiplantae > Streptophyta > Magnoliopsida > Poales > Poaceae > Poa > Poa pratensis. Next base: position 23,693,754 of record CAMZMU010000068.1, read on the forward strand.
GCCAACTCAGTAGTCTCGCCTACGTGTCACTGCTTATGTGTAACATCCCAATATTTTGGAATGTTTAAAAATCACTAAAAATTGAAACTTTTGTTTTTGTTAAACAGAAAACATTAAAATTCTAACAGAAACCAAATAATAGAAAACATTTGGCATCTTCAAAAAAACTTTAATAGTTTAAAATATCCAAGTAATCTTTAATTTCAAAATTTGAGTTTAGTTTAAATTATTTTATTCAAGGTATTTCAAAGAAACCTTCATCTCCTAAAATGTTTTATTCCAATTATTAGATTTTAAATATTTCACTTTTGACTATTTATTAAACCCTAAAACAATATCTATAAAGTATTTTAAAGCTTGTTCTATTTAAAAAAAATTGGTTTTGATAAATTAAATTTATTTGAAAAACAAATAAGTTAAAATTACTTATTTTTTATATTTACATTTGTGGTAGTTTTATTTGATTTTAAAAAGTCACAAATGATTTTATTAAAAACCTATTTTAAAATGACATAAAGTGTCAATTAAGAAAATATACAATATTTTGAATTTATATTTTTGAAATGTATTGGAAAAGTGTGCTTGAATATTTTAAATGATAGATATTAATTTTACCAAACTGTAGAAACAAGTTTGAAGTATTTTGGACTTTTAAAACAAAAGATATAAAAGAAATAAGAAAAACAGAAATAGAAAAAGAGAAAGAACAAATAACGGGTCGCCTGCCCGAACCGAACTGGGGCGAAGCCCATCTCCCCAGCCAGCAAGCAGCCCATTTTCTTTTTTTTCTCTCTCCTTTCTTCTATTTTTCTGTTGGGCCGAATCTGGCCCAACTAGGGGAGGCGGGGGCCGGTCGGCCTGGTTCGGCTGCGCTGGTGGGCTGGGCCGGCTCGGTTGATTCTTTTTTTTGTTCTTTTCTTTTTATTCTTTTTTGTTTTCTTTTATAACTTTTAATTTTGAACTCCAATTTCAACCAAATAAATTTTGAAAATTTTGTAAAGATGTCCTCTGTCATTATGGACTATTAGTACTGTTTTTAGACAAAATAAAATAGAAAATACCCCTAAGCTTATATATTGCTTTATATTGGGTTTTTGAAGAATTTGAAATAAAATTTTGGAATTATTCTTTTAAATTCAAATGCAGGGTTTTAAAATTATGACATGATGAAATGAAAACATCAACTTCCAAAATTTTGTATTTTGGAATTATTCTTTTTGAATTTTGGAATTATTCTTTTTGAATTTTGTATGCCTGTTTGAAAATCTAGTCAAACTCTTGGTCATGACCGTTCGTGTGTAGTGATTGAATCATTCAAATATTTTTGTGTATCTATGATGAAATGACTAGTTGTGAACCTAGAAATGAAATTCCTAAAAAATAACAGGCAAGATATATAGCACTTGTAGTTCAAATTTTAGCCATTTCTAGCTGAATCGGCAAGAAACCATTTAATTGACCGGAAAATGGTAGAAAGCTCAGAAATGAATATTTTTTTGTGATTGTACATAGAATTACATCTACTATGTGAGCAATTTTTATCGGTACCATTTTGTACGATACTCTTGGTAGCCGCTTCACAAAAAATCGGGCTATTAGCACTTAAAAAATAAAAGTGGATTTTTTTATGAAACATGTCGAAATCGCTGGTCGGCAACATTGTTTTTCATGCCACAATGTACACATGTGCCAAATTCGGGCACGCTTCGACAAACTATGTCATGAATGTGGCCAAAACACTGCTTGTTAGCCTTGAAAGCTATGAATGTCTATTCATGATAGCAAGTTTCTGGAAACACGTTTTCAATAAAACTTCTGAATTGCAAGTTTATATTTTTTTATGGTAACTAGGTCACATGTCATGACGCTACGCGAAGGTTTTTCATTATTTCGATTTTTTTTGAATTTGGTATGCTTGTTTGAAAATCTAGTCGAAGTCTCGGTCATGACCGTTCGTGTGTAGTGATTGAATCATGCAAATATTTTTGTGTATCTCTGATGAAATAGGTACTTGTGTACCTAAATATGATTTTTGAAATAATTCATGAGAAAAATACGATGGACCTGTAGTTCAAATTTGACCCCGTTCCAGCTGAATCGACATGAATTTGTCTTTTTTACGAGAGGTAGATGGAAACGGTTTGACACGTGACCATTTGGTTATTTGTAAATTCAATGTGGTCTAGTATTTTCAAATAATCTAGCGCTCCTATTTTATGACATATTTTTGGTAGTTGCTTCACAAAATAACCCATTTTTCGCATTCGGAAATAGAAAAATGAATTTTTCGTGAAAGGAAAATGAAAAGTTTCTTCGGCAACATTGTTCACGGTTCCAAGATTCATGTTTGTGCCCAATACGGGCATATTTAAGCAAACTATACGATGAATGTGGACCTAACATTCGTCTTTTGGCCCTAAAGTCATGAATCTTCATATATGATACTTATATTTTAAACGTGGTAGGTCATTTCAACCTGAAAGTTATGAATCTTCATATGTGGTAGGTCATTTCTTAAAACACTTTTTAAATATATTTTCTGTATTATAAGTTTCTTATTTTTTTATCAAAATTAAGTCATATATAATGATGGAGGATTTCAATTGTTTTAATTTTTTTTCAATTCTTTACGTCGACTTGGTCAAACCGACGGAAATGACCGTTTCTATGTAGGGGTTCAGTCTTTCAAAACTTTTGGTGTATATCTTATGAAATAGATACTTGTGTGTCTAGAAACGTTAAAAATTGGTGTGCTCCATTTACTAACAACCTGGTACGTTTTTCATATATAAATAGATAAATATATGAAGTTCATGTTTTTTTTGCTGTCATTTCTATTCGGCCGAACTGGGCCGAAACTGGCCCAGCCCAGCTTTATTAGGCCCGTTGGAGAGGGCCTGAAGCACCTTGCGCCGTCTGATGCGATCCGACGGTCGGGAGCTTGCCTGTCTGGGTTTATATCCAGCACGTCGCCGCCAGTCCCGTGGTAAACCTTAGCTCGTTCTATCCTCCCCTCTTCTCTTCTCCATCCCGACGGCTACCAAAAGAAGCTCGTCGGCGATGAGCCACTGCGCGACCGAAGAAGAGAGGCGCCGGCTTCCTCCAGACCCCTCGCCGGCACTGCGTGCGGCTTTGGCTAGCGCGCAGTTCCGTCGATTGGCCCTGGGCGGCGCCCTATACGAGGTGACGGCGCATGAGCGGGACCCGCGTCGTCGTCGACCAGGCATCCCCGCCGCCCCTTCTTGCCCACGCATCCCCGCCGATTCCCCACACCCAGGCAACGGTGACCCCCGCCGTCCGAGCTCGGCCCGAGCCAAATCCGAGCGCACCGCACCTTCCTTCACCGACTCCCTCATCGAGCCGCCCCGAGCCAGGTCCGAGCGCCAGCCCCCTCTCTCCCTCCCTGCCATGGGAGCCTCCCAACCCCCCCCCCTGCTCCACCTCCGGTCACTCTCACCAGCTCCTGGCTAGGGTTCCCCCGATCTGTGTGCCTCTCTCTCTTCCCCCACTCTCTCTATGTCTCGATTTATCAATCTTAATTTCTCTCTGCAGGCGCCCATGGACTCGAGGATGCACCTACAGCATGAGGGTGAATGGCCTGCGAGGACGCCCACCAAGCTGCTCAACATCACCACCTGGAAGTCCACCCTGTACAGAATGTGAAAACCAGGTGCTGTTTGATTCCCGTAACCAGATCGTGCTTCTAGGTTCAGACATGTAACTATTGTTCAGAACTTAATTGAATAAGAACTACCCGATTTGTTTCTCTGTCCATTGGACATGCCTAGAATTAATGCTCTCCGTGTCTTATTATTGATGGCATACTGCTTGTTTTACAATAAGTGAGAATACACCTTTATGGATCGAATTCTTGTGTCTAATGATCTGATATTTGTTGCATGACCTGCACTTGTGCCATGCATATTCAATTGGGATATACTTGTTACTTCTATAAATCTATTTGCCATGACTTCATGTAGCATTGCTTGTAGCAATACTAGATTCAACAAAAGCAGAGCAATTGTTTCTTTTGATATCCTATCGATGCATTCTTCCAGTAACTATTTGTAATGGATCAAGTTTATTCTCATATTTTAGTGTCTATTTTACTACTTACCTCTCTCTGACATGTTGTTTCCTCCTTTTGGATATTCTGATGCTGAACCATTTACATACTCTGATTTAGAGCACTTCATCTGAACAGTGTAGTGTGGTCACTATTTTTCTTCTAGTTCCATTCCTTAGACAGTGAGGTTAGGGTTTCAATCCTCAGAGTTTGAAAGTTAATTTTTTTCTGTCGTAACTATAGTTCGAATGTTGTCTTAATATCTCAACCTTGTCTTCCTGGCCCTTATGAACCCTATCATAACCAATTGTATTTGCTCCACATATGGCATACTTATATTTTAAACTTCTGTTTGATGTTAATTTTGCTATCAGTTCTCAGTTTTGGTGCCTCTGGTTGATGCAGTACACAGTAGTGTTGTTGAGGACATGGTCTCCTTTTTGGCGTTCCCAACTATGTGGTGTTGCTCGCCTACATATATGGTTACCGCCGAGCTGCATTTCAGGTGGGCGCTCCACCTCTACCTCGTTATTTCTTTCATTGAAGCCTTCACTTGGTGTATGCTACTTGTTGTTCGATTTGCTCCATCATCTTTTCCTTATGTGCTTCTACATATATGCATGATTGCATATTAGGATTTATATACTTTGGCCTGTCACTCTTGCGTTGCTTACAATTATTTGTAGCTTTGGATTATCATGCCTTTGTTCACTAGATTCTAAAGCTTGAAGTCATGGATATTACCTGTACACTCGGTGTTTATTTTGTCATGTGCCAACTTAAATGCTCAACTTTGATCAACTAGGGCTAATACTGATTAGTGGCTGCTGTGTACAATGAGTTGGCTGTGTACAATCAGGTGCTGCATTGTCTGTTAGCGGCATCTGCGATCTAGGATGGATAATTAAAAATGCTAATTTCCGTTCTTGTGATTTCTAGTAGAACTAGCTAGTTGGTCATGCCCCTGTAATGAATTAGCTTAATGTTCACTATCCAGTTCATATTGTAGGTATCTTCAAGCTGTAGATGATTTGTCGTAGCCTGTTGCAGTTCAGTATTATACACATTTTGAGATACATAATTGACAAATTTTTCAGCTTGCACCTACTGTCAAAGCAAATGTGTAATTTTGTCATAGCTATGTTTTCTCACTGTTCTGCTTTGTTGTTAGCAGGTATTACAAGTACTAAAGTGGTGTTCCCCTCTTCTACAAGAGCTCCTGGCTGAAGAATTTCTAAGAAGCTTGAAGGCCCAGTTAGTAGATAGTAGCTAGTATTTGTATAGCTTGAAATTTTGTGCTATTTTGGAAGAATTTCATGTGTTCATTGTTCTGAATGAAATATTTGGACGGATTTCATTTGTTCTCTCTGTTCTGGATGAAATATTTCGAATATTAAATATATATGATTTGGAAAACGTGTGAAAGACCTGTGGGACCCATTTGCGAAATTATCTAAATATTTTTGAAACTCCTAACATGTGGGACCATAGTGTTACTTCCATGACAAGTGGGACCGAACTGACCAGTGGGGCCAGCACCTAAATAAAATGGCCGAAATTCAATATCCCGGAAAATAAAAAGGCCGTATTATTGGGCTTGGCCCATGTCTCCGTCCGAAATTCACAGAGAAAAAAATATTAAATGGGCTAAATTATTGGGCCAGGCCCATTTAGAAGGCTGAACTGGACTGGGTTGATTCTGTATTACGACCATTTCATTTGGTCACAATTTTGCCACGTCATCTCTGCCACGTTGGATCTGACGTGGACTGGCCAGATTGGTAGTGACCAAAACAATTGGTCATAAAATTTATGACCTTTGTTTTTGGTCACAATCGTCTATGACCAATCCCCAAAAAAGGTCGCAAACTGCCATTAGTGACGCTCATATTTTGACCAATCGTTTTTCGTCACAAAAAGGTCATAAATGACAGTTCATGACCATTTCTGTGACCAATATCGAGGGTCACAAGTTAGCATATTTCTTGTAGTGCAACTCCGGACCCCTATACCGCAAGCGCCGTCCTGTGGAGCTCTTCGCATCAAAACTCGACTGGCCGGAGACTCCGGCCCCTGAGCCCCCTGAGACCGGAAACTCCGGACTGGAAAACAGCAAAGCCGGAAAAGCAATAACTTTTGCAAGGAAGCTTCAAACGAGATGAAACCAACGAGGTTGGAAATATTAAGGGTCACAAATATAGAGGAGATATCACACATGGGAGGTGTGGACCTTATCTCGAGGAGGACCGGTAATATTTCCAACACCGAGAATGCAACAAGTTTTCCATCCGGACTTCGTTTTCAATGATCTTGGACTTGCTCCGAAGATAATCACAAGCACTACAAGATCATGCATATACACATCATAGTCCATCATGTGAGGAGGATAACACAAGAGGAGAGTTTGACCTCTCTACAAGAGACGAACCGGTAAAACCTCAAACATCAAAAACACCACAAGATATTCAAATGAAATCCGTTTTTGATGAACTAGAGCTTGGTATGGAGATGAACACAAGCTCTAAATTATCACATGGATAAAAGCCAAATAAGAATCAAGAAAGATGATATGCCAAATATGCAAAGGTTTGAGCTCTCCATAAGGATGCGATCAAGTTACTCACTTGAGAGCCCCTCTTGATAGTACGCCGTCTATCCTATAACCCGGTCTCCCACTAACACCATGAGACCGGTAAAATAGAAACCCTATCAAGATCATACCTTTGCCTTGCACATTCCACTTGAGCTAGATGATGACAGTCTTGACTCGCTCAAGTTGGAACACCTTTCTTGATTGTGCTTGCTAGCACATGTTTGATGAAGACTTCTCCAAATACTCCCCCATACACCATGATGGGAGAGCCTTGCTAATCTTCATCTTCATGAATCCACTTGTACTTCATCTTCTTATCTTGATATATATGATGGATTGGAGATAACATGGAGTTCACTCAATCTTTTTTTCCAAGCCATGCTTGCAATAAGCTCAACTCTTCACATGACCATTCTTCGTATAAACCCTTGAATAGAGCATTGGTCATCATGTAATCTTCTAGAGTCCAACACATGAACTCCAATCTTTCCTATGGACAAGATCTACAAGTATATCTCAATGCAAATATTAGTCCATAAGGATTGTCATTAATTACCAAAACCACGCATGGGGGCAACATATGCACTTTTAATTGGAAAGCATGACTAAACACATTTAGCCCACTACCCAGCTCCCGTTCCACCACTCCCTCTCCATAATTCTGCTCCCAGCCTTCAGCCCATTAGGGCCCATGAAATCTCCAATTTTCAATTAGGCTAGCATGTGAACCGGGGACTCCTTTACGTCGCCTTAGGAAATCACTACAAAAAAGGTTCCCTTTACGAAGGGAACCAAGCGAACCGTGACGTGATGACAAGTGTCAGTTTCTCCCTTCACGCGGTACCCGTGGGTGCTTAAATATGCGACAAGTGGCAGCACGAGAGAGTTTTTTGTGGGATTTTTGCTTCTCCGTGCGGAGGGTTCTATGTGCATTTATTTTGAGATTCGTTTAAAAAAATGAAATATCTTGAGAACCATTTATTCAAATTACGAACCGTTTTCACTTTTGAGCACGTCGCGTCGAGATCTTCAAAAGTAGATCCCATGTTGATAGGTTTCGACGAACTTTTTTTGTACTCCCGGTTATGTATAGTTTGTATAACTTGTTTTGCATAGTTCGTACTCCCACTTATCTCTACTTTGTACTTCCTGTTTTCCATACTTTTGTATGATGAGAGAGAAGGGATAGTGAGGTGGGAGAACAGCTTTTTCCCTTTTATTTTTCTAATCTGAATTTTTGAAATAAAATATATCGTGAACCGTTTATCCAAATTAGAAACCGTTTTCATTTTTGAGCTCCTCGCGTCGAGATTTTCAAAACTAGATCCCATGTTGATAGGTTTCAACGAACTTTTTTTTGTACAACCGGTTATGTATAGTTGTACAACATGTGTTTGTACAAACTGTGTTTGCGTAGTTGTACAACATGTGCCTATATAGTTGTACAACCTGTGTCTGTACAACTTGTGCCTGTCTAGTTGTACAACCTGTGTCTGTACAAGCTGTGTCTGTGCAGTTGTACAACTTGTGTCTCTGTAGTTGTACAACATGTGTCTCTTTAGTTGTACAACTTATATCTATGTACTTTGTACTCGCTATTCTGCGTACTTTGTACATCATCTTCTGTCTGTTCTGTACATTTAGTTCTATGTAGTTTGTACACTTTTTTTTACGTGTGTTTGTACTGATGTTTTAGGTAGTTGTACGTAGCTCGTCCAATTTTTTCCCTTTTCTCGTGGGTATTGATTTTTGTTGTACTCCGTTTCGAATGTGGTTCGTACGCAGGTACTAGTACTAGCTCCTGATGCTTCCATCGATCGATTGATGGATTTACATAAGCGAAGCCAGCTAGCGTACGCTCGCGTGACGTACACGCTGGGTTTCCGGCCGGACGGAGAACGAGGATGTACAACACCAACACTAGCCCAGCGTGCACGCGACGTACGCACGGGAGCCTTCTGGCCGGACGGGGAAGAAAAATTCGTTTTTGCCAGCGTTACCGATCAGCACCAGATTGTATGCGCGCGGGGCTTCGCTTCGTACTCGCCGCGGGGGCTTCGTAACCGTTCACGTCGCGCGTTGACTGAACGTAGCGAATTTCGTTTTCTCAACCGCACACCGTCACCACGTGTCAGCTTCACGCCGATCCAGTTCCCATCCGAAAGGGTACCCTTCAGGTAGCGACACCACTTAACGCGACGGATCGAAGCGGCGTCGCCTACAAGAACACCTTATTGGGCTCGGCCCATGTGCCCGCACGCGTAGCGCGTACTGCTTCTTCGGTCGTTTATTTGCTGCGCTCGTTCAGTCGTACTCCATAAGGTGTTTGTACTAGCTTATTAACACATATTTATCTGCTGGTGTTAGAGAATCACAGTAAAAAAGCGACAATATTTATCTAAACAAAAAATATATATTTTGACAAACTATTTTAATAAAAAAGAAAACGGAAACTATATTTGAACGAATTTCATAATGAACAGAAAACAGTTGAAACGAAAAAGTGAACCATTTACAAAAACAGAAAAAAATGCTTGAACAATTTTCAAAAACATGAAACGGAAAAACGTGAACGGAATCTGAGATTTGAACGATTTAAAAAACAAGAAAAGAAAAAATATTTGAATGGAAACTATGTTTGAACGAATTTCAAAAGTGAACAGAAAAAAGGGTGAACGGAAAAAGAGATTTGAACGATTTTGAAACATTTGAAAGATGCAAAAAAAAACTGTGCGATTTTTTTTTGTTTGAACAGAACCTATGTTTGAACAAATTTCAAAGCGAACAGAAAAAATCGTAAACGGAAACCAAGATTTGAATGATCGTAAAAACATAACCGAAAAAATGATTGAACGAAAAATTTGTATGAACAAATTTCAAAAAGTGTGAACAGAAAAAAGGTTGGAACGAAAAAAACTAATTTCGGACGTATACATAATAGCGGAAGTACAAATATGCAGAGTAAGAAAAAACACTAACCTAAATACAAATATTACACAAGAAATATTACCAAGTTCAAATATGCAGAAAGACGAAGTACATATAAAAAATGTGAACATAAAAGGGTCGATGAACATAAACTATTTTTGAACGGTTTTAAAAAGTGAACAAAAAAAGTTCTCTGAACAGAAACTATTTTTTAACGATTTTAAAAAGTGAAGAAAAAACTGAACGATTTTAAAAAGTGAACAGAAAATGTCGGTAAACAAAACTATTTTTGAATAGTTTTAAAACTAAACGAAAAAAGGTCTCTAGACAGAAACTATTTTTTAACAATTTTAAAAAGTGTAGAAAACTATTTTTGAACGATTTTAAAAGTGAACAACAATAGGCAGGTGAACAGAAACTATTTTTGCTTGATTTTTAAAAATGAACGGAAAATGGGGGTGAACGAAAACAATTTTTGCTCGATTTTTAAAAATGATATGAAAATGGGAGTGAACGGAAACTATTTTTAAACAATTTTAAAAGTGAACAAAAAAGGACGGTGAACAGAAACTATTTTTGATCAATTTTAAAAGTGAACATAAAAGGCCGATGAATGGAAACTATTTTTGCACGATTTTTAAAAATGAAGAGAAAATGGGAGTGAACGGAAACTATTTTTGAACGATTTTAAAAGTGAACAGAAAAAGTCGGTGAACATAAACTATTTTTGAACGATTTTAAAAGTGAACGGAAAAGGACGGTGAACGGAAATTATTTGTATGATTTTTAAAAAAGAACAGAAAAAGCTGGTGAATGGAAACTATTTTTGAACGATTTTAAATCTGAACAGAAATGGCCGGTGGACGGGAACTATTTTTGTCACGATTTTTTAAAAATGAACAGAAAATAGGGATGAATGAACACTATTTTTGAAAGATTTTAAAAGTGAACAAATTTTTTTTAACGATTTTAAAAGTGAACAAAAAAGACCGATGAACAGAAACTATTTGAAGAATTTTTATATCTGAACAAATTTTAATTTTAACTTTTGCGGATTTTATTTTTTTTCAAAAGAAAACAAAAAGAAAAAAGAAAAGGAAAACAGAAGAAAAAGAAAAAGAAAAACGGAAGCAGAAACAAAAAAAGAAAAGAAAAGAAAAAGAAATAAGAAAAAATAGTAACAGAAACAGAAAAGAAAATGACAACAGAAAAGGAAAAGAAAAATGAAAACGAAATATCCAAGCAACCACTTGCGAGGAGGAGAAAAGAAAAAGTTATGACCTATCGCGAACCTATCGCGAACTATTGAATTTTCAAAGCAACCGATCCTATCGCCAACAAAATGGGCCCGGCCCAGTAAATGACGCTTGAGGCGACGCAAGCGAAAGGCATCGCTAACAGGCGACCTATAGGTTTTGCCATGTGAACCGGGAGCTCCCCGTCCACGCGAATCCTATTTGCCGCTCAATGCGAAGCGCACCCTGCACATCGCAGTGGCCTGGCCTAATAGGAGCTCCTCTGGCCAGTTTTTTTTAGCTCTACTGCTTTTTCTGTTCGTTTTTTCTGCTTAATTTTCTTTTCCTTTTTTCACCTTTATCGTTTTTCCTTCTTTTTTTTGTATCTTCTTTTTCCTGTTTAACTCATGTTTTATTTTTCTTTTATCTCATTTTTCCTATTTTATGTTTCTTGTTCACCTTTTATTTTCAGATAAAAAATGGCGATCACTAAACTTATCCGAGATGAGTGAATTGGTCACTAAACTTGCAAAATGTGAAAAACGGGCACTCATCTTGCCTGAGATGAGTGGATTGGTCACAAACCGGTCCTGGAGCGGTTTTTTTGTCCAAGTGGCTACGGACTATATGTTTTTCTTGTCAGAAATTAAGAGGAGGGGTTTTGTTCTAAAATTTGTGAATCAGTTTTCTTCTCTTTCCCCTTCTTAGCTTTGTCTTCAACCTCTAGACGCCACACGCGGAGAGTCAGGCTTCGGTCGACGTTCCTGTTCTGTCAGTGGGTTCTGCTTTTCCAGTGACGGAGATGAGACCGAAAATAACATATTCACATTAAAAATATCGTTCAAAAAAAGTTCATGGAGTTAAATTCACGTGTTTAAAAAATATTCATGGTGTTCAAAAAAATGTTCATGGGGTTAAAAGTTAACGTGTTTTAAAACATTGTTCATAGTGTTTAAGAAATGTTCACAGAGCTAAAGTTTTCAAATGTTTAAAACAATTATTCACCATGTTCAAAAAACATTCACTGAGTTAAAAAAGTTCAGGTGTTTAAAATAATGTTCGCAATGTTCAAAAAAATGTGCACATGTTCAAAGAAAAGTTCCATCAGTTTAAAAAATATTTTTGCATTACCAAAAAATGAAAAAAATGAAAACTAAAAAATTAAAATAAAATGATAAAATAAAATGGAACAGAAAAGATTCACAGAAAAATGAAAAACAAAAAAAGAAAATGGGAGAAAATAAAAATGAAGAGAAAGAAAACAAACAAAAAAGGGAAATAGCCTAGAGTTATAGGGACGCGGGCCATCTGCACCGCGATGTGGGCGAGTGCTTGCTAGGACCCGCAAAGAGTGAGATATAGTGCTTGCGGGGCTTGTTGCGTCAAGTACAGACACAAAGGCTGAAGCGCTAGCACAGGTGGGACGGCCTAGCCAGCTCGCTTGCTCACGTTGGTTCATTTTTTTCTCGCTTTTATGGCTCTTGGTCTGCTTTTGAAAACTAATGTTCAGTCTTTTCTGTCTAGTTTATATTAATTTTGGAAAATTGACGACATAAAAAATCACTGTTTAAAAATTTCATGAACTTTAAAGTATTCACGAATTTGCACAAAAGTTTAATACCTTAGAAATGTCCATGATTTTAAAAACCTTAAATATTAAAAATGTCCACATATTTTTTTAAATGTTTGTAATATTGAAAATGTTCAAAAACTTAAAAAGTACATGAATTTAAAAAAATTCCATGAATCTGTTAAAGTGTATCCTAATATTAAAAAAATTGATGAATTTATAAAGTTGTTGGATTTGAAATAAAGTTCATGAATTTAAAAAACTTTCATGTATTTGATTTTTTTATAATATTTATAAAGGCTCATGATTTTTTGAAATAAAAAAGAGAAGAAAAACAAATCAAAAAAATAAGTTGCGAAAACCAAAAATGGAAACCAATAAATTAGGAAAAAAAACATGGCTGGAAATTTCTAGAAGGTTCCCAGACTAGTCTGAGGTAACCAAAGTTGGGCCAGCCAACTTAAAAATCTAGCATGGGAGGGGTATGCATTGCGTCCCCAACGGCGTCAAATAGGATTCACCATCATCGATGCCTAGTGCACCCATGGTTGGGAAGCTACCGACAAGGTTCGGTAAACTCGTCTACTCTCTGTGGCATGACTACGGACACTAGTTCACATGTACTTAACCGACATAGTACAATCACGACAATCCCGCTGATATGATCATACATATCTCGATCACTACACCACAATGGTATGGACACCCCTCCACATGCGCCGACCCATCCTCTCGTAATCTCGTGCCTAGCTAGCGTAACCTCTTTTTGTCTAGTCTATTTTGCTATAACGTGGTGTCTTTATTTATTAGCCAGGGTCACACTGTGTTTGAACCAAACACCCAGTATTCTATTAGATTATTAGTTACAAGTTCAATTTATAATTTAACTCAGTACATATATTCAACACATATTCCAAATATTCTAATGTTTATATTTTCCTAAAAAATGGTTCATTCATCTTTAAAAAATGCTACGCGAGGGCGGTGGATGTCAACACGAGAGTTGGACAAAAATTCTAATTTGTTTGTCTAGAACTAGCCCGCATTATGTATTTAGTAAAAGTTAAACTTTGTAAAATTTGACAAATCATGTAGGAAAAATATCAACGTCTAGAATAATAAAAATAAGTATCATCAGAATCATCATAAAGATACTCCCTCCGACGGAAATGGTTGACATAGATTTCTCAAAATATGTATGTATCTACACACTAAAATAAGTATAGGTGCATCCGTATTTAGACAAATCTATGACAATCATTTCCAATCGGAGGGAGTATTTTGTTTTATATAAATTTGGTTTTAACTATACGAATTTTATTTGACTAAACTCATAATACAGGGTAATTATAGATAGATGGAGTACGTGGAGATGATATCCTCGTCAATCTCCGTCAGGCCTAGTCAGCAACGCCCCAGCTAGCATATATTATGAATCATACCAGCAACAAAACGATGCTTCAACCAATCATACAACAGCTTAATCATATACTCCACCTTGTTTCACTTCATTCTTATCAGTTGACCTACTTTTTATGACTTGTGTGCATGTCCTTAAGCTAAAAACAAGATGATCATCACGAATCCAGAGCCATTTCTTAATGACTATGGATGGGATTGGTTGCTCGGTACGTGAGTATTGAGTGATGCTCGTCGTCATAAACAACGTTGCATAGGCCCAACTAGGAGCAATAATTTGTACGAAATGGTGAGGAATAATCTCTCGAAACAGGCTTTGGTCCCGCTTTATAAATAAAGCAACATGCCAAGCAAGTCCATACACAGTAACAAGCACAAAGAGTTAGAACAGTTTGCTGGGTAGCAGCACAAGTAAGCCCAAGAGCAAGAAGCAAGGGAGGAAGAAGGGGGGGGGGGGGGGGGGGCTACAAAAGAGGGGGGGGAGAAGAGGTGGGAGAAGAACAAAAGGCGAGCCCCTCCGGCGCTAGCTGGAAGAAGAGGAGAGACGTCGGGCGGTCTCCACGAGTCTAGCGATCATGTCATCCAGCTGCCCCCTGTCGCGCTGCCTAGACAGCGGCTGCCACTGCTGCAAGAAAGTCAGAAATTTAAACATCGAGTGAGAAGCACGGCGAAGAAAGACCCGCTCAATCACCATCTTATTGCGAATCGTCCAAAGTGTCCACGTCAACGCGGCAAACACCAACCAAAAGAGGCGTCGCCTCCCTCCGGTACGGTTTGCCTGGAACTCTATGAACTCGCCAAGGTCTGAGGCCTGCCAAGCAGGCCCAAGCGCCTCATGGACGAAGTTCCATAGGAACCTGGCAGCAGGACAGGTGAACAAGATGTGGGTTCCCGTCTCAGGGATCCCACACATGGGGCAAAGGCCATCCCCTGGTCCGTGTCGCTTACGGACCTCCACCCCTGAAGGGAAACGATCCCTAAGAAGCTGCCACACGAAGATTTTTATCTTTAAGGGAAGAGGGGCCTTCCACATCGGAGAAGACCAAGCGCTAACTGGATTACTGAAGAGAATCCGGTAGGCCGACTTCACGGAGAAAGTCCCAGAGGGCGCCAGGTGCCAAGACACGAGGTCTTGGCCATCCGGCAACGCCTCCGGGAGTAAAATCCGTAATTCCACCCAGGTTGTGGCCTCGGTAATACCAAATGTTCGTCGGAACGAGATGTTCCAAGTCCCACCGTGCATTGCCGAGCCCACCAGCTACAACGGGTCCGCACTAATCGCAAACAGCGACGGGAATCTATGCTGTAACGGGCTTTCATCAAGCCACGGGTCCAGCCAAAAAAGGGTGCCTTCTCCATTACCCACGGAGAAGCGGGCACCCTTCCTAATCTCTTGCTTGATGGTTTGGATGGATCGTCAAAACTGAGATCCATCCTGGCGGTCACAAGAGAGGAGGGGGCGGCCCTGCAAGTACTTCGCTTTGATAACTTAATCTGACATATTTAATTGAAAATTTAACTGTAGGGGTTTCCCCTACGATAATGGGTGTCAAAAAAAAACTTAATCTGCCGGCTGGAATACGAAGGGTTTGGGAGAAAAACAACCTGATGTTCGCATCCAGCGCAGTGCTGAAAAGACAGTGGAATCCCATTGCATGTTTCAGGAATTCATTCAGGACCATAGAAAGAGAATAATATTTCAATCCTTTTTTCGTTCAGTTGCTTTAGCAATTTGCATCAAACCATAGCTGCCGGCCGCCCTCCTCCGTCATCCCCCACCCTATTGCTGTCACCAAATGATGCAGCCGGACAAACAGGGGCGGAGCCAGGTTTGAAGGTTGAAGGGGGCCAAACACAACAAAATTCAATTAAGAGGGGGGGGGCAACAAACCTAAATCTGTATAAAAATCTTGTCTAAACTAGACTTAACCAGAAAAGTATGCCTGTTATACAACACCATAGGGGGGAGGCCAGGGCACCTGCTGGTCCCCACTAGCTCCGCCACTGTGGACAAAGCCCGCGTCATGAACGGCGGCGGTGGCCCTTATATGTAGTAATGTAGAGTTTTGGTGGCCTTCGGCAAGAATAACGATCCTCTCTTGACGGCTTTTACCGATGTTCCACGGCACAGCGGCGTGTTGCTCCTCCTGTGGGTCAGCTTTAGACGCCTTGACACCATGGATCTTGAAAACTATATCCTTTCAGAATGGGAACTTGTGGACGTAGGCTTGGCTCCTTCCAGCGGAGTGGTTCGCAGGTGGAGCGCTAGCTGGACAAGCTGGTCCATAATCAAGGTGGGCACCTGGGATTGCCTGGCGACGGTCGGAGCCATCATTGGCGGTCGTAGCTTATTTAAAGGCGTCCGCAACACAAATCATGATTCCGCCCAAATCACTAAGGGGAAACTATAGATCCGTTCCAGGTCGGACGTTTGGCGGAGCCTAGTGTCGGTCTCCCCCTTGGATGCGGGAGTTGGACTGACTCGTGGATTAGTGGAAGATGGTGGAGCTCAAGAAGGTGGTGCAGTGTGGCATCTACCGCGTCAATAACGGTGGTCCCAGTGGCGTGGCACAACGGGTCTTGGTGGCGGACTAGTGATGATGAACGAGTGCATGACGGTGGTGCTATTTAGCGCAGTGACGACGTCATCGGCTTAATGGTGTGGTGGCGGCTACTGGAGCATGTGCAAGGCGTGCGTGCTTGGGGTATGCTGAACCGAATGTATGATCCCGGTACGCCATATGAGCGGCTAGGTGATGCCGTTGGATCTAACTGGTGGGCGTTGTTGTGTGATGGAATGATTTTCCCCTCATTGTCGAGTTTGTAGGTTCGCCGTTGCGGCTTCAAGAATTGTTTGATACATGTTTTTGCGACACATTTTTTGAATAATTTACTAAATGAAGTTGTGTGCATATTTTTGACAAAGAGGCCCGGGGTTTCAACCTTCTTTTTGAAAAAAAGTATATGGCATGATGGTTCATCTCATTATGGACTAGCAAAAAATCGTGAAGAATGTCGATAAATGCGCATCGACCTTTGGGTCTTTTTTGTTTCAAAGATATATAATGAGTTGTTTCATATGTATAATTGTAACTATTGAAAGAAAAAGTATAAAGGTTTCTTTCTACTATTTAACTAGGATAATTATTGACTCCAACCACCTGGAAAAAATTGATGTTGTAAACAAACACAATTTGGTGTAAATTTTTTTAGTATATAATCTTTTATGATCGAAAGAGGCATGATGGAAATTTGTTTTAAAAAGTATGGCCTTAGTACATTTGCCACATACTCCCTCCGTACCCAAATATAAGATGTTGTATGTATTTAGTATTTTTCTGATACGGATGTATCTAGAGTTCTAGACGCGGTTTAGTGTGTAGATTGATCCATTTCAATCGGTATGTAGTATGTATTGAAATATCGGAGGGAGTATCATTCATCTACAAAGTTAGTCACGTAGGACCGTTGGGTGGTTGGAGATGAGATTTTTGGCTCCGGAGTTCGAGTACTCCTGTTATATAAAAAATCCAAAATCATCTTTACAAGTTTCAAAAAATTGTTATTAAAAACTGGATGTAGCAAATGGTTTAGCCCATAAAGGGTAAAAGATCAATTTCAAATATTTTGTATCCTGAGATACACAAAAATAACAAAAGTGTGGATCTGAGTACACATCCATAGAGTCAAATATCTAAATTTTATTAGATTTTGTCATTTTTGTATAACCAATAATATAAAGTATTTGAAATTGATGTTTTGCATGTTTGTGTGACACACCAGTGGCTACGTCCTGATATTATTCAGAATTTTTTGAAACTTATAAATATGGTTTTCGATTTTCTTTAAATAGCAGGAGCAGTGGGTACTATGTTGCGAATTTATTGCTCCCGTTAATAAAATGAAAATAACGATCGTCTTTCGTCCAAAAACACTATGTCGTGAGGTGTGAGGTTAGTGCAGCTACGGATGATTGAGAGTATCTATTGCTTATATCGCGGTTCACATGATATGATTCTGCCCTGAATATTTTAGTGCTCGAGGAACACGTGCTAACCACTGAGCAATAAAAAGAACCAAGTCTTACCATCAAACCACACATCAGCACGTGATTAACCTCGATTGAAGTTTGCTGACATAGATTCATAGATTTTCAACCCTTTTGTTTTGTTGTGGGGTGGATTTGAATCTTGTGGGCAATGTGAAAAGACTGAAAACCATCCGATGTAAACATGGAATCGTTTCATCTGTCAGATCAAAGCAGCTGGTGGTCAGTGGCCGTTCTGTCCCCAATAATCAGATTTCGACAAATCAGCAGCATCCAACTCTAGATTGTTCGGCACAATCATCTCAGCACGATGAAAGTTCACCGTGTGATTATGGAATTCTTGGCTTCAAAGCAACCGAAAATGCTTTCTTGGCATCGACACGAAAAGCATCGATCAGATCAGCCTGTCGCTCACATCAACTTTTTTCTTCGCCTCCTTCCACACTTTCTTTTTGTTGCTCGCAAAAAGTTTATATTCAGTTCCCTGTTCCCAAATCCAGAATTCGTGATAACGTTTTTTTTTTAGGAAATATGGCAGGTGTTCTGCCCATTCAATTAAGAGGGAAGAGGAACATAGTTCAGGTTACACACTGCTAGGGAGGGATTAGCAGAGAAAAAAAGGAAAAACAGAACCACAAATATCAGGTCCAAGCCCTGGCTTAGCAGGCAACTACTCGCCCTGGAGGTTCTCGTCAACAGGCTCGGCCTGATGCAAGGCCACCCGTCCAGCATGATAGGCTCCGATCAAGAAGATGTCATCTCTGATGAAATCCAAGAGCTGCGATTCTGTGATGGTCACCTGCTGAAAAATACGCCGGCAGCGCTTCTTCCATATGTGCCAAACTCCATATAAAGCCACCATTAATTCATCTTTTGAGAGCGTCGTCCCCATGAACCTCCACCAATCGCCCGGAGAGGAAAACTGATGTTGGGTCGTAGCCAGAATAGGTTGATCGATCCAAGAAGCAAGGAGAAACCACACCGAACGGGCGTAAGAGCAATCAAGAGTTAGATGGGTTGCGGTTTCCGGAACCTGGTCAGAAAGCACACAGAGGTCGCCGTGTTCGATGCCCCTGATCTGAAGTTGATCATCTGTAAGAATTCTCTGCCTAAGCCAGAGCCAGATAAAAAACTTGCACTTGGGTTGAATCTTGGAGCGCCAAAGCTTGGTGAGATCGATGGGGGAGAAAGACCCGGCGAATTGGACCTTGTACGCTGATGCTGCGCTGTATACATAGTTGTTTCCCAGCTTCCATGTAATCTGATCCTGCTCCTCATTGAGCATAACTCCTTGCAGCCTAAGCCACATCACTGTATATTCCCTAAGCTGCACCTCCGAAGTGATGCGTTGAAACCCTGTCAGCCAACGATTACCAATCATAGCTTGTGCCACAGTTAACCTTTTGAGCCTAGTAAGTTTGAACAGATTTGGCGCTAGGTCGGCCGGCGCCCTCCCCTCCAGCCAGCGGGTGGTCCAGAACATTGCGATGTCCCCTCTGCCAATAGAAACTTTTGTGCAAGCCTGGAACAGAGAAGAATCCGTGGACTCACATGGTACACTCGTTCCGATCCAGGGCCGTTTTCGATCTTTCCACTCATACCACAACCAGCGAAAACGAAGAGCACGGCTGAAGCTGGCCAAGTCGAGGATACCAAGCCCTCCGACAGATTTAGGGCGACAAACTGTTCGCCAGTTCACCATGCACATCGCCGTAGCTTAATCAGCTTTGGATTTCCAAAGGAAGTCACGACGTATTTTGTCAATCCTCTTAAAAGCCCATTTGCCAAGCTGAAACACAGTAAGCATGTAGATAGGGATGGCAGACAACACAGAGTTGACAAGTTCCAGTCTTGCAGCTGCATTCATGAGCTTTCCTCTCCACCTAGGCAAACGCTTGGCCACTTTGTCAATCATTGGTTGTAGCTCAGTCTTCGTCAATTTCCTATGATGCAAAGGCAGTACAAGGTACTGGCAAGGAAACTGACCAACAAGGACCGGCAAGTAGTCCAACAGGTGGGCAATATCGTCAGGCTGACATCGGATAGGATAGATGGCACACTTCTAAAGGTTAACATGAAGGCCAGAAGACTGTTCAAAAAACTGCAGAATATTTGCCACCTGACAAACATCCGAGACCGTGGGGTTGAGAAACATGGCAGCATCATCCGCATATAAGCTTGTTCGAAGTCTAGCCGGAGGAAGATCCACAGGAGAAAGCGCCCCGATCCTATCAGCTATCTGCATCATCCAGTGCAGCAGCGCGATCGCAATAGTGAAAAGCAAAGGGAGAGGGGATCCCCCTGGCGCAGCCCGCGGCGATGCAAAATTGGAAGCCCCACTTTTCCATTTGCCATGATACGCGAGGAAGAGGAACTCCACATTAAGGACAGCAAGTCACGCCATCTAGGGCCAAATCCAAGCCGCTCCATAACTTCCAGCATATACTCCCAAGAGACTGAATCGAAAGCACCCACAATATCAAATTTGAGGAACAAGCACGATTTCTTCTTGGAGTGCAGATTCTTGATCGCGTTGCGAACATACAAGTAGTTGTCGTGTATACTTCGAGTTTTTATAAAAGCACTCTGACTGTTTGGAAAAGTGCATCAAACTAATTGGTCTGAAGTCCTTTATCCGGTGTGCATCCTCCCCCTTCGGAAGTAGCGAGATGTGAGCACAATTTAGGAGGTGCCAACGATGACCTCACAGATTATGAAGCTGGTTTATTGCAAGTAACAGATCCCCCTTGATCAACGACCAGCATTTGCGGAAGAAAATGGCAGTAAACCCATCAGGTCCCGGCACCTTCCCCGTCGGCAACCCAAACACAGCAGCCCGGAGTTCATCCTCTGAAAAAGCCTCTTCCAAAGCAGACAGATCATGTGTTTGCATACCAAGCGAATCCCAATTCAAAGACTGTGGGCAAGCGACAATTGAGCCGATCATGACTTTGAAGTGAGTAAGCAGTGCCTCATGCTTGTCCTCCTCTGCTGTCAACTGTCCCGCATCAGTGGTGAGGGCTGGAATAAAGTTCTTCCGGCGACGTCCATTGGCACGAAGATGAAACAACCTTGAATTGGTGTCCGCTGCTCCGACCCAAATGACCCGCGCACGTTGACGAATTCTCGAGCGAGAAATGGCTGCCAACCCCAAGATTTTCATTTTGAGGAATTGCGTAGGAGCTATCTCGGCAATGGTCAAGTCCCTGCTCTCTTTTTTTTTTGTGTGAACAAGGTCCCTGCTCTCCTGAGCCACATCCAAACCCAAAATAACCTGCTCTGCCAACGTGGACAATAGCTTAATATTGCCCACCTTTCTCCTACTCCAAGATCTCAGCGCCTTGGTCGTACGGCACAACTTGATGTGTAAGTTACGAATAGCGTCGCCCGGCGACACGTGCTTGTTCCAAGCCCCAGCCACAATCTCCAAGAAACCATGTTGCCTGACCCAATAATCCTCGAACCGAAACCCTCTGAAATTAGGGAGCCCAAGATGTCCCGTAAGCAACAAAATGCAGTGGTCAGACATAGAGGATGTAAGGGCCTGAAGATGCGACTGCGAGAAATGCAAATTCCAAGCAGCATTACAGAAGCAGTGATCAATCTTGTGTTATAAACGATAGCAAATAAACGACGAAGAGCGGAACGATCAAACTAAAGGGGACACGAGATTTTAACGTGGAAAACCTCTCCAAACAAAGGAGAGGAAAAAACCACGGACGCCAGCCAGCAATACTTCACTATAATCGGGTGAGGTTACAAACGCCGTGGGTTTACAATGTATGGCTTACCCCAATCGGCGGCTTACAAGATGTATATATGGCGGCATAAAACACTAGGTCGGCTGCAGTCCGACCCGGAAACGATCCGTACCGTACAAGTAGTTGGAGTGCTCCGCTCTCATTCGTCACAAGTTGGCCTTCATCAGTATAAACGAATTTGGATCATCACAAAAATAACATCTTAGACTGAGTTTGAGCATTTGAAGAACTGGTCCATTTGAATTTGCGACCAAACATGCGAATCTCCGACAGCGCAAGCCAGTTAAGAGCAGCACGGAAGGATGCAATGAGACGCCGGTTCACATTACGAGAGCTCTTGTGAGACGCCTTAATCAACAAGTTAAAATCACCAATCAATACCCACTCAGGAAGCACGGAATCCTTGAGACCTCTTAATTCCTGAATGAAAGCCACCTTGCCAGCCTCCAACTGAGGCCTGTATACAGCACAGAGACCAGTTCTGTCCAATAGACCTCATCGAGATAGTAGCAGTGATGGTGTTGAGGGTGCTCCCCGTCTGCGTCAGAACAAAGAAATCAACGGAGGCAGGGATGATGATCCCTCCCCTGGTACCATCTGCTGGCAAGAAGCAAAAATTATTCGCAAATTGTGGCCCAAACGCTTCAGCCACCAACTCTGAATCCACAAATTGTAGCTTCGATTCTTGAACGCAGACCAACGTCGCTCTCTGCCGACGCACTAACTCACGAACCACTTGACGACTAGCTGGATTATTCAAGCCGCGAACATTCTTGTGGTTTTTTAATTGCTGAACGTGTTTTTACATTGTCAAAACTAAAGAACTCTGTAGCTCGAAGAAACGTACTCTACATGTACATCCATCCATGGCAAAATGAAGAATATTTACAGTTGATCTTTGCCACCTGACAGCAAAAAAGAAGTGGTGTTTCTTGGTCAAAAGTACAATCACCGGACGGCAGAGGCCACGCTGTGCGCCCAGAGCCGGAGGTGTTCCTTGAGGTCGGCGCCGCCGTCGGCCGCCGGGATCCTGAAGGTGCTGAGCATCCTCCTCACCTCCGCCTCCTCGTCCTCCCACGCCTCGGACAAGTATGGCTTCCTCCTGGCCGAGGCCGCCCTGTTTCTACAAGCTTCTTCCTCAGCGCACGCCGCGGCCGCCGCCTTGGCATTCTTGGCCTCTTCCTCCGCCGCGCGCAGCCTCCGGAGCCCCGGCACGATGGACGCGAGCTGGGCGTCGACCTCGGCCTCGGAGAAGGTGAAGCCGAGGTCCTGCAGCCCCTTCACCTCCTCGAACTCCAGCTCCGACAGGCTCCGCCCGCGCGCCTTCCGCCTCCTCCCTCCCGGCCTCCGCCGCGCAGGCGGCGGCTGCGGCGCGGCCAGCCCGGCCTTCCCGGACAGGATGGTCTCGAGCCTCGCGCGGTGGCTGTGGGGGATCTTGAGCGGCTCCAGCGCATCGAAGGTGGCGGTCTTCGCCTCGTCGCTCCGCGTCCGGCGGTGCCGCAGCCCGGACGGAGCCCGCTGCAGCTCCCTCGTGCTCTCCGCCGGCGCCTGCTGCTCGCGCTCAGGCGGCGGCGTCGGCGTCGGCAGAGGCGCGGGAGGGGAGTAGCTGCGAAGCACAAGGCGGTGGAACCAGCAGGTGTCGTAGAGCGCCATAGCGTCCTCCGCGGCCGCCACGGTCGGCTGCCGCTCCATTTCAGGGGAGAGGGTGAGAGCTAGCAGCAGGCGTGCTCGCTCGTCGGGACTGGTTGTGGCGTTGGGCGCGGCGGCGGGTGAGGTTTATATGCAGCCCAGCGCGGTGTAAACTAGCCTGCGTAGCGCGGGACTCGGTCGGGGTGGTTACACGGTAACATTTTACACGCGGGAAAAGGGCGACTCGGCGAGCGAGCGAGCGGGCGTAGAAGGTTCTCAGGCTGCTTGGGCGTCACGTACTACGTACATGTAATTTGTACTGCTTTTGCGTAGCGTACGTATTTGGCACTGCTGATGATCTTAATTAGCTGACGTGTGTGGCTTTGTCATCAGGTGGTAGGAAAATTCGGTTCATTGTGTGTAGAAAGTGCAGTTGCTATCTGTGCCAATGTTCCCGTGGACGTAGAAAGGGAAAACTACATAACTAAACCCCTCCTCTACGAGAAACCGTTCTCGATTAAGTTGCGTGTGAGGCAGCACTTTTTTTAATCCTTCTCTCTGTTGAAAGTTGTGTGGTTTAGCTAAAAGTCGTACGCTCCTAAAAAACAAGGTATATATTTTTTTAGCAAAAATCAAGTCATTCCAATATGGACCAAAAAAGATAAATCCGAGCGCTCCAAAATGACTTTATACGAGACATTTTTTTGTCTTTTTGCACAGGTCACAAAACTGTCTTTTCTCCGCGAAACTTTTTGTGCTAACACAAAATGTTCCGATGTATATCCGATTTTTTTGTAATTTTATGACATTTTCAAAATATTTTACACAACCGGTGCATGTGCACCCGTGACCCGAAACGCCGTGTCCTGAAAACACATTATATGGTTTATACTCGCTCCGTTTCTAAATATAAAATGTTTTACCCTTTTCATATTCATATGTATCTAGAGTTCTAGACACCATGTATGTTCACCCGTTTCAGCCCGTATCGAGACCACATTTGAAATACTAGTTATAACTTATTATATTTAGAAATCGGAGAGAGTACCATTTAAGCTCGAAAATGTTTTTTTTATCCCACAAATAAGCCATTTTCACTGTTTCACGCTAGATCAGGTCGGGCTTGGCCCTGACTTTTTCAGGCCCGTACCGAACCCGGCCTGACCCAACATTTGCCTAGTTCTATGTCATGGACCAGGCAGGAATTACGCCTTCGGTGAAGAGGAAGCGGACTTCGACAAGAGCAAGGTGGCAGCCAGCTAGGATAGCTGGGCCCGAGTGGACGACTTGAGAACCAATCAGAAGAAGGCAGGACGTTGTTCCGGTGCTAAGGTGGCCAAGCGTTCATGCCGTGTCTAGATAACTTGTGTGTTGTGCGGCTGTTGTCTTTGTCGATTGACCACGAACTGAACTGTATCTCTCTTCCTCCTCTGCTTCTCTCTCGATCCCTCCTCTGCTGCCATCTCTTCCTTCCTCTAAATTCTCTGAATTCAGTACTCTGTAACTCAATTCCTGGTACTATAGAGGTGTATCTGTGGTTGGTAGTAGTTGGTCCTTAACAATTGGTATCAGAGCCTGCACTGTCTTTATCAGAATCTGCACCTTTCAGCACAACTAGCAACTCCTCTACGACATTTGAATGCTATCACAGTGAAGAACAAGTTTCCATTGCCAGTAATATATGAGTTGTTGAATGAGCTGGCGGGAGCCAAATGGTTTACCAGTCTGGATTTGCGATCGGGTTATCATCAAATAAGAATGGCAGAGGCTGATGTGCACAAAACAGCTTTTCAAACACATCATGGGCATTTTGAATACAAGGTTATGCCGTATGGAGTGACTGGCGGCCCTACAACGTTTTTAGGGGTGATGAATGAGATTTTGGAACTTGTTCTGTGGAAATTTGTATTGGTGTTTGTTGATGACATTTTGATATATAGCAAGACACTCGAAGAGCATGCTAAGCACTTGGAAATGGTGTTTGCTATTCTGCACAAAAATCAATTGAAGGTGAAGAAATCCAAGTGTATGTTTGCCCAACAGAAGATACTTGAAGGAGATATGCCCTAGAGGCAACTAATAAAGTGATTTTATTTGTCATATCTCAATTGTTCAAAATACGTTTTAATACCATGCTATAACTGTATTACGCAGAAACATTAATACACGTGTGGTATGAAAACAACCAGGTCCCTAGTAGCCTCTATTTAACTAGTTCGTTGGGTAACAGATAATCAAGATTTCCTGATCATGGACAATGGCGTCGGTTAACAACGGAGTCATGTCATTAGGTGAATGATTTGATGGACATACCCAAAAGATAGAAACGTAGTATTCATACCTTCAACTGTGAGATCATATCAAATCTCTGCTTCTGAAAGATACGGCTGATCGCATTAAACGGCATGACTTATATAACGTGGCAATAAAGGTGACACATTCGGGTATCAGAAGGAAGCAGTAGAAGCGAGTGATCAAGAGCGGGAATTGCCAGTCCACATAGCAGGATAGATACTCTGGACCCACTCGGTGAGATTACATCAATGAGCTTGCGAGCATGTGACTAGGTCACGGGGATGTAATGTTACAGACGAGTAAAGATAGATTTTTCAATGGCGAGGTCATGCTCGGTAATCGTGATACCGGAGAACAACGCTCGGACAATCTAAATATCGCTAGGCAAGAGGATGAGACTGAACGTCTAAAGGTTCAAACGATAGAAGACATTCGTGGACACACAGGGGCTATCATGGATATCCAGATCCCACTGTTAGTCATTGATCGGAGAGGATGTCTCGATCATGTCTGGAGTGATCCCGAACCATGGGGTAACACACTTAAGGGTGGGTGACGATTAGATTGGATTTAGAGAGAAAAGAAACCGGAGACTCCGCAAGTGTTCTGGACATGTCCGATGGAGATCGGAGGGCAACGAAATATGTTTTGGAGTCCGAATGAATTAAATAATATGTATTTAATATTAATAAGTGTTATTAGTAATTAAATATATTTTTTATTTAATTAAATTCGAATTTTAAAAGGCATTAAACCTATATGGGCCTTAGAGGCCCATTAGGGGAAAATCCCAAAAATGAGAAAGGAAAAAAAATGAGGGAGGAGGGCCGGCCGGCCTGGCTGGGCCGAATGGGGCCCACCAGGGCCGGCGGCTCCTCCTTGGCCGGCGGGTGGCCATGTGGGGTTTAGTCCCACATGGCCTAACCAAGGGAGATGGTCTCCCTCCTCCTCATTTAAATAGGGGACCCCCCATGACTTTGGAATCACACCAATTTATCTCTTCTTCTCTCCTACCTTGAGCGTGGTTCCGTTTCTGGAGCTGCGTACGGGGAGGGAAGTCTCTCTACTATACGCACACCACCGTGCTGCTAGATCCACTCTTTCACTTCCGCTGCTCTGCTGTATCTGGAGCCCGGAGGTCGTCATCCACACCGTACGTGTGTGGAACCGTGAGGCGCCATTGTTTGGCGCTAGGAGCCGTCTTCTTCCACTACACGACCCTGAGGTCGGCGCCGTCGTCTCCACCAACAACGTTTGTGCGGGAACGCAATCGCGCTTCCGGTCTACAAGGGTATGTATTCTGATCTCCTCCGTATTAGTATATCTGCATAGTATAGATCCTGGCTAGTTTATGGTTATCGTCGGTATGAAATTTTTTGTTTTCTGTCTACGATCCCCTACAGTGGTATCAGAGCCGATCTATGCATAGATATACCTGTACGGTTAGAACACATGTTGAATGTGGGCATCGATTCTACATTTGTTGCCCTCTCGCGTGTACTTGTTTATATCGCGGCATTGTCGGATGAAGCGGCCCAGACCAACTTTACGCGTACTCTTACGCGAGACTGGTTCACACTTGACATACGGCTTGTACCGTATATGGCTCGCGGGTGTCTGTATCTCCTACAATAATTGATATATCATTTGCAATGGAGGGCCCCGAAAGGGGTGTAATAGAGACAATTGTCTTATCGCTGTTGTGAATATGTTCGTAGGTAAGAAACGGTTCTTTGCGAAATCCCTAGCAGCCACATAAAAAATGCAAAAGATAAAGTAGAAAGCGTCTAACTTTATTTTGCAGGGGCAATGTGATATGGTCAAGGTAGGTTTATTAAGTTGTTTATAAACTGTCGGGCGAAGGAGACCATCGGCGCAGAGAGACCATATCATGTCATCACATTTCATTTTAGATGTTATGTAGATTGTGTGCATCTTATATTGTGTATATATATGTCTATATATTAGTTACACGGCGGTAGTAATATAAGATGATCCCTCCCAAAATTCCGATAATAGTGTTCTCCCTCTGTCGTGCACCACCAATAAAGTTCTACGTTACGGGGTACGCCGCATTGCGGTTACACTCGTCTCTTCATTCGCATACAGTGGGTGTAAGCCACGTTGCACACGCAAATACGTCAGAGGGTGTTATGGCGAGCCTAGCATGTACAGACATGGCCTCGGAACACAAGTACCGAAAGGTTAAGCACGAGTCACATGCGGTGATGTGATCGATATACGATGTCTACCTTTGAAGTTATGCTATCTGCCTGATCGATGGGGGTAGTGTAATGGATGGGGGTTGTGTAATCACTAAGACGATGCGAGGGATACTCGTCTTGAGTGGGAGTTCTAGTAGTTTTATTTTGAAAACTTAGTTTTACTTTGAAAACTTAGTTTTATTTTGAAAACTTGAACCCATATTTTATTATGAACAAAAGTCTTTATGCTTTGCAAAACCTTTGTAGATGATAACCACTTCTATAGACCTTTTAAACTTAGGTGCATTCCTGCGATTGAGAAACTTAAAAGGTGGGTCCAAACTTCATAGTTTTATACCATAGCTTGAGGATACTCCTTGTTTCAAACCTTTTAGCTCTACATGATACAAAACCCATAGGAGATAGACCCGGAGATTCCGCTAAACAAAAGGATAATTTAGATTATCAAGTTTTGTGCGGATAATTCCATCATAGTCCAGTGTATGCTATGATCTCTGCCATAGAGAATGAACTGTGGGTGCGTGTTGACAGATCGCGAACATTTGGAATGGTCGCTGAGACTGATGATCTGTATCCACCGTAAATCAGGTTTTCTTAAAGAACGCGTGGTAGTCATACTTGATGACATTGGTCATACTTGATGACATTGAGATGCCTCGCTCAGCTCGATCACTGGATGACAGACAACGTTGCCAGATGCAAATGTTTTGTCATAGACTATGTCATGCAAGGGGAATCATTCACCTTCATGAATTCTTGATTACGTTGAAGAATCAAGAAGATGAAACGAATCACCGGGAAGTCATCAATGATGATGTATATATATATGATATACAAGTTATGAATGTTTTACCTAAACAAGTACTTGCAGTAGTGACTAAGATTTGATACTAGTCATGTTTTATGAAAACAAGATTTTCTGCTTGAGTAGCTTGGAAGGATGAAGAGACAATGAGTGTGTTGATAATGGCAGGCAATATGTTGTGAATATGTTGTGATGGCCATAGACACTCTCTCTGCATCTACCATTTAGATTAAATTTGATTTGAACAAATTCCATTAGATCGCTTGTTAGCATGATCATTATAAGTGTGTCTTGCCTCTAGCGAGACAATTATTCATATTTGTTAGTGACAAATCGTTGTCCTACATTTATGAGTGATATCTTTAATGATCATACACCGATTATGAATGGAATGTTGTTATTTGAATCTAGATGGTAGTAGCTCTCACATTTATAACATTAATGCCAAAGATACAAACTTAATAATGACATTTGAGTTATATGCATTGAGAAGCTCCATTCACATGGATCTCCAAGTCCTTAGATTTGATCTTTTGACACTTGCAAGATAACTAAGACACCGTTTCGGAAAACGGGCATTTAACTTGTTGAGAATCATACATATCGATGTGTGTGAATCAATGAAGTACTTCAACGTGTAGTGGAAATCATTATTTTGTAAACTTCACCAATGATTTGAGTAGATATGGGCATATCCACTTAATGAAATGCTGGTCTGAAAAGTTTGATAAGATCAACAAGTTCGGAGTGAAGTAAGAGAGATAAACTTAAACAAGAAAATCAAATTCCTGCGATACAGATCGAGGAAACAAGGATTTGAGTTATGAGTTTGGCATATCATTGGAAGACTTGTGAAAAGAGTTCCACAAATTACGCCGTATGGAACACCACAATGTTATGGTGTGTTAGAACGTCGTAATCACACGCTATTGGATTGTGTGTGATCAATAAAATCTCTTATCGAATTTTTGTGATCATTAGAGTCGTATGGTAGGAACAAAACATTCACTTTAGATAATAGGGAAACCATCTAAATCCATGGAGACAATACCATATGAGTTATGGCATGGCTTTTAGCCTAGATTGTCGTTTTGATATTTTAGTGTTTTGATATGATCAAACCTAAAACGGATAAATTCATCTTTGTAGTGTATCTAAGAAATCAGTTGGATACATGTCTCACGACAGAGGCAAAATCGTTGCCGAAATATACCTTGCTGAAGAAATAGTTTCTTGTCCAAGGGTATAAGTGGGAAAGAAAGTAGAGCAAGACGGAGTTAATGAACTTCTCTCCAGGCATCAGAGTGGCGCAACGGAAACCGTTCCGGTACCGTCCTCCACAACTGGAAGGAAGCTGATGATAACGATCATGATGCTCTGAGCTCATACTAAGATCGTAGGTGCATGAGAATGTGTTCCGCACTGTGTGGTACGACAATCTTGTTATGAACGTCATGTTGATGGAACATGACAAACCTACGAACTACGAAGAAGTGATGGTGAACCTAAGTCCGAGAAATGGCTATGAGCCATATATAATCCGAGATAAAATCCATACACGATTACCAAGTAAAGACTTGGGTAAATCTTCTTGATGGGCTCCAAGCCATTGAGAGTAAATGGAATTTTATGACAAAATAGACACTGACGGAAAGGCAACCGGTTATTAGGATCGATTTGTCGTAAAACAGTTTCAACAAATTCAAAAGTTGACCACAACGAGAATTTGTCTCAAGTGGCGATGCCTAATTAAGTCTATTTAGGATTGTTTTAGCAATTACTATAATTTCGAATTGAGAAATTGATAGATGGATAAAGAAGCCATGTTTCTTAATGGTAGCATTAAGAAAAGAGTTGTAACTAGTACAATGAGATGGTTTGTTGATCCTAAGGATGCTAGACACGTATGCGAACTTCAGTTGTCCATTCATGGGCTGAAGTAAGCATATCGGAGCTGGAATCTTCACTTTGATAATGTGATCAAAGGATTTTGGAGTCGTCCAAAATAGTTGAAGAAACCTGCATTTATAAAGAAGTGAGTGGGAGCTAAGTAGCTTTTCTTGATCTTATATGTGAATGGCATATTTGAGTGGGAGCTAAAAGGAAATTCCCTTGTCTTATATGCGGAAGGCATATTTGAGTGGGAGCTAGGTGTCATTCCAAATTTTATATGTAACGACATATTGAGAATGATACAGATCCTCTAGTAAAGTATAAATGATTATTTAAGTGATTAAATTTTCTATGAGTGAAGTTAAGAGTATTAGGCTTTAAATCTATAATTCGTATAGATCATAAGGGGCTTAATAACATTAGGTCGGAATATTTTTTCTAGGTTAAAATTCTGAAATGTTTCAGAATAGAACAAGCGAAGAAAGGTTCTTACTTGTATGACTAGGTAAAATATTGAGATTATCTTGGCATTTCAGCGATAGTTATTGAAAGAACTGGATGTCCGACATCCTCTATGCCTCAGACATAGATTCTATCATACTGAAAACTCGACTTGGTGTGACCCAAGTTCTTGGTTGAAGAACGGGTTCTAGAGTGATCCCAGGATGGATCAATGAACAAATGTTAAGTATTTCCTTCAGTGTCTACAGAGAACTGAAGATATGTTTCTTGTATGGGTGAGAGTGAAGAGACAACTTGCCGTAAAAGGGTTACGATGATGCAAGTTATGACACTGACCCATACGGCTAGAAATCTCATACAGGAGAAGTCCTTTGTTTTGAAGAAAGGGTTAGATTGCGAAGTTGCATATGAATGCACTATCGTAGAAGGGTTAGCTTGCGAAGTTGCATATGAATGCACTATCGTAGAAGGGTTAGCTTGCGAAATTGCATATGAATGCACTGTCGCATGATCTACATAGGTATAGAAATATATGGCTATTTCGGAAGTAGCAAGTATGATTGGACTGAGCAGTTTTTCTGAGCATGCCTGGTTTCCCTTAATAGATCTCTTAGACTTTTAAGGCTCATGCTGTGCGAAATTTTGAGTCTCACTCCATCGACAATCATATATTTCACCGTTATCATATGATACGGGATGATGTCAAACTAGGTGACATAGAAGTGTTGCAAAGCACATACAGATCTAGATCTGTTGACTTGCTTCCTCTTCCACGAGACGAGCATGCACCAATATTGCTATAGGTGTTAAGCTTTTACCAAGTTGTAAACTAGATTGAATTGTACTCTAGTGCAAGTGGGAGACTGAAGGAGATATGCCCTAGAGGCAATTAATAAAGTGATTTTATTTGTCATATCTCAATTGTTCATAATACGTTTTAATACCATGCTATAACTGTATTATGCGGAAACATTAATACATGTGTGGATGAAAACAACCAGGTCCCTAGTAGCCTCTATTTAACTAGTTCGTTGGGTAACAGATGA
Organism: Poa pratensis; assembly: GCA_947311845.1. Lineage (NCBI taxonomy): Eukaryota > Viridiplantae > Streptophyta > Magnoliopsida > Poales > Poaceae > Poa > Poa pratensis. Next base: position 23,725,729 of record CAMZMU010000068.1, read on the forward strand.
TCAAGGTTTCCTGATCATGGACAATGGCGTCGGTTAACAACGGAGTCATATCATTAGGTGAATGATTTGATGGACATACCCAAAAGATAGAAACGTAGTATTCATACCTTCGACTGTGAGATCATATCAAATCTCTGCTTCTGAAAGATACGGCTGATCGCATCAAACGGCATGACTTATATAGCGTGACAATAAAGGTGACACTTTCGGTATCGGAAGGAAGCAGTAGAAGCGAGTGATCAAGAGCGGGAATTGCCAGTCCACATAGCAGGATAGATACTCTGGGCCCACTCGGTGAGATTACATCAATGAGCTTGCAAGCATGTGACTAGGTCACGGGGATGTAATGTCACAGACGAGTAAAGATAGATTTGTCAATAGCGAGGTCATGCTCGGTAATCGTGATACCGGAGAACGACGCTCAGACAATCTAAGTATCGCTAGGCAATAGGATGAGACTGGACGTCTAAAGGTTCAAACGATAGAAGACATTCGTGTACACACAGGGGCTATCATAGATATCCAGATCCCACTGTTAGTCATTGATCGGAGAGGATGTCTCGATCATGTCTGGAGTGATCCCGAACCGTGGGGTAACACACTTAAGGGTGGGTGACGATTAGATTGGATTTAGAGAGAAAAGAAACCGGAGACTCCGGAAGTGTTTCGGGGTCCGAATGAATTAAAAAATATGTATTTAATATTAATAAGTGTTATTAGTAATAAAATATATTTTTTATTTAATTAAATTCGAATTTTAAAAGGCATTAAACCTATATGGTCCTTAGAGCCCCATTAGGGGAAAATCCCAAAAAGGAGAAAGGAAAAAAAGGAGGGAGGAGGGCCGGCCGGCCTGGCTGGGCCGAATGGGGCCCACCTGGACCGGCGGCTCCTCCTTGGCCGGCGGGTGGCCATGTGGGGTTTAGTCCCACATGGCCTAGCCAAGGAGATGGTCTCCCTCCTCCTCCTTTAAGTAGGGGACCCCCCATGCCTTTGGAATCACACCAATTTCTTTCTTCTTATCTGCTACCTTGAGCGTGGTTCCGTTTCTGGAGCTGCGTACGGGGAGGGAAGTCTCTCTACTATACGCACACAGCCGTGCTGCTAGATGCACTCTTTCACTTTCGCTGCTCTGCTGGATCTAGACCAGGCAGGAATTACGCCTTCGGTGAAGAGGAAGCGGACTTCGACAAGAGCAAGGTGGCAGCCAGCTAGGATAGCTGGGCCCGAGTGGACGACTTGAGAACCAATCAGAAGAAGGCCGGACGTTGTTCCGGTGCTGAGGTGGCCAAGCGTTCGTGCCGTGTCTAGATAGCTTGCGTGTTGTGCGGCTGTTGTCTTTGTCGATTGACCACAAACTGAACTGTATCTCTCTTCCTCCTCTACTTCTCTCTCGATCCCTCCTCTGCTGTTGTCTCTTCCTTCCTCTAAATTCTCTGAATTCAGTACTCTGTAACTCAATTCCTGGTACTATAGAGGTGTATCTGTGGTTGGCAGTAGTTGGTCCTTAACATTCTAGTTCGTATGCATCATAAAAGAAGCAAGAACCAAACAAAGTGGATGAGACTCGAGCTCGAAACCAAGCCATCCATGTCGTTTAGCAGATATTCAGGTGACTTGGAGGAGGAGGACCACCATTGAGGGGTTGCTTTCTTGCTGAGTCATCCATGTTTCCCGTGAACGCACGGTACGAGAGAGAGAGACCAGCTGCACGCTGAGTATAACTAACTGTTGGCCCATTGTTGTCATCGCAAATCCATCTCTCAACTAGACCAGAACCATGGGAACATGCATGACCTGCATATAGTGCGTGGTGTACGTGCTTTTGGGTGTGTGAAAATATGGAAACTCCTGCTCTGATAACCGAGACACCTAGCAAGAATTGGCACACACATCGATTGAACTTTCCAGACCGAAATACTGTAGGCAGAGTCTTTCGTAGAGATGCTATACAGTGTTTCTTCTCGAGTGGAGGTTTTTGGCTCAAGATCATGTGCTCTCTCCAAATTAAGAAAATCATATTTATAAGTTTTTAAAAGAAATTTAAAAATCCGGATGTATCCAATGATATATCCCACGAATATGCAAAATATCAAGTTCAATTTTTTTTTCTGATCGACACAAAAATAACAAAAGTGTGAATCTAAATATGCATATTTTCAAATATCTAAGTTTCATTTTATCATATTTTGGTATTTTTGTGTAGCCCATAATATGAATTATTTCAAATTGACATTTGACACGTTTGTGAGTTACACCATTGGCTACAACTGGATTTTTTCAGAATTTTTGAATATCATAAATTTGGTTTTTCATTTTTTTTAATAGAGTGAGCACTGGAGTTCCAGAGTGAGAGACACTTTTCAGTTTCTTCGATGAGTTATGAGTTTTGTTTTGGCTGGCACCCCTCGCTCCCCACTTAAAAAGAACCTCATAGGAACTGTATAGGCTATGTTTTGCATATTACTAGATACTCTTCAAAATGTTGAACAATTCCGACAAAACAATTCCGACTGTTTCAGAAAAAACTCATTTTTTTGACTTGTGTAAAAAAGACAAATTTCAGTGCTCCAAAATAATTTTTCACCCGACATTTTTGTGTCTTTTTAATGCAGACCACAAGAAAATGTCTTTTTTGTGAGATTTTGTGTGCAAGCATAGAATCGGGATGTACACTCGGAATTTATTTTCGAATTTTTGTAACACTTTCAAATATGGTTTTGAACAGTGGGATCATATGCTCCTAGGACTCAAGTTTGATTTCCGGGCGATCACGCGCTAGCTGGATAGACCGCGAGAGAGCTGGACCGGTGGCACATAGGTTTCGTGGTGCCCGATGGAGGAAAAAACTAGGGCGCGACTGCCAACTCGTTCGCGTGGCTCATGTGTTCCTTACTTCCTTGTGACGAAGGGAATTCTATTCAACTCAAGTCTACATCTATACTAGTTGAATTTGGCATGGCGTCACGCCGTGCCCTTGGTGAATTTTTTTGTATAATATATATATTTTTTGTTCATCAAAATGTTGGCTAAATTGATATGTTCATACATGTTTTTGATTTGTTATGAATTGGTAGCATTTTTGTGGGATTTTTTTATATATATTTTGTAGAATATTCAAAATTTTAGTGGTTTGAAATGTTCGAACATGTTTGTATTTTGGCGTCAATATTTGTTTGAATTTAGAAAAATCTAGTTGAATTTGATTCCACATTTGGGAAAGTTTATGCTTATGGTGTCGAAATATTGGCCAAATTGAAATGTTCAAATATGTTTGTGTTATGTTATAAGTATATAGCATTTTTTTTAGCATTTTGGATTCATTTTATGGAATATCGGAAACATTCGCCCAAATGTTGGCCAAATTGGAATTTGCAAATATGTTTTTTATTTTGTTATGAATAGGTAGCATTTTTTGTGAGCATTTTTTATATACTTTGTAGAATATTTAGTAGTTTGAAATGTTCAAACATGTTTAATTGATTTTAAGAAAAATGCACTTGAATTACCTCTAAATGGTGACAAAATTTAAATATTCTATTTTTTTCTTATCATAAGTAGTTTGTATGTGTTTTCTGATTGTTTTGACATATTACTTGTATTTATCTGACGGATATATTTAGATATATTGATTTATAATTTGTTTCAATTTCAAAAATTGGTGAAAGTGGGAAGCTGTTCGTAAGTTTTTTTCGGTTTTCAAATGCTCAGATTTGGAAGCTATCGAAAATTTTGAAGTTTTCTAAATTTGAAGTTTGATCATATGGCCTAAATAGTTGACGTTTTTTTTGTGTTAATGTTGATATGTTTGTCATATTTGTGAATATCGTGGTGGGAGAAATTCAATTTTGAAGCTGTATACATTCAAAATGTGTTAACATTTGAATGTATTTAAGCATTTATTAAATTTAGGATCATAATTAGAGAGAGTACATTTATGTTGGCTTTAAATATTCAGCAATTGTAGATGCTTTGTCGTTTAGGGTATTTGTAAATATTTAGCAATCTGGAATGTTTAAATATGCTTATATTGTGGCATTAATATTTAGTTTAATTTGCTAAATTGGAATGGCCAAATATGTTTTTTGTTCTCACATAAATATTTAAAAAATTAAATATATAATCTGAGGAAATGCGTTGTAGTAGATTTCGTTAAATTCAATCAATAATTAGAGGAATTCATTTTTTTAAATATTTACTAAAGCAAGCATTTCTAAAATTTAACTGCCATAAATAGGCAATGTTTGTTGTTTGTGTTCATGTGGGCTTGCCATGTTGAATTTATGGCAATGCCGCGCCTGTTTGGTAAATTTGAAATTTGGAAATGTCTATATTCAATAGTCTTTGAAATCTGAAAATTATTTGAATTCAAGAGAGTTTGTGCTTCAGAAATGTAGTAAATTTGAGAATTATCCGCATTGGAATGTATTCAAATTTGAACTCTTTTAATGTTCACGAAATGTTTGGAGCTGGAAGGCATTCAAAATTGGAAGTTATGTAAATCTGAAATTTGCGGTGAAATTCGCAAGTAGATTTTAGAAATTGTAGAATTTGGAAGTTATTCAATTTTAAATTTTTGCAGTGTTTACAAAATGTTCAGCATTGAAGTCATTTTTTTTAAGTTTGAACAAATTTAGAATTTGGATCGGAATGCTCAAGTATGGTTGTCTTTTTTTCATAAAGGTATCTAAATTTTGCCCAATTTGAATTATTCAGACATGTTTGTTTTATTTGGGAAATGAGTATCTCTAAAATTTAAACAATTTGGTATGTTACAATTTATGTAGGTTTGTGTTTATATTTTGCCATATTTAATAAAGCTTCATAATCAATGGAAATACAGTATATAAGTTTTTTTATTACCAAATTCAATTCCATTTAATTAGAGGGAATGTATTTAGGTTGTCTCTAAATGTTCGGCATGTTGTAAAGTTCAAAAATATATGTATTTTGTTGTAAGTAATTTTCAATTTGAAATGTAAAAATTCTTCGAAATTTGTCGGCAGGAGTATCTCCAAATTTTTCTGTAATTTGGAATGTTCAAATTGACATAAGTTTATGTTATTGTTCTGTTATATGTAATTAAGACAAATAATTAGTGGAAATGCAGGATATGTGTATATATTTTCTTTTTGAAATTCAGCTCCATTTAATTGTAGGGAATGCATGTAGGTGTCTCTAAATAGTTGGTAAATTAAAATGTAAAAAATGTTTGCATTTTGTCGTAAATAGGTAGCATGTATTTTTCTAGACATTTTCATCTTTTTTATATTTTTTATGATGAGTAGATTCTATTTTATTGATTTTGCAATTTCAATTTTTTTGTGACCATGTTGATATATTTTCCATATTATGTCGGTGGATATAGTCGAAATTACTGATTTTTCAGCATTTAGTAGGTTTTGGAAATTGTTTAAATACCCTAAAACAATATCTATAAAGTGTCTTAAATTTTTGAAAGCATGTTTTATTTTAAATTTCGTTTTTTTAATTCAATTATCTGTGGCTGGAAAATATTTTGATATATTGTTTGTATTATGTTGAATTGTAGATTAAAAGGTATGGATTTTTGAATTTTAGCATTTTTTTATAATTGTGAATTTTTCTGTTAGGTGGGACCCACACATCGGGGTTTTTTTTCAATTTTGGAAATTATTCACGCAGTAAGTATGAAAATTTGTTAAATTTAGAAGATTTTTTATTTATTGTTTGTATTATTTTGAGTTGGTATTATTTTGAATTATAGATTAAAAGATATGAATTATTTTTTGAATTTTAGCATTTTTTTAATTGTGAATTTTTCTTGCGGGTGGGGCCCACATGTCGGGAGTTTGTTCATTTTGGAAATCATTCACGTGGAAAGTTTGAAAATTTATTAAATTTAGAAGATTTTGATATATTGTTTGTATTATTTTGAATTGTAGTTTAGAAGATATGAATTTTTGAATTTTAGCATTTGTTTCCTGATTTTTTTTCCTGGCAGGTGGGTCCCACACATCAGGTTTTTTCCATTTCGTAAATAATTCATAAAAAAGGAAAAAAACCGATAGGTGGGGTCGCGAGTGACGTCACCCGCGCCGGCAGCCGAGGCGGCCGATCCGCCGAGCTCGCGCCCGAGCAGCGGCGCCCTCACGCAGGGCTCGGATCGCGCGGGTCCGCTCGAGGGCGACGCGGGGAGTCAGGCGGGCGGCGTTTTGCACCATATGGCCGCCAGAGCTTTCGGCGGCGAGCATTTTCGCGGCGGCTGGCGCCGTCCGCGGCGGCGTCGATTCCGGCGCCGACGCGGCGTCCCGGCAGGCGGCGCTCGGCGAGGAGGTGGAGGACGCGACGGGCGAGCTCGCGGTGAGCTTCGATTCGAGCATGGAGGCGCAGAACGGCGGCGATGCGCGGCGCCGGCAGCGGCGACCTGCGGGCGCGTGCGGGAGAGAAAAAGGAAGAGGGAGATTCTGCGGAATGTTTTGCGAAAAAGTCCGTGACGTTTTCGCGATTTTCGAATCGGCCCACCGTCTCGCGATTTCCTGGACTGCGGGTTTGATATCTGGTTTTGGGCGGGGTTTTTCTGAAAAAACATCACGGAGTGTGTCGTGTGGACCGTCGGATTGCCAGGCGACGGTGTGGATCGAGTACTATTCAACACTGTTCCTAACTACAGTGTTTACTGTTGCCAAGAACAGTGGCCGATCGCTGAGAGGTCGAGGATTTGCTCACCTTTCATATAGTTAGTGATGCTCCCGCACGTGTGACCACAAGGTATGCTTAATAATTCGCAGCTCAACCCACGATCGATCCTTGGTTCCCATCGACCGGTTGCAGTTGATTGTGGATTTAATTGGGGACGAGATGTGGAGTCAAATGTCTTCTCGTGATTTGTGACAACGATCGAGGCTTGCACGGGGTAAACGTTCAAAGAATGCATGTTAGATTTTATTAGTATGTTTATAGTATACGATTCGAGTACTTCCCTACAAATAAGACAAATATATACGTATATGCATATTTATGATTTTTAAGTACTACTCCCTCCGGTTTTTAATATAAGATGTTTTACCTTTTATCCACATGCACATGCACACAAATGTATGTAGACACATTTGTGTGTGCATATTCACTCATTTTAGTGTACACATAGACAACATGTGTATCAACTAAAACATCTTATATTAAAACCGAATAGAGTACCTAAAAGAAGTATTCAAGAAGGGGAAATTGACAGTAAAGTTTCAAATTCTAGAGCTTCACTTACCTTTAGGGAACACCAACTTGGGGACGCATTTCGTCCGTGCGTTTCCGTTTCTATCCACGCAGACAGAGAACAAAATCCAACGTGTGGCGACGCAATTTGTATTTTTCGTATGTATCATAAAAGAAGCAAGAACCAAACAAAAGTGGATGAGACTCGAGCTCGAAACCAAGCCATCCATGTTGTTTAGCAGATATTCAGGTGACTTGGAGGAGGACCACCATTGAGGGGTTGCTTTCTTGCTGAGTCATCCATGTTTCCCGTGAACGCACGGTACGAGAGAGAGAGAGAGACCCCACTGGAGTATAACTAACTGTTGGCCCATTGTTGTCATCGCAAATCCATCTCTCAACTAGACCAGATCCATGGGAACATGCATGACCTGCATATATTGCGTGGTGTACGTGCTTTTGGGGTGTGTGAAAATATGGAAACTCCTGCTCTGATAACAGAGACACCTAGCAAGAATTGGCACACACATCGATTGAACTTTCCGGACCGAAATACTGTAGGCAAAGTCCCTCGTAGAGATGTTATACCGTGTTTCTTCTCAAGTGGAGGTTTGTAGCTCATAAGATCCGGTGCTCCCTCCAATTTAAAAAATAAATACGAAAATCATATTTATAATGATATATCCCATGAATATGCAAAATATCAAGTTCAAATATTTTTTATTCGGATCGACACAAAAATAACGAAAGTGTGAATCTAAATTTGCATATTTCCAAATATCTAAGTTTTATCCAATTTTGGTATTTTTGTGTAGCCCATAATATGAATTATTTCAAATTGACAATTTGGCACGTTTGTGAGTAAAACCATTGGCTACAATTTTGGTGTTCGTCCAGTAAATCCGACTGCGATCTTGGATGGTGATTGTTGTTTGGCCCTTGTGGTAGTGTGCAGTGGATCTGGATGGTTGTTGGTACAGTATGGGCCGGCGACGTGCTGGGTATGGAACTCGCGATGGTTGGAACAGTTTGGGCGATGGCGAGAGAGACCGGCGAGCGCGACGGCGCCGGAGTCGACGCCCGGTCGTTTTCCTCTTTGGTGGTGGGAGGAAGGAGATTGGCACGGCCGTCGCGCGCACATCGTTCGTGTCCGTCGCCGTCCTTCATACGCAAAGATTACTACCTATATGAAAGCTGAGCGATTTAGCGAGCTCTCCGCGCTTGGGCTACTGTTTCTAGCTACAGTGTTGAACAATGCCGCGTGGAGGGACCTACTTGTAATTTTCAGAAACCCGGAGTACTCTTCTGCAAAAAATGCCACTCGCACTCTCCTCTCTCCTCTCGCTCTCGCTCCCGCGCCTCTGGTCGCCGCCGCCGTCGCTCCTTTAATCCGGCGAGGTCCGGCCACCTCTGCCGCCGTGCTGTGGCGCGAACGACGCGTCTCGCAGTCCTCTCCATTCCTACCCGGCGATTCACTCCTCCTCGCCTGATTTCCCCATCCCACGCTAGGGTTAGTCGCCGCCGCCGGCAGCTCTCCTTTGCGAGCTCCCGTTGGCTCCTCACCGTCCGCATCCGGCGCCGCCCGCCCTCCTCCGCCCCGGCTCCTCCCTGCTCCGCCCCGAGCACGCCCTCCTCCGGCCGCTCCGCCCTCGGCCCATGCCGCCCGTCCCGGTGCCACCCGAGCCGTCTGTCGGATGCGGAGGGACAAGGCGACGTGGCCGGCGCGTGGGAGAAGGCCAGCCCATGCGACCAGGCAGCTGCAGCACGGTCGTCTCCCAGGTAGCTACCGGCTACCGCCCCTTCTTGATCCTCTTTGTGCTATCATGTTGATCTCAGGTCGCTGCCGGCAACCGCCCGTGTACGCGTATATGCGAGGTTTGGTCCCTCATAAGTTCGTCACAATTTGTTGTGCTTCTCACGCGCAGGAGCTCCGCCCAGCAGATGATTAGGAGATCTTTTAGCATGAAGTGAGGGACCTGACCCGCTAGAGAATCTTGGTCAGCATCAAGGAATTGGGGACCTCCGCCTCTGTTGCCTCTACAACTCTGCTTGATCTTAGGTCGCTGCCGGCAATTCATGTTTGCTTCATTTTTAATCAAATGACAAACAAGAATTCCATGAATTGTTGGCCATGGTTGCTATTTTCCAAGGTTAAATAGGATTACTGAGATGTGCTATGGTTTAGTGAGCAGTGCATACACGAATTTTTCAACAAGATAGTAATAGCGTATGACTTAATTTATAGCCAGCGGAACAGAGAGGAAGTCTCAGCTTCTTATTTCACATGAGATCATTTCAACAATATTGTGTTCGCGGTAGTGCTACTATCTACTGTTCAAACAATGTTACTGATGTTGTCTGCTAAATTAAAAAGTTTAGATTGACATGGTTAAAGAAATTTCTTTGGTATCAGCTTGACAGATGATCCATGGAATTTGTTTTACTTACTGCAGCTACCATATAGCGATATAGAAAATCTGTGTTATGGAGCTTGAGCTTAGGATTGAAGAGATAAAATTAGTACCCCCATTGTGGCATAGGATTGTAGCATGACTGCCACTAAGCATCATTAATGATTAAATGAATTTCCTATTGTAATGTATAGATAGTGATACATACACTACATGCACTGAATAATGTGCTTACTTTTTTTATCAACTATATAGCCTCTGGTTGAACAGTTTGTATGTAGTTGTTTTTTATTCAACTTGATGTAGGCTGTAATTTTTAAACTCGGTGGTCATCACAAGTATGCTCATTTGAAGCTACCATTGCATGAAAGTTCTATGTCCTCTCCAGTACCCCCTCTCCACTTATAGGTCAATAAATGGATGGTTTTTTTTTTGTTGACGACCTATACCATTCTGGGTTGATTTTCATTGCATGACATTGTACATATTATGGGCAATTATATTTACTCAGCAAGTCCAATTTCAGTCGCACTAATCTTTATGTTATACATTTTTTGTCTAAAGTCCCCTGTTGCACGGTATTTATTCTCTTTCATTACCATTTAAGGATTCGATTGCCGATAAATAAGATTTTAGGTTCAATGCCGTGGTTCATGTCGCACATGAGAGCTTTTGTGAATGTTGCGATCCTACTAAAAAGTAGTCTTCAATTGTATGGCGTACCATCCAATGTCGACATAAACACCAAGTCTTCAGTACAGCTTTATGGTTTGAACCATTACCCAAGTCACATGCTTTGATATAATATGGTAGAAACCATAGCACATTTTCTTTTATCATTTCTCCGAATAATTGTAGAAGCAATGTGTAATTGATATTAGACTATGAATTTTATAGTAGTATGAGAAAGATCAAACTGGTGCATATACATTATACTCTGTTTGACAATTTAATTCCAGTTTTTTATTTAGATATCTTCCCTATAATATCGAATATTTGTGTTCTTGAACAACCTAAAGAAAATCTCATCTTTGAATGTTCGTTCTTTTCAGTTCTTAACAAGCAAAATGTATTACTTTCTTAATTGCAGACAACAAAGGAGGAATAAGAAGAAAGCATGACAACATGGTGATTGAATGTATTTACCACTGACATCTGGTTATTCCTTATCTCATACACCTCTTTCTTTGTTGCATAAACATTTTCCATTCCCTGCGTGTGATGGGGTATTGCATGTTATCTTAGTTATTACTGCTTCTGTATACCAATTTCTTATTTCCTACACTACCTAGATTCTATGACTGTAAGCTAGAATACATATTAAGCTTTGTGAGGTTTGTTTGACAAAGATTTCTCTAGCTTATTATGCCTTTGTCATACTGAAGTTGCATTGCGTCTGTGAAAGAATGAAACCGAGTGCACAGTACCTAGCATGAGCTTGTGCTGTTGCTATCCGTAAACTTTCATGTAGATAAGTTATCAGACACGAGTGCGACTGTCGTGTTCAAGAAACAACGGATCTGAAAGAAGATAAAACTACACGTGTTTGTTGTCTTTTGGATATGTCTCATATGACCATTTCTGGTCGGTGTTGGTCTTACGTAGTTCAAATGTTGCACTTCAAAATGAAAGGTTTAGTACACACTTCACTAAAAAATAATTCTTTAACATCTTATTGATTCCTATATAGCTTAATTTGTGCCGGTCTACAGCATGCATGTTATATTATTGAATGGGATGGACACGGACCTACAGATATTGCCATAACTGAAACTACTCTTACTAATCTAGCAAGACAACAAGCAGATGATATAGTGGTATGTATATCTTTTCTCCTACAACATATTAACACCAAGTGCAGGTGGTACAGCTCCATCTAATATCCATCTTACATACCTCCCATTTTTACAAGGAACAAGTTTTGACTTCAAAATAAATATCAGCAAAATAGACAATCTTACGGACTGGTGGTTCTATGCTTCTCCTACTCAAGTATCTTGACCAAGGAGTCTCCACCGACGGCGATGCTGCCGCCGACATCGGCAACAATGCCGACGACCAGGACGTTGAAATGAGCAGCCATGTTGAGCTCTCTGCCAACGACGCTGTCTCCACAGCCACAGGCGCCGACCACAAATCTCGACCAAACAGCCCCTTCAACGCCCCCCTTCCATTTAATGATGAGTACAAGGACGACATGGACAAGACGGCCAACTAATCGTCTTCATTCCATCCAGAAACAGCGACGACATCCAGAGGTACTACCATAAACCTTTCGATTTCATCAATACATCACCTGCACAATTTTTTTCTAGATCATAATTGAACCTATTGCAACATATTTCAGGCTTTAGCCCTTATCAGCCAACCATGGATGCTAGATGATCTTTTGCTGCTCCGATGTTTCCACCATGTTGATCAGGCCACTACCACAAAATTGCTTAGCTTTTGTTAGTCCAACCTAGACATCGTCCTATAGTTCCTTTGTAATGACAGTCTAGCCGCTATGTTTGTCAAGCCAGCACCATAATTTAGCTTCTGACGGTGATGCATCAGTGTTTCAAAGCTAAATTACATGCACGGTGTGGTCGTATTGTCCGATCGATCAACTTAGCGTTTGTACACACAGTCATCGTGCCAACTAACCTAGCTATATAACTGTGTATATATGTTATTATGCATCATCTTCTCACAACACCATAGTCCTGACAAGTAATACTTCATGCAGTTATTCAACAAACAAACATTCTGTTCTTGCTGTAAACAGAAAACAAATTGACACCACCATTTTTTCACCAAGGATGTGGCGTGCCGCCGCGCCGAATTCACCTAGTCTTTCTTCAATTGGGATCACAATCCAGCTCGTACGATCGACTTTATTTGGTGCCACTCCGCTCCAACCCCGAGTAGTAGTACATTTTTGTTTGTTTCGTCTTATTTGGTAGAGTAGATCTTGTATCTTGGCGAGGAATGATGGGTGGTGGCGTGGCTCTCGGGGCGATGTGATGCCGTGTTCTATCCTTCCCTCGCTTCAAAATAAGACGAAACAAAAGTCATTTTTGTGTCTTGTTTAAAAAAGACAAATTTCAGTGCTCCAAAATAATTTTTTGTCCGACATTTTTGTGTCTTTTTAATGCATACCACAAGAAAATGTCTTTTTGTGAGATTTTGTGTGCAAGCATAGAACGTCGGGATGTACACTCGGAATTTATTTTCGAATTTTTGTAACACTTTCAAATATGGTTTTGAACAGTGGGATCATATGCTCCTAGGACCCAAGTTTAATTTCCGGGCGATCACGCGCTAGCTGGATAGACCGCGAGAGAGCTGGACCGGTGGCACGTAGGTTTCGTGGTGCCCACTCCCCGATGGAGAGGAAAAAACTACTCCTAGGTAGGGCGCGACTGGCCAACGTGTTCCTTGTGACGCAGGGAATTCTATTCAACTGAAGTCTACATCATTTTCTCAAAAAAAAAAAAAACTGAAGTCTACATCAATATGCTCCCGCACGTGTGACCACAAGGTATGCTTAATAATTGGCAGCTCAACCCACGATCGTTGGTTGATTGGTTCCCATCGACCGGTTGCAGTTGATTGTCGATTTAATTGGGGACGAGATGTGGAGTCAAATGTCTTCTCGTGATTTGTGAGAAAGATCGAGGCTTGCACGGGGTAAGCATTTAAAGAATTTTTTTTTTTTTTTTTGCACAAGGGGGTGGGGTCAAAAGACCCCGCTGCAGCAATTTATATTACCACGTGGCAGGTCCAAATTACAGAAAAGTCCTTTACAAATCTAGCCCTGAAAGATCTGAAATTCGAAGAAGGGCCCTTCAATTTTACAAAAAACACCCCAGAGCAAAAAGATAGGAAGCAATCAAACCCTTGGGAGTCTCTGCCACAGCTCGCCGGCGATCTCCAGGCGCCGACGCCGAGATCATCAGAGCACATCTTGCTCGGTCTCTCTCTTCCGACGAGCGATCGAAGCCACCTCCAAGCTAAACACCACCGGGGACAAACCACTTGGTAGTGGCTAGCCGCCGAGCACAGGCGCTTGATCAAGAAGGCCTCCACCTTGGAGGTTGAAGATTGACCATGATTCTGGCCGAAGAACGCGGCGGCGAACTTGTCCACCGCGTGAGGAGCTCGAGGATGCAGCATAAGCCTCCTCACCGAAGCACAGGTAGTGAAGCAACTACTCTTCCACCCCTCGCGTCCACGGCCGTCCAGAGGAAGAAGCAGACACCTCGCACCCCGCTCGAAGAGGAGGCAGCAGCGCTTGATAGAGGAGCTTCCACCATGGAAGCTTGCTGGAGATGTACAGAGGTCGTCGCCCCACGCCGCGCTCGAACGCAGGGACACACCAGCTCCAGAACCTCTCCACAGATCCTGAAGTAGAGCAGCAACTCTTCTTCCTCCCCTCGCCACCACGGCCGGCCAGAGGAAGGCAGCACCGCTCCAGTTTTCGATCTGTAAAGCTCAACACTTGATCTGCAGAGAGGAAGATACGGCAGTCGATTTTATTAGAAAACCTTCGACCACCTTCAGCCCTGCAGCAGATCCGCCATGGATCCAAGCTGCAGAGGGGAAGAAGGCCGTCTCCGGCGTCGCTGCGGGTCGCCAGAGCACAGGCAGGAAGAAAGAAGAAGAGGCTGAGGAGCAAAGCATCCGCCACAAAAAAGCCTACTCTAACCCTAGTATCTACAGCCCAAGCTACGCATCCTCTTCCACACCGGCCGGCAACGCCGCCGGAGGGGAAGGAGGAGCGAGCTGGGCGCCGGATCTGGGAGGGGGAGCCGACTCTCAAGAGGAGGAGCAAATCGCCACATGGGACGCGTCGGTCAAGAAGAAAATGAATATCGCATTTAAAGAATGCATGTTAGATTTTACTAGTATGTTTATAGTGAACGATTCGAGTACTTCCCTACAAATAATACAAATATATACGTATATGCATATGTATGATTTTTAAGTACCTAACTGAAGTATTCAGGAAGGGGAAAAATGGCAGTCAAGTTTCAAATTCTAGAGTTTCACTCGCCGGAACAGGCGCATTTCGTCCGTGCGTTTTCGTTTTTTGACCGCGCGGACAGAGGACAAAATCCAAGGCGGCGATGCAATTTGTATTTTTTCCGCGCGGGTATCTGTGGGGACGCAACTCTAGCCAAAATCTGGCTTAGGTTGGCGTCCCTGCGGACAGAAAGCGGACAGTCCACGCGTCCACCCTGGACCCGTTCGTTAGCCTCCCACCCACCACGTACCCCCGGTCCTTTTTAATGCCCGCGCGGGGACCCGTCCCCATCCATTCGGCCCCACTCCACTCCCCCGTCGTTGACACGAACCCTAGCATGCCATACTCCACTCACTGACGAGAATGCCAAAAAAGTGGTTCCCCGGGAAGCCTGGGAAGCATGACCATGAGGCTGACTCCTCGTCGGGGGCACGATGCTGCCCGCTGCCCCATTACCTTGTCTCCGTCAGCAGCGGGGCAACGGAACCGTGTGAACGGCACAACGAGCATCACACAAATGTTATGGGAGTAAGCCTTGCCATGGCCCGGCGTTCACTTCGACAAGGTTGGCACTTGAACCAAGAAAGGATTCCAGTGTCGCCGGTGCCAGCCTCCAAAGCCACGTGCATGCGAGAGATGACCTGCTCAACGACCCGGCGTACGCCATGGGGTGATAACTCTAGAACTGGTGGTTCAAGGGTCAAAATTTTGAACTAAACCCTCCAAATACGCTATAAGTGGGATCCCACTTACACATCCCTAGCAAGAGGTGGTGAAGGAGAAGGCGCCGGAGGACGGGGAGCTCCAGGAAACGATAAGGCGTCCAAGTTGGAGGAGCTCCGGCGGCGGCTGTATCTGGCCATAGCACTCCACGCCTCAGATGTGGAGTCCTGAACGCGGACGGGAAGCAGCATATGATGGTGAAGGAGGGGGCACCATGACAGAGTGGACACCCAAGTCGGGGCGGGGACTTTCAGCGAGTGGTTGCCCGCGTAGGAGGAGGTGACCGCACGAGAGACAACACCGCCAACACTCGCGTGGCCACCAGTGCCACCCCCGACGTGGCCATGGTCACTGTCGGTTGTCATCACCATCAAGTACTCCGAGGACGAGTTGTATGCCACGGGCGACCCAAACTCTAGGTTAGTTAGGGTCTTATTTTTTATCTAAAAAAAGTTCGGGTCTTATTTTAGTTTATGTTTAGTAATTTAGTTTTAATGTATTTCACGTGCAATGTATAATTATTTAAATTTCAAGTTAAGACAGAAAATATGAAATGAGTCGCGGCGTTTGTTGTAACTGCGGATAAGGGATGTCCGCGGCACCACCCAAATGGATGAAAACGGACACATTTTATGTCCGTGTTGAGTCGGCCTGTTAGGGCACCTCCAACGGTCCTCCGCATATGGACAGCCAAAGCGGACCGATTCTGTCCGCTTTGGGCGGTCCGCGGACCAATTTTGGGCCTCTGTCCCTTTTGGAGAGGAAGTGCCCCCAACGGCCCAGCGCATAAAAAAGAGGACACGAGAATATAAATAATTTTACAAAATATTAGTTCGATAGGGCCCAGTGGCCAGTGACAGAAGGACAACAAAAAAAGAGAGCCTATCTACGGCTCGAGGTCGGGGAAGGGCGGCGCCGGCGTCGTCGGAGTGGAAAATGGGCGGCGGCGGCTCCGGCTTGTTGACGTTGCGCCGGCGTCCTACTCATCCTCGTCAGAGGGGTCGAGGATGATGTACGGAGGCGCGGCGTAGAGCCACGCCGGCGGTGCCACGGGTTGAGGCGTGGCCGGCGCCACGGGTGCCTGTGGCCATGCAGGTGGTGGCACGTACGCCTGGCCCTCGCCGTGCTCTGGCCACGGTGACCAGGGCACCTGCCAGCGCGCGTGTTCCTCCTCCATGCGGGCGCGGTTGGCCGCATCCTCGGCGGACGCACGGAGAGCAGCCGCCATGTCGGGCCAGCGCCCGAGCTTCTCCAGCTCGGAGTCCTCGATGGCCTGCTTGAGCACCGCGTCCTCGTCCTCCTCGACTTCCATCTTCACGGGAGGCTCGACGCCGCCGTCGTCGGACTCCCAGTCCAGGTCCGAGTCCTCCTCTGGGACATCGTAGTCCTCCGGCGCCGTCGCCGCGAACGCGAGCCGACGACGGTGGTCGTGCTCGAGCTCGAACCACCGGTCCCACAGCTCGCAGTTCATGGCGTAGGCCGGGTCGTGGACGAGGTCTGGGGGCAGCAGGGCCCGGCGGCGGAGGATCTCCTCCGTGCGCTCGCGGCCGGAGCGCGACACTCGAGGCACGGGGACGCGCTGGCGGTTGAGGTGCCACCCTCGGGGAGGTGGGCGTCGCCCCACGGCAGCGGCTGCCGCGTCTCCCAGTAGATCTGGGCCACCTCCAGTGAGACGCGCCCGGCGGCGCGCGTTGCGAGCGGCGCGTGCGGCCTCCGCATCGGCGGCGGCGGGAGCGCGGCGTGGAGGACCTCGGGGACGCGGGCCACGAGAGCTTGACGCCTCGTGGTTGTTCCGGACACCCTTCCACGCGGCCCAGAACGTTTTCTTCATCGCCGTGGAGGTGGCGGTGGCGCTGGGCGGAGGTGGCGGTGGCGTTGGGCTGGGGGCGGCTAGGGTTCGGCGGGAGTGGGAATGGATAGCGACGGCCGCCCCACCCACCCCACCAGTCCCCATTTAATAAGACCAGCCGAAGCGGCCGCTCTCGCTGGCGCGTGGGCCATGGGCGGACAAGGGAGGACACGCGCCGTGTCCGCGCCTCCCCCAAACTTGGACCAAACTTGGGTCAGGTTTGGCCCAGTTTGGCTGTCCGCGCGGACAACTCTCCCTTTGCGTCGGCCCGTTGGAGGGCCTACTTTGTCCGTTTGGACAACTTCGGACAAGGACAGGGTCGGATGCGGAGGACCGTTGGAGGTGCCCTTAGAGTGATCCTTAGGATGACTCCAACGGGGCGACCCATCGAGTCCGCGCGCGTCCGTCCCTGTCCGGGCGAGCAAAAAACACGGCCCAACGGGGCGACGCAAACGGACCGCGGTCCGTTTTTTGGTCCGTCGCGACGCATTCCTGGCCCAAATTTGGGCCACCGATGCGTCGGCCCCGGACGCTCGCGGAGCGCTCCTGCGTCCTCCCCGTGTCCGCCCTGGCACCGCGTGTCATCGACCCCAATGGCCACCTACCCGCAATAACTGTGGGCGGTGGAGCTGTATAAAATCCCGCCGGCCGGCCAAACCCTAGGGCACACACACAAACCCTAGCACTCCTCCCCAATCACGCCGGCCGGCCAAACCCTAGCCACGGCGGCCACCATCTCCAAGCTCAGATCCACGCGCCGGAATGGATCCGCCGCAGCCGCCGCAACATCTGGTGGACGAGGTCGAGCGAGCGCGTATGAGCGCGCGCGGGCGCTATCGCGGCAGCTTCTCGCGCCAGATGGTGACCAGCCCGGCATGGGCCGGCATGATTCCCCAGCCGCTGCGTCCGCGCCTGACGGACGCCCAGAGGAGTGCGGTGGAGGCGGCGGTCACGGACTGCGTCGACAGCGACGAAGAAGAGTACGCCGCGGGTGTCGCGGCGGCAGCTGTCGCGGCGGCCGGTGTCGCGGGGGATGGCGCGCCGCCGGAGCCTCCCATTGGCGTGGGCGGCCCTGCTCACATCACCGAGGAGGAGGCGGTGGATGCAGCCCACATGCAGCTGAACGCGCAGAGGGCGGCCGCGTTCATGTCCGTCGCGCGCGCCTATGCCGACGCTGCAGTGGAGGACGAAATGAAGCAAATGCGCCGCGCCGAAGAGACCAAAAAGCGCGCGGCGAGGCTCAAACGGCACCGCCGCCAAAGACGCGAAAGGAGCAGGCAGCTCCACCTAATGTCATATCCCCGCCGGCGTGGCCGCCTATGTGCGGCTCATTTTCCACTTATACCGGCGCCCGCTACGTGTTTCGTAGTTACAAAATTATCAAAGAAGATTGAGTCAGCCAGCTCTGGGCTGGCCATGGCCGCGATGAAGGAAGAGCCAGCAAGTCCGTTGCAGAACGGGCATGATGCGTGACGTTTCTCAAGGCCGCAGCCCCTCTTTGATCTTCCCCCTGCCGGCCGGTGGTCGGTTATTAATTTTCTTCAAGTTTAGGTTTAGATTTTAGGGTTTAATGTTAGGAGGAAGTTCTAGATTTACTATGTAATTTTAGTTTCTAAAAATGTAATCCTAGTATTAAAAAAAAAGTTTGAGGAAAAACCCTGCCCAGGCGGACTCAATGCGTCGGCCCCGTTGGGCACTGGCCAGAAAGGGGCGGACATGGGCCGGACGCGCGTCCGTTCCCTGACCCAAACGGACAAAACGCAGACCAAACGCGCATCCGTTTGGGTCGCACGTTGTCGTGAGAATTCAGGTGGACGTCGGTCTTTGCCGTGCGTGAGAACGACGAGCGAGCGCGCTTCCCTCTTCGGCCCTGACCCCAGGAAGGCGACGAGCTATGCGCGATCCATGCCCCATAACCTCATCGAGACGGCAGGATTGGCAGTATGGGCGACAATACTGAAGCGCAACTTAAACAAAACACAAGATGGCGATGCATGATTTGGATGCCAGAATTGCTCCCCATACCTTGTGAAATATGAAAACAAACACTAGTTGGTCGATGATTGAGGACCAGAGTACTTAATTAAATCCCGCAGGCCCGATGGATGCTTGCTCCCAGACTGCTCCCAGTTGATGATCTTGCCGTGCCGGGGAAGCCATGGAACCAGCTGAGAAGCGATCGAGATAGTACGAATCAGCCAAATTCTGTGAACGTCAAAAAGTAAAGCGTCGTATGATAACTTGTGATGGAAGCTCTGAGAGAGACCTAGAGACAGGAGGAGCCTCGGGTTTGACATTATTAGTCCTAATTAATTCTGCCCTGGCTGTTCATCCGATCGATATTCCACTGGTGGAGAGGGCCAATCACTGACATAAGCAGGGACATACATTATAGCATCTCTGTATAAAACGTCAGCGTACAGTTTCTCAGCTGCCGGCCGGAGTGGGGTGAACTGTCAGCCAATTATCTAGTCCACGAGGCCTGCAAGGGGATTTGTTTGTTATAACATCTATTTTTGTCCTCTTGTTTAAACGTTGACCAAGTAGCAATAGATATTGGTCCTGCTCCAACAGCTCCCTTGTTCTCTTCGATGATATCTGCACTGCACAGACCTAATCTTTTGCAGAATTACAGTAGTGACCTAATCTTATGCACAATCACATAATCAATTCAGCATCGTGATCTATAATGAATATTCTAATCTTGAAAAGAGAACCAGATTGCTTGATCCAGGAACGGACAGAAAAATAAGTTGGGAAAATCGGTATGATACTGCATTTCCAGGAGAACCTGTGATGGGCTCTACATCGAGTAGCTCAGCTGACAGACCGCAAAATGTGGATTGCTGGGCAAATCTCCTTTGGCAAAACAACCTGGCTAGAACGAAGCTACTGAAGCCCAATGAAGGTCTGCCCAAGGAGATATGGCCCGGTAATCTACAACTCGCTATGCATTTATTTTCGGCTTACCTATGGAGTGGCTTGGTGCATTTCTAGCTTCCAACAATAGGGTATTTATATGCATTCCACAATGGCAGTTGTGAAGCTGGCATCAGCATATCCACTTATGCATCTCAGCATCTGCCTTGCTTCAGGACTTGGATACCAAAGCATATCTACACTCAGGCATGTCTGCCATCTTATGCATTCTTTCGACGGTATGCATACAAATTTCTCAAGGTTTCGCTAAAAGATAGGTACCCCTACACGATGAATTCTTTCAGAAGTAGGCATGAAAGTTAGTAATGTGAAAAATATTGAATCCCTAATATTTACTACTGTATTGATCTAACCCCGTGGGGATATATATATAGTGGTACAAGGAGGTAAATAGACTTGGACTAGAAGAAGGTTTAGGAGTCTTAATCTAATACGAACTCGTACACGTATTCTATTCTAACAAGTAACCCCGGGTCTCGTTAAAATAAGACACACCCTCTAACAAGAAAATATGAAGCTTTAGAATTTAGTGGTCAAACTGATGCATATACAGTCGTTTAACGTTAGTCATAGTCTAATAATACACCTAAAGATATTTGGATCATATGAAAGCATTAACATTATATTTGTTATCTACCTTCAAGATATAATGAAGATCATGCCTTATCAAAAGCAGCTTATGATCATGAACAGAAGGTGTAACTTGTCTTGTAACCACTGGCATCTGTCTGCAGTCTTGTGGCACTCGGCGTGAACTTGTCCTTTAACATCATCTCACTTTGTTTTACAGAATGGATTGTTTCTCTACTCGTTGTGTTATTACTGCAAAGAAGATTTTCTGTGAGACTGCATAAAGTGCAATATATCTGCAGCGCCATTTCCTCAGTGTTCTCTGCGATGTTTTCAACAAAAATGTGGTACAAGGGACTAGTGCACCATAAACTCTGGCTAAAACGTGCAAAATAACTAAGTAAAGTAATCATAGTTTAAAATAGCCGGCTATTGCATTTAGCTCCGGCGATTTCAAAAGCTATGAAAGGCTATAGCGGGCTCTGGCCTTATAGCCATTTTGATAAATAATGATAAAAATTTAAAATTTGGGTAGCATATATTCATATATATCAATAATTTACTGATGCATAACATATTAACATAGTCACATAAGAGATACAAATAACCAGGAGTACCGGACGCAGTTATGTCAACATATTACAACATTCAGTAGAAGAAATTCAGTACATCGTTTTGACAAAATATTCATAACCATCGAAATCAATTAGCATGTAGCAAAAACAAGTTCAGGATATAATTACGTCCACATATTACATGGCAACAATATCATATGGCTTGAGTTTGGCTCTGATATATGGCCGAGCGGAAAAAAATTGGTCCAAAATTTTTGGGCCCCTTAGCCGAAAGTTTAGCGGCTAAGAGGCTAAATCGGGGCTAAAACAATTTAGCCGGGCTATTAGCGGCTATTATCACTTTAGCCTACGAAGGTCATAGCCGTAGCCCAAGCCTCTCGAAAGGCTATAGCTGGGCTATAGTCGGCTATTTAAAACTTTGAAAGTAATCAACAGTAACATGTGGTATATTTTTGCAATTATATAAGATAAAGGTCTGAGAACAGTATGTGACTGATTGTGTCAATCTAAGAACAGATATGATGAAATGTTACGCGGCTTTTCGACGCCCGCAGAAGCATCTGGTGCGTCTTTTCTGTAAAGCTTAGCTTTATTCAGAAGAATCAGATACTTACTAAATTCTTCAACAGATCAGGCAGCTTGTGACAGCACAAAATGGAAGATCCATCGGAATGTTCCGCAACAAAAGAATAATATAACCGGGCATCCATCACATGAAAAAGAACGCGATCTGCTTGTGGACCTTTGAATGTGCGTATAAGTGATTAGGGAAGTAGCTGCATGAATTCATAGAAGAAGATGGTGAAATTATGTAACTTTTGAGCCTTCCAAGATAGCTAATGCAACGTAATGTCTCAACAAAAATCACTAGCAAAGTGGCAGTGATGGCACCCGTTTCTGTTGAAGGGAGCATATATATAAAACCGGAGACAGAGAAATACCAGATGACTTGTACCGGTTGCAGGAAAGTGCCTGTTTAAAAATGAACCAAATGCAGTGACCCAAAATAAACGGATGTTCTACCAGGTAATCGGACGTAACTGACAGGTTACCGGCTGGTAACTGGTGAATAACCAGACGACATTTCCATTTGACACAAACCAGTGATGAGATTGTCTAGATAGCAGACACTCAATACTCAGCACATTCACCACGGCCCCAGCCCCCCGGAGCCCTATTTTGCAGATCAGGACATAGTTCAATTGTTATATGGTTTTTGAGTGCTAATAAACATTCAAGTTGTTGCTTAATTCGATACAATTTAAATTTGTTAGCTTAGCATCAATAATCTTCTTATCTTGCACGCAAGCTTGTAACAACACTTTTGCTGGAATTTTAAATTTACAGTTTAAATTCTAATCTTTTCAAGATGATACGTCTACAATACTAACCAGTAACTAACGGTTAACACCAATTATTTTATCCTAGTTAGAACAAAAGTATGGAAAATATATCACGTGGCTTATCAGATTAATGTGATTAAAAAAATTCTGTTTACACGATCGACTTGAACACCAGGCTCAAGCCAAAAGGATGTGGAACAAAGTTTGCCCGGAATAGAGATATAAAGAGAAGTTTAACTCAGAAACAACATATATCAAGGAGTTTGATTTATCGATAGTCAATATCTCATATGATGATGGGTTTCAACACAGGGGAAACTGGAGCAAACAAGTAAAGACTAGTCCGAATTGCCACAAACCGGAGAAAATTATGAAAGAAGAGGACCCAACAAAAGGAGTATCATTTACCATTATTGCCGTATTCTAAAAATGCTCTAGCTATAGAATATAAGTACCTATTATTATCCTTACAAAAGCTTTCAGGGTACCAAACAAAAATAAGCTTTCATTTGAACTCCATAGATATCATCAAGACGAAGTTGCGTTCTGTCGGTGTTGTCAGAATTGGCATCATCTAGTTGTGGTATCAGCTGCTAGAATGGCTTTCATTTTCAGTGTCAGTATATCCGCAGACCGAAGTCAGTTAGTTTCAATATAGAAAAGACATTAAATTTCAATTTGAAATTATGCCTCTTGTTTTTATGTGGAAAATCTTTTCTGGTTACTGTCGTAGACACTTTTTGGATTTTCAATAGCAGGCAATGCATTAGTGCAAATCCGAGCTTATGGTAGCTCCAAGTATCCGTTTTCAGTAACGAGTTGACAAGAAATGTTCTATAAATTATAATCTCAAGATAGCAAATTTACTAGAATCAATAGTAAATTAGTTTCTATAAAGTAAGCTGATACATGATTTAACTCCTGTAGACTATACATAGGTATAGGTTGGTCTCATATTTGCAAGAGATACCACGAGCAAAGGGGTCATTCTCTTTGTATGGTCCAACCATTCGACTCAAAAAGAAAGGTTAAATGGGAAAGGTAGAGCTAGAGGAATACCTCTTGAAAGCATTGTCCTGATCTGGAAGCATATCCAGCAGCATATCCATATTTGTTTGTTCATTTCCGCCCTATATATATTTCATGGCAACATACATTGCATAGCAAGCAAAAGATTGTGCATGGAAGAGTAGCTTGAAGAGCAACCTGCAACAAAAAACAGACCGGCCAATTGGTCTTTCTACCACAAGCAAACAGATCAGTGATTTCTACGGAGTGTTTGAGGGTGAGAATCACAGTGCGGTTCTCCTCTGGCATGGATGACAATGTATCCGGCCTTGGACAGTGGACTATGCTATCACCGTCCCTGCCAAAGGAGAATTGCCCTGCCATTCAGAATAAACCCTGCTTTGATCTTGCTTTTTGTCACAATGTCACAGCACACTGCTAGCCAGGTGCAGGCCAATGATGGAACGGCCATCAAATAAAGGTATTGTTTATAGGAATACTCTAAAGCTTCTTTCCAAAGGATTACTCCAGAAAGTTTTTTTATATACTGTGTATAGTTCACCAAAGAAAAGAATAATCGGGGCAGGCGAGGCATTCTGGCATGGGACAGTCAACCTAAGTTTTCTAATGCAAGTCAAAGTAATGTGAAAATAAAAGCTACTAGTAAGATAATCTTTCAAACAAAAGAAAATGAGACAAGTGCTTGCGGAAGTAGAATCATATTTGTGATTCAAGAGTATTGTTTGAAGACTTACATGTTTCGCTTGCTCTACTGCCCATATATCTTGAACCTTCATGTCAATCATCCAATTTACTACATTAATAGAGTGAAAATCTAGTGTTTTCCGTCTCTTTGATATATAGATAGTGCCCTCAATTTGGGTTAAGCCACTAGCTTTAAAGGTACGGAAATAGCATTTCCACTAAAATTGCCATGGCTCCGGTATGTGAAAATAAATCAAAACGTACCTCTGAGAAAACAAACATTTGCAAATGATGAAAGATGTACGACAAAATAATTGACAGAAGTTGACAAAATCACTCTTTTCTATTTATCTTTTGGTCCCAAGCTGCAACACTAATTCAATTATCCTTGTATCATTCAGGAGCTAAGAAAGAGGAGCAAAGATAAGTACACACATCGAGTAACCTACCTGCATCCCTCACAAAACCTTGTCGTAGGAGTAAGAACCTTCAAACAGCACGATCAGTTATTCAGTTACACGGACCATGCAAAGCCTTGCAGATAAGTTTTGAGTACACAAAGTGGAACCTTATTTTGCTCCATCAGAACAAAGAAGAAAAAACAAATAATTATTAATATCAAGTTTCAAGCCATGCGAGAAAATAATGAACATCCTCTAAATTTAAGATGTAAACAGCATAGTAATTCACTATTATATCTGCTTTCTGGAGTTCATTTGATTACAATTTCATGTCTAGTGATAGTGTTTCTATCTTGATTTTCAGCTGATTTGTGTACCCATGCTAAGCCTACGTTTACAGACGTTCCAAGGCCAAACACTTCCTTTGGCCCAAATTTGGAATAATCTGTGAATATGATGAACAGATAATCAGAAGAATGGAGCGGACTTATAGCACAAACACCTAGCTAACAGTGCACCTAGGTTACATTTCTCACCATGGAAAATCAGTGATATGGCAGCACGGGAAAATTCAAGAAACATCTGAAAACACCACACTGTGCTGCAATCTGAGAGTATGCTCGTAATATAAGTGATGGAAACAATGCAGCTGCACATAACAGTTCGCCCCAAGCAAGCTGACAGACTGACGGTGTAATCAAAGCCTCTAATGGGGGGCTACCATCTTGCAACATCTGTATCATATACTAGTAGAAAATTTATTCATTTTTATATATCACATATAAGACATGTTCGGCAGGAGATAATTTAATCTGCATAGAAGTGGTAGGCAAATAATAGACTGAAACGAAAAGAACTGAGCGTGAACACACATGCAAAGTTCACATGAAGTTGCATTATCTTCTTGCACCAAACATCAAGTAACCAAAGAATTAACTAGCACTGCCACTATTGTTACATGTAATCTTAACTAGCAAGTAAAAACGAGCCTGACGAGCATGCGTGGAAAATTCTTAGAAGCAACATACAAAAATTCTTAGATAATCCGTAGCTATCAGCATCCAACACATCCAACATGAACACAAGTCATGGGGAGTTCACTCCAGGAGGGTATTGACAATGGATTTTACATTGAGTTTCTTGAGGTCAGTGTAGGACTGACCACAGCCAACAAACATGACAGGAGCTCCAGATACATACACCATGGAAAGAGCCGCTCCAACCTTGTCGTCAATGGTGTCAAACTTGGTGAGCAGAATGCCATCTATCGATCTAGCAGTTGGAGCAGTGGAAAGATCTGTCAGTTTCTGACTAAACTTAGTGAGCTGATCAACAGCATCATTTCCCACCAGCGCTTCTCCAACAAACAAAACCAGATCAGGATTATTGAGATTGATGAGCTTGGAGAGTGCTCTCATGAGTGGCTCATTGTCCTGCATACGCCCAGCGGTGTCGACAAGAACGACGTCAGATTTATTTCGAGTGGCTTCCAGAATCGCACCCTTCGCCACTACGGCTGGATCCCTTTCATACCCCTTCTCAAAAATAGGAATCTGAAGCCTGCGGGCATGAGTACGCAGCTGCTCAACAGCACCAGATCTGAAGGTGTCGCATGCTGCCAGCATGACAGTGAGGTCATGCTGAAGAAGCCAATAAGCAACCTTTGCGAGATTGGTGGATTTCCCAACCCCATTCACCCCAACAAAGACGATGACGTATGGCGCGCCACGCTCCTTGGCAGCATGCACATCTCTCAGCACGTCGATGGACCTCCTCGGGGTCAAAATTCGAACAAGAGCATCTTCCATAGCTGCCTGGACAGATGAAGAAATCCGTGTGAACGATCCGAGCTTCTTGCCTAGAAGGCTAGCCGCAACTGACTGACAGAGTTTCTCAGCGATCTCCTCTGCTACATTCTTGTTCACCAGCCGATCCTTCAGAGCTTCGAGTGCAGGTTGCAGATCAGACATCTCCAGCGCCGTGTTGCTACCTGCAATGCTGTTAAACATTGAGGAGAACCATCCACTCTTTAGTATGCTCCTCATGGCTTCATCCTTGTCCATCATGCTCTTCCCCTGATTGACAGCCGGCTGCTCAGCCCCTCTGGCATCAGCTGGGTCTGAAAAATCCAAATTCTCGGGCGAAGGAATCCTCTTAATTATGTCTTGTTTCTTATACTTGGGTACTGGCAAGATGGTTAGTTGGGTGGTTGTACCCCTAGCCCACCAGAGTTCAAACCCCAGGTTTGACGCTGGTGTTTCTCATTTAAGGCGGAATATTCTTCAGTGGGAGGCGACGTTCCCGTCGACAGCGAGGCGCCCGTGGTGACTTCGTCAATCTCAAGACTCGACCCGCCGACTCAGTCTCTCGGAGGTGCTCATAGGGGTAGGGTGTGCGTGCGTGCGTTCATAGGGGTGAGTGTGTGCGCGTGTATATGAGCGCTTGCGTTGTACTGTGTTTCGCAAAAAAAAAAAAAAAAAAATCAGCTTCTTTTTACCATTAGGATGGGGTTGTGGAACAATATTTCGCAACTTACGTAGGTCAAAAGCCGCATTGCTGGGACCTTCTTTCTCTTCCCCTTTCACAACCTCACCACCATTGTTGCAATTAGAGTTCTCTTCCACGGCACTGAAGCTACCATCCGCCAAGTTATGCTCCTCCTGCCCGGGCATCTCACCATCGGAGTCATCCTTCCCGGAATCGTCACCCGCCGTCTCACTTTCGCCGCCACCACAACCACCCTGGGGCTGGGGAACGTCATGAGACGGAGCTGGAACCGGCTTCGCGGGACGGAGGGCGGGCGGGACGCGCGCGCCTCGGCCTCGAGATGGAGCTGCCGGAACCTCTCCCCGAACTCGCCGTAGGAGGCGCGGCGCGGGTGGTAGATCCGCGCGAACTCGGCGGCGACGGCGGCAAGGAGGTCGTCGACGTAGAGGAGGTGGAGCACGCGGCGGTAGACGGCAACGAAGACGAGCCCGAGCGCGTTGTGGAAGGCCCACCTGAGCGCGTGCGGGCCGTGCGCGAACCCGGCGCCGGAGGCGGCGCGGCCGTCGAGCAGGAAGGAACTCACGAGGGCGTCGACCGGGGAGCCCTTTAGCGCCGCGGCGCCGCCGGCCGCCAGCGACCACAGGATCAGGCCGCCGCGCGTGAAGATGAGCAGCTCCTCCAACATCTCGTCGTCGGCGATTCGGTGAAACCCTTGATGGCGGCGAAACGAGTACCGAACTACCGATCTGGGCCTGGGCTGTGCCCTGGCTATATGTAGCGCCGATCACGGACGATCCTGACCTGAATTCGGACACTGTATTTTGTCCAAAAAGAAAAGGACCAACACTGTCCGTGTAAGACTGTGTTACCTAGTTTGTCTAAAATAAGACCGAGTTACCTGGTAAGAGCATCTCCAACGGTTCGCTGCAAATACACCGTCACTTTAGCGCGCGCTGCCGAATTGGCCGCTCCAGCAGTCACGCTATCAATCCTCGCACGGTAAAAAACGTCCAGCGCGCTGGCGGAAGCGGGACGGGAAGCTGTGTATTTGGTGCGTTCGTCCCAGCGCGCGGGACACAGAAAACTTGCGCGCGAATCAACCAACTGCCGCCCTGAAATCTCCGGCCGCTCCCGCCCTCGCCCCGCCAGCGCCGCCACCGGCGAAATTGCAGCGATGGAGGGCAGATCTGACATCCCCTCGACCCCTCCCTATAGCCGCAACCCCTCCGCCGCCGGCGCCGCCACAAACCCTAGCGCAGGGTTGACCACCTCCGCCGCCGGCGCCGCACCATCTCCGAGCATGGGTCTCGCGCACGGCCTCTTCATGGCGCCCCGGGCGAACTCCGTCGTCGGAGGCGTCACGAAGCCGCCCGCTGCGAAATCGCGGAGCGTCTCCAGGCGGCCGGCGGCGACGACATCGACGGGAGCAAAGAAGGCGAAAGTCGCCCCTGTTCCGCGCGCGAAGAAGCCTCCGGCAGCGCGGCCTGCAGCGCCCCAGCCTCCTCCGCCGCCGCCGCTCGAAGCGCCGGAGATCTCGCAGTTTGCTGCGCCGCCACCCGAAGCGCACATGGTGTATGATACAATGCCCACAAGGTATGACATCTTCTACTCAAAACTATGAACATATGCACATGGAGTATCTTTTTGCTTGTTGTTAAAAATAAAATGTGCATATGTTCATAGTTTGCTTGCATCAACCTTGTAGTTTGAATGATGACACATATTTGTCAACCATGGGTGTTGGTTCCAACAATTCTCATTGGTCTCAAACCAATGAGATACATGAATATGACCATGAATTTGAGATGGATGAAGATGGTGAGGGAATGGTGGCGGCAACAAAATGCGGAAGGGCGGCCAACTACACCGCGGAGGAAGACACATTGCTATGTAGGGCATGGTTAAATGTGTCCTTGGATGCCGCCGTCGCGACGGACCAAACTAGGGATACCTATTGGGATAGGATGAAGGAGTACTTCGATGCACGCAACACGAGTGGAATTGACCGCACCGATAGATCTCTTCGCTCTCGGTGGTCGTTGATAAGCAAAGATTGTCAATCGTGGACGGCGGCACTATCGGCGGTTGACACATTGAACCCAAGTGGCACAAATGATAGAGATAGGGTAAGTTCCTTGTTCTCCACCATGTGTTTGGCACTTCATTTCTTTTGTGTTCTATGCAAATAACTTGTTCTCCACCATGTGTAGCTCACTATTGCACAAAACTTGTTCCGTGGAGAAGAGAAGAAGACCAAGAGGGGCAAGGTTAAGCAAGGAAGACCATTTGTGTTGTCCCATTGCTATGAAGTGTTGAAGGATGAAGAGAAATGGAAGAAGCGTGATGGCATTGAGGTGGGAAAGAACTTTCCTTCCGTTCTTGCGGTGAACGTTGATGATGAGGAGGGTTCAAGCGACGACGCCAAGAGGAGAAGCCCTACTCCAAACTCGGTTGCCTACTCCAAGCCAAAAAGACCAATGGGAGGCAAACAATCAAAAGAAAAGAAGAAGAAAGGAGGAGAGGATGACATCAAGAATGCTATGGAGCAAATGATTCAAGCAAGGAAGGAAGCAGCCGAGGAGAGGAGGTTGGCTAAGAGCAATGACGCGGCAACCGAGGCCAAGAAAGTGGTATTGGAAGAGAAGAAAGTGGCATTGGAAGAGAAGAAAGTGGCCATGGAGGAGCAAGCTCGATTAATGGAATATGAGAAGTATCTCTTCTTCATGGAGGCGTGGGAGCAAGCATGGGAGGTGCAATGGGTGGCATGGGAGCAAGTTTGGGTGGCATGAGCTACGGGTCTTTCATGGGAGGTGCAATGGGTGGCATGAGCTACGGGTCTCTCATGGGAGGTGCAATGGGAGCATATGGAGGCATGGGAGAGATGGGAGCATCTATGGGTGGAGGCATGCCTCACGATATGCCAAGAGATGGTCCTATGAGAGAGAGTGACAACACCGTCCGTAACGAAGATGATGCAAATGATAAAGATGAGGATGATGATGAGAAGGAAGAAGATGAGAAGGAAGAAGATGACGCATGAATGTTGATGTTTCATTCGTTTGTGTGAACTATAAATTTGTCATGAATTTTCTTCTGATTTGGTGGTTTCGAACTATGCCATGAATGTGAACTATGCTATGTTTCGCAAGTGTTTAATTTTGCACATTTTGTTGCTTGAATTCATCTATTGTTTCATATTGTCAAGTTGATTTCACATATTGTCCAAGCGCTGGCCGGTGGCGCGCGCTGCATTTCAGCGCGTCTAGTGGAGCGGTAAACGCGCCACGCTAAAAAATTGCGCCTCCGGAAAACCAATCTCCCTCTTTCGCGCGCGAAATCGCTATTTCGGCGCTGGAAACAAAATTTTGTGCGCGGCGCCATAGCGCGTCTGTTGGAGATGCTCCTAGATCAGGGACTGGAGAGTTGAGCCCTACCAACCAAATTCAGGGGGAAAAGACCAGTTATATATACTGTACATTGAATTTAATATTTTTTAAAGTTTGATCATTCAATCCTCAAAAGTATTAATGTTAGATACTCGACAATCAAAACATACTTTTGCTTAAGAAAATATTTCTGCAACAATACAATTTTGTTAGATTGTATAAATATATTGGAGTACTGGTCACAACTAGTTGCGAAAAATTGGCATTCCAATACCTCGGCTCAGATACAAGAATTACAGGAAATCATGTATCTTCAGACATGCAAAAATGATTAAATTCAATACTTCGATTCACTCGCCAGCCAGACGCATATCATCGTTGAAACTGTACACAATATCCAATGCACACCCAGGTGCACAGTTCCCTTGCGACCCCAAGAATCAGAAATTTGCAAGCGTAAGACATATTTCAATTTGATTGAATATTCCATGCATGGTTGCAATGGATTGACTTGAGAAATAATACCATGCCGACTGCCGCGGACACCATACAAACAATAGAAAGGTTTATAGCCTGATCTAGACAAACATCTCAGTTCAGTAACAAACTTCTCTAGGACATAATACTTGCTACTGCTACTAATAATTAATTCCCGGTCGCTGGAAAGGCGATAGCACGAGCTAACATCACACAAGCCCAGCAAAAAAATTACAGCGTGGCTCGCTCAACTGGAGCAGCAGCCACCCTTCTTCACTGCCGAGACATCATTCATATTGATCTTTTCACCCTTGCCAGGACCAGAAGCTGAGTCCTCACCTGCTTCAACTGTCCTCTTGCTCACGATGCGGTAAATCTGAGTCAGCACCTCCGCGAATGCTTCTTCCACGTTGGTGGACTCGAGCGCAGGGGTCTCCATTAAATAGAGTGATTCTCTCTCTGCAAATGCCTTCCCTTCATCAGTTTGGACTGCTACAAGATGGCGGAGATCAGACTTGTTGCCAACCAGCATAACAACTATGTTTGGATCCGTGTGGTCCCTCAATTCCTTCAGCCAGCGCTCAGCATTCTCGAAAGTTGCGTGCCGAGTGACATCATACACAAGCAACGCTCCAACAGCACCACGGTAGTATGCACTTGTAATAGCACGGTATCTGCGGCAAAATTCAGATCAGAAAAGGAATGGGGTAAGTTAAGGCAGAAGTGAAACAAATAGGAAAATTCTGACAAGCAATAGAATTCACTACGATAAAGAATCGTAAACAGTTCAAGAAAAAGTTTTGGCAAGATATATTTGCAAGGTTTGAGATAAATTTTCTGCTAATATGTCTCCAGCATGGATAATTCAATTATAATTAAAATGAGATATATTCTGTCAATTGGAGGAGTTGCTTATCCATTCCACATATCTGAGCAGCTTTGGTAAGGAACACATAATGAAGCTTAATACCGTTGCTTAATTATATCGACCTCAGAACAACCATCAAGTCAATATAACCTCGAGTTACACGTCAATTCATTAAGAAACACACTCATATACTGCGTATATAAAAGAAGATGAAATTAACATTCATAAGAATTAAAACCACATGAGTTTGTGCTTGCTTCCAATTCAAACCCAATCAGATGAAGTATTGATTCCACTTGAGGCCTGAGCGTGTCACGTGATCCATAAATTATTTGGGTAGTGGGTGCGACGCATATCAAAGGTCCAAATAGGCTAGACGATGTGCATCCCATAATAACAAACAAGTGAGACAAGAATATAGGTGCACGGATACATGTCTCAACATATCAATTGACAACTGGAAGAATCATATGAGCATGTAAAGGCTAAGGCTTGGGTTTTTAATCACGACAAGAGGGGCTAGTTGAAAGAGAGGACTACAGAGTTGAAAGTGAGTGACCAGTTCAGACATCTCCCAGCCCAACCTTAATCCTACAGAGTTCTTCCTAAAATAAGTTGCCTTCCTACAGACAAGAAAACCTGATACTTGAGATGACTAATCAGACTTCAATCTTCTCTACCTCCAGTGCAATGCCCACCTCCCTGACTCCAATCTTCACAAGGATGACATCGCCAGGTACTAACTCGAGCTCGTTGCACAATGTGTGGAAACCAGTCCGCAATTCAATCCTTGAACGGTGAAGGCGATAGTTACCCCAAATAGGTTCATCCATAACCTTGTTCCAGTATAGCACATTACCATGAGTAGGGTAGCTGAATCCACGGAAGAGTCCCTTAGGGATCGACTAAAAATCCAAAAACAACAACAACATACTTTCAGTTCCGACAAAACCATGACCAACAAAGAAAAAAGAACAAAAGACATGAGCATGAGTGTGTGATACTCCAGACATTACATATTTTTAAAAAAAGCAACTAAAACCTATAGAACTAGGCATTACATATTTTATGGTGTGTTGTAGGCAACAAAATCTATTAAAGTTGATCAACACAATCAGATAAGTTGAGGTGGCATTGCACAGGGGACATTAACCAGGAGCAAAAAAACATGAGGAAACATATAGGAAGAGTTGCGATATCATCGTTCTATCCCCAGATTTTATCTTGTAATCCCCCGGTAACCACTATAGGATTAGTACTATGGGGATAGTAAGAGGGGGGACATATGTTTCTCACCAAGACATGTGGAGCCACATCAACTACATAAAGCTTCTTCACATAATACTGCAGATCAGGAACATGGTAAAACTCGCCTTCATGGAACCTGCCAACCTCCTTGTAGATTTCCCATATAATCAGGCCCATGCTACGCTCATTAACTGACCATATGTCATCAAAAACAGTCTTGTGTAATGTAGCTCTAACACAGGATGGAACTTCTGACAGAGGATACCATGTAACATTAGATAATTTTTTTTAAGAAACAAGACAAGAAACAATACAAAAAAGAATGAATCATAGCCTTAGAGAACAAACAAAGTACAAAACTTATACCACCCAAAGGTATATAGGGCTTGTTGTTGCCAGCACCATCAGTTACGGTCACGTAAACCTTCGCAGGCGATGCATTCTGAAGATTCTCTTCTTCCATTTCATCAACCTCAACACACTCCAGCTTAACAACATCCCCCAAGACAATGTCGTGATGCGCCAAGAAAGACTTCCAGAAAGGGCGACATAAGAATGTCCTGGACTCTGTTTTTAAAACAGAAAAATCAAACAAATGATCACAACTAGTTTGCGCTACAAGCCAGTTGTCTCCAAGTTCGTTGATCTTCTCTTCGAAGTAGCATGGAACAATCTGCATTAACAACATAAAATGGTCACCCCACCACCAAATAATTAGTACAAAGCAAATGAAAAAAGAAATTACTCAAAAACTGCAAGAAATAAATTTGAAAAACATACCGCACACTTCGTGAAATTGGGAATGATCTGAATGTCACAGGACATAGCTCGCCTGATAGACCTGCCACAGTTGGCAGCAGGTTGCCCGCACCTTTGGCAAGACATTGAAGCCATTCCTGAAAAACAAAAAAAGGGCATCAGACAACTAGGGAAAGTAACAATGCAGAAGAACAGATGAATATCAACAAATGATGATCAAAAAATAATTTGTTGAAAACACAATCATTCACTTTAAAACCAACCATCTTGCAAAAAAAGAGAACAAGAACTACAATTCATGTCATCTGACGCATACATGCTACTCCCTCCGGTCCGTTTAAAGCGTCGAGCACCCCCCTGCTCTCCTACATGACCGCCTCCATTGGTACATTGACAGCAACTTGTCCACCAAAAGCAATGTACTAGTTTTTGACACAGTGGATGAGTCATTCAGGTGGATGCAATCTCCCATAGCCACCAATTTGCAACATTTCAACGATTCGGCACATTTGTGTCAGATGGATGGTACGCTTGCCATCCACCAATTGGATCATGGTACCATGACAGTCCAAGTCTGGGCGCTGCAGACTTGGTAAATGGAGTATCAAGACTTTTTACACAGCAGCCACGTATTTTCCTTCTTGAGGTATTTTCCGAGAACTCGAAACCAGTATTAGGCACAGAGTAGTATCAGCTGACATACAAAGTACAGAGATGATAACTCTTGTCGAACTGAACATGCGAGAGTAGCATACTACCTGATGAACTGGTTTGAAATACGGGCACGGCAAAACAATTTGCAAACGACAGTTTTGTACCTTGGGGAATGCATTCTGAGTATGGAACCACGAATGACACTGCAACAAAATCACTACTCCGAAATAGAAACAATCAGATAAAGCAATGTACCATCAAACCCTAGAATAGACAAGACAAAATCACTAGAACACTGAGTACAAATAAATAGAACACGTAAAAAATACAAAAATCGCTACCATACATAAAGAAACAACAACCAAAATCACATGCAACCACCTATCTCTCTATATCATTCGGGATCTAACACAAACAAGACCCATTATTCAAAAAATAAAAAGGCGTGAGATCTGATGCGAACCTCCCGGAGCAAACGAAGAAGACAACCAGCCTATGCGCGGCGGCGGCGGCGGCGCCGGTGGCGGGCGACCTCGCGGCGGCGGCGGCGGCGGTGGGTGGTGGCGGGCGACCGCCGACGAGAAGAGCGCCTTCGCCTCCTCCTCGCTATCGTCACTCCCGCTCGAACCGCTCTGCAAGACCCTCTCCCCCCAGATTTTTTTTTTCTCGAGACGAACTCGCTCGGGCAAATAAGGAGAAACAACGGCCGAAGCCCAACAAGCAACAAAACCCAGCCCAAAAACACAGACCAGTCCATCACCAACCGACAGAACCTCCAGGAAAAAAAAAACAACCCACAAAGAAGCCCAACAACGACAAAATGGGCCGAAATGACCACAGCACGCATCGCAAAGCAAGAACCAGATCTAACGGACAGGGAGCTGACTTAGCAAAACTGATTAATTATCTAGTCCACGAGGCCTGCAAGGGGATTTGTTTGTTATGACATCTATTTTTGTCCTCTTGTTTAAACATTGACCAAGTAGCAATAGATGTTGGTCCTGTTCCAACAGCTCCCTTGTTCTCTTCGATGATATCTGCATTGCACAGACCTAATCTTTTGCACAATCACAGTAGTGACCTAATCTTATGCACAATCACATAATCAATTAGCATCGTGATCTATAATGAATATTCTAATCTTGAAAAGAGAACCAGATTGCTTGATCTAGGAACGGACAGAAAAATAAGATGGGAAAATCGGTATGATACTGCATTTCCAGGAGAACCTGTTGATGGGCTCTACATCGAGTAGCTCAGCTGACAGACCGCAAAATGTGGATTGCTGGGCAAATCTCCTTTGGCAAAACAACCTGGCTAGAACGAAGCTACTGAAGCCCAATGAAGGTCTGCCCAAGGAGATATGGCCCGGTAATCTACAACTCGCTATGCATTTATTTTCGGCTTACCTATGGAGTGGCTTGGTGCATTTCTAGCTTCCAACAATAGGGTATTTATATGCATTCCACAATGGCAGTTGTGAAGCTGGCATCAGCATATCCACTTATGCATCTCAGCATCTGCCTTGCTTCAGGACTTGGATACCAAAGCATATCTTACACTCAGGCATGTCTGCCATCTTATGCATTCTTTCGACGGTATGCATACAAATTTCTCAAGGTTTCGCTAAAAGATAGGTACCCCTACACGATGAATTCTTTCAGAAGTAGGCATGAAAGTTAGTAATGTGAAAAATATTGAATCCCTAATATTTACTACTGTATTGATCTAACCCCGTGGGGATATATATAGTGGTACAAGGAGGTAAATAGACTTGGACTAGAAGAAGGTTTAGGAGTCTTAATCTAATATACGAACTCGTACACATATTCTATTCTAACAAGTAACCCCGGGTCTCGTTAAAATAAGACACACCCTCTGCCAAGAAAATATGAAGCTTTAGAATTTAGTGGTCAAACTGATGCATATACAGTCGTTTAACGTTAGTCATAGTCTAATAATACACCGAAAGATATTTGGATCATATGAAAGCATTAACATTATATTTGTTATCTACCTTCAAGATATAATGAAGATCATGCCTTATCAAAAGCAGCTTATGATCATGAACAGAAGGTGTAACTTGTCTTGTAACCACTGGCATCTGTCTGCAGCCTTGTGGCACTCGGCGTGAACTTGTCCTTTAACATCATCTCACTTTGTTTTACAGAATGGATTGTTTCTCTACTCGTTGTGTTATTACCGCAAAGAAGATTTTCTGTGAGACTGCATAAAGTGCAATATATCTGCAGCGCCATTTCCTCGGTGTTCTCTGCGATGTTTTCAACAAAAATGTGGTACATGGGACTAGTGCACCATAAACTCTGGCTAAAACTTGCAAAATAACTAAGTAAAGTAATCATAGTTTAAAATAGCCGGCTATTGCATTTAGCTCCGGCGATTTCAAAAGCTATGAAAAGCTATAGCGGGCTCTGGCCTTATAGCCGTTTTGATAAATAATGATAAAAAATTAAAATTTGGGTAGCATATATTCATATATATCAATAATTTACTGATGCATAACATATTAACATAGTCACATAAGAGATACAAATAACCAGGAGTACCGGACGCAGTTATGTTAACATATTACAACATTCAGTAGAAGAAATTCAGTACATCGTTTTGACAAAATATTCATAACCATCAAAATCAATTAGCATGTAGCAAAAACAAGTTCAGGATAAAATTATGTCCACATATTACATGGCAACAATATCATATGGGTTGAGTTTGGCTCTGATATATGGCCGGCGGAAAAAATTTGGTCCAAATTTTTTGGGCCCCTTAGCCGAAAGTTTAGCGGCTAAGAGGCTAAATTGGGGCTAAATCAATTTAGCCGGGCTATTAGCGGCTATTATCACTTTAGCCTATAAAGGTCATAGCCGTAGCCCAAGCCTCTCGAAAGGCTATAGCTGGGCTATAGCCGGCTATTTAAAACTTTGAAAGTAATCAATAGTAACATGTGGTATATTTTTGCAATTATATAAGATAAAGGTCTGAGAACAGTATGTGACTGATTGTGTCAATCTAAGAAAAGATATGATGAAATGTTACGCGGCTTTTCGACGCCCGCAGAAGCATCTGGTGCGTCTTTTCTGTAAAGCTTAGCTTTATTCAGAAGAATCAGATACTTACTAAATTCTTCAACAGATCAGGCAGCTTGTGACAGCACAAAATGGAAGATCCATCGGAATGTTCCGCAACAAAAGAATAATATAACCGGTCATCCATCACATGAAAAAGAACGCGATCTGCTTGTGGACCTTTGAATGTGCGTATAAGTGATTAGGGAAGTAGCTGCATGAATTCATAGAAGAAGATGGTGAAATTATGTAACTTTTGAGCCTTCCAAGATAGCTAATGCAACGTAATGTCTCAACAAAAATCACTAGCGAAGTGGCAGTGATGGCACCCGTTTCTGTTGAAGGAGCATATATATAAATCCGGAGACAGAGAAATACCAGATGACTTGTACCGGTTGCAGGAAAGTGCCTGTTTAAAAATGAACCAAATGCAGTGACCCAAAATAAACGGATGTTCTACCAGGTAATCGGACGTAACTGACAGGTTACCGGCTGGTAACTGGTGAATAACCAGACGACATTTCCATTTGACACAAACCAGTGATGAGATTGTCTAGATAGCAGGCACTCAATACTCAGCTCATTCACCACGGCCCCAGCCCCCCGGAGCCCTATTTTGCAGATCAGGACATAGTTCAATGGTTATATGGTTTTTGAGTGCTAATAAACATTCAAGTTGTTGCTTAATTCGATACAATTTAAATTTGTTAGCTTAGCATCAATAATCTTCTTATCTTGCACGCAAGCTTGTAACAACACTTTTGCTGGAATTTTAAATTTACAGTTTAAATTCTAATCTTTTCAAGATGATACGTCTACAATACTAACCAGTAACTAACGGTTAACACCAATTATTTTATCCTAGTTAGAACAAAAGTATGGAAAATATATCACGTGGCTTATCAGATTAATGTGATTAAAAAAATTCTGTTTACACGATCGACTTGAACAGCAGGCTCAAGCCAAAAGGATGTGGAACAAAGTTTGCCCGGAATAGAGATATAAAGATAAGTTTTACTCAGAAACAACATATATCAAGGAGTTTGATTTATCGATAGTCAATATCTCATATGATGATGGGTTTCAACACAGGGGAAACTGGAGCAAACAAATAAAGACTAGTCCGAATTGCCACAAACCGGAGAAAATTATGAAAGAAGAGGACCCAACAAAAGGAGTATCATTTACCATTATTGCCGTATTCTAAAAATGCTCTAGCTATAGAATATAAGTACCTATTATTATCCTTACAAAAAGCTTTCAGGGTACCAAACAAAAATAAGCTTTCATTTGAACTCCATAGATATCATCAAGACGAAGTTGCGTTCTGTCGGTGTTGTCAGAATTGGCATTATCTAGTTGTGGTATCAGTGCTAGAATGGCTTTCATTTTCAGTGTCAGTATATCCGCAGACCGAAGTCAGTTAGTTTCAATATAGACAAGACATTAAATTTCAATTTGAAATTATGCCTCTTGTTTTTATGTGGAAAATCTTTTCTGGTTACTGTCGTAGACACTTTTTGGATTTGTCAATAGCAGGCAATGCATTAGTGAAATCCGAGCTTATGGTAGCTCCAAGTATCCGTTTTCAGTAACGAGTTGACAAGAAATGTTCTATAAATTATAATAGCTCAAGATAGCAAATTTACTAGAATCAATAGTAAATTAGTTTCTATAAAGTAAGCTGATACATGATTTAACTCCTGTAGACTATACATAGGTATAGGTTGGTCTCATATTTGCAAGAGATACCACGAGCAAAGGGGTCATTCTCTTTGTATGGTCCAACCATTCGACTCAAAAAGAAAGGTTAAATGGAAAGGTAGAGCTAGAGGAATACCTCTTGAAAGCATTGTCCTGATCTGGAAGCATATCCAGCAGCATATCCATATTTGTTTGTTCATTTCCGCCCTATATATATTTCATGGCAACATACATTGCATAGCAAGCAAAAGATTGTGCATGGAAGAGTAGCTTGAAGAGCAACCTGCAACAAAAAACAGACCGGCCAATTGGTCTTTCTACCACAAGCAAACAGATCAGTGATTTCTACGGAGTGTTTGAGGGTGAGAATCACAGTGCGGTTCTCCTCTGGCATGGATGACAATGTATCCGGCCTTGGACAGTGGACTATGCTATCACCGTCCCTGCCAAAGGAGAATTGCCCTGCCATTCAGAATAAACCCTGCTTTGATCTTGCTTTTTGTCACAATGTCACAGCACACTGCTAGCCAGGTGCAGGCCAATGATGGAACGGCCATCAAATAAAGGTATTGTTTATAGGAATACTCTTAAAGCTTCTTTCCAAAGGATTACTCCAGAAAGTTTTTTTATATACTGTGTATAGTTCACCAAAGAAAAGAATAATCGGGGCAGGCGAGGCATTCTGGCATGGGACAGTCAACCTAAGTTTTCTAATGCAAGTCAAAGTAATGTGAAAATAAAAGCTACTAGTAAGATAATCTTTCAAACAAAAGAAAATGAGACAAGTGCTTGCGGAAGTAGAATCATATTTGTGATTCAAGAGTATTGTTTGAAGACTTACATGTTTCGCTTGCTCTACTGCCCATATATCTTGAACCTTCATGTCAATCATCCAATTTACTACATTAATAGAGTGAAAATCTAGTGTTTTCCGTCTCTTTGATATATAGATAGTGCCCTCAATTTGGGTTAAGCCACTAGCTTTAAAGGTACGGAAATAGCATTTCCACTAAAATTGCCATGGCTCCGGTATGTGAAAATAAATCAAAACGTACCTCTGAGAAAACAAACATTTGCAAATGATGAAAGATGTACGACAAAATAATTGACAGAAGTTGACAAAATCACTCTTTTCTATTTATCTTTTGGTCCCAAGCTGCAACACTAATTCAATTATCCTTGTATCATTCAGGAGCTAAGAAAGAGGAGCAAAGATAAGTACACACATCGAGTAACCTACCTGCATCCCTCACAAAACCTTGTCGTAGGAGTAAGAACCTTCAAACAGCACGATCAGTTATTCAGTTACACGGACCATGCAAAGCCTTGCAGATAAGTTTTGAGTACACAAAGTGGAACCTTATTTTGCTCCATCAGAACAAAGAAGAAAAAACAAATAATTATTAATATCAAGTTTCAAGCCATGCGAGAAAAAATAATGAACATCCTCTAAATTTAAGATGTAAACAGCATAGTAATTCACTATTATATCTGCTTTCTGGAGTTCATTTGATTACAATTTCATGTCTAGTGATAGTGTTTTCTATCTTGATTTTCAGCTGATTTGTGTACCCATGCTAAGCCTACGTTTACAGACGTTCCAAGGCCAAACACTTCCTTTGGCCCAAATTTGGAATAATCTGTGAATATGATGAACAGATAATCAGAAGAATGGAGCGGACTTATAGCACAAACACCTAGCTAACAGTGCACCTAGGTTACATTTCTCACCATGGAAAATCAGTGATATGGCAGCACGGGAAAATTCAAGAAACATCTGAAAACACCACACTGTGCTGCAATCTGAGAGTATGCTCGTAATATAAGTAATGGAAACAATGCAGCTGCACATAACAGTTCGCCCCAAGCAAGCTGACAGACTGACGGTGTAATCAAAGCCTCTAATGGGGGGCTACCATCTTGCAACATCTGTATCATATACTAGTAGAAAATTTATTCATTTTCTATATCACATATAAGACATGTTCGGCAGGAGATAATTTAATCTGCATAGAAGAGGTAGGCAAATAATAGACTGAAACGAAAAGAACTGAGCGTGAACACACATGCAAAGTTCACATGAAGTTGCATTATCTTCTTGCACCAAACATCAAGTAACCAAAGAATTAACTAGCACTGCCACTATTGTTACATGTAATCTTAACTAGCAAGTAAAAACGAGCCTGACGAGCATGCGTGGAAAATTCTTAGAAGCAACATACAAAAATTCTTAGATAATCCGTAGCTATCAGCATCCAACACATCCAACATGAACACAAGTCATGGGGAGTTCACTCCAGGAGGGTATTGACAATGGATTTTACATTGAGTTTCTTGAGGTCAGTGTAGGACTGACCACAGCCAACAAACATGACAGGAGCTCCAGATACATACACCATGGAAAGAGCCGCTCCAACCTTGTCGTCAATGGTGTCAAACTTGGTGAGCAGAATGCCATCTATCGATCTAGCAGTTGGAGCAGTGGAAAGATCTGTCAGTTTCTGACTAAACTTAGTGAGCTGATCAACAGCATCATTTCCCACCAGCGCTTCTCCAACAAACAAAACCAGATCAGGATTATTGAGATTGATGAGCTTGGAGAGTGCTCTCATGAGTGGCTCATTGTCCTGCATACGCCCAGCGGTGTCGACAAGAACGACGTCAGATTTATTTCGAGTGGCTTCCAGAATCGCACCCTTCGCCACTACGGCTGGATCCCTTTCATACCCCTTCTCAAAAATAGGAATCTGAAGCCTGCGGGCATGAGTACGCAGCTGCTCAACAGCACCAGATCTGAAGGTGTCGCATGCTGCCAGCATGACAGTGAGGTCATGCTGAAGAAGCCAATAAGCAACCTTTGCGAGATTGGTGGATTTCCCAACCCCATTCACCCCAACAAAGACGATGACGTATGGCGCGCCACGCTCCTTGGCAGCATGCACATCTCTCAGCACGTCGATGGACCTCCTCGGGGTCAAAATTCGAACAAGAGCATCTTCCATAGCTGCCTGGACAGATGAAGAAATCCGTGTGAACGATCCGAGCTTCTTGCCTAGAAGGCTAGCCGCAACTGACTGACAGAGTTTCTCAGCGATCTCCTCTGCTACATTCTTGTTCACCAGCCGATCCTTCAGAGCTTCGAGTGCAGGTTGCAGATCAGACATCTCCAGCGCCGTGTTGCTACCTGCAATGCTGTTAAACATTGAGGAGAACCATCCACTCTTTAGTATGCTCCTCATGGCTTCATCCTTGTCCATCATGCTCTTCCCCTGATTGACAGCCGGCTGCTCAGCCCCTCTGGCATCAGCTGGGTCTGAAAAATCCAAATTCTCGGGCGAAGGAATCCTCTTAATTATGTCTAGTTT
This sequence comes from Poa pratensis, assembly GCA_947311845.1. Classification (NCBI taxonomy): domain Eukaryota; kingdom Viridiplantae; phylum Streptophyta; class Magnoliopsida; order Poales; family Poaceae; genus Poa; species Poa pratensis. The sequence continues at coordinate 23,768,487 of CAMZMU010000068.1, forward strand.
CTTATACTTGGGTACATGTTTAATCAGCTTCTTTTTACCATTAGGATGGGGTTGTGGAACAATATTTCGCAACTTACGTAGGTCAAAAGCCGCATTGCTGGGACCTTCTTTCTCTTCCCCTTTCACAACCTCACCACCATTGTTGCAATTAGAGTTCTCTTCCACGGCACTGAAGCTACCATCCGCCAAGTTATGCTCCTCCTGCCCGGGCATCTCACCATCGGAGTCATCCTTCCCGGAATCGTCACCCGCCGTCTCACTTTCGCCGCCACCACAACCACCCTGGGGCTGGGGAACGTCATGAGACGGAGCTGGAACCGGCTTCGCGGGGACGGAGGGCGGGCGGGACGCGCGCGCCTCGGCCTCGAGATGGAGCTGCCGGAACCTCTCCCCGAACTCGCCGTAGGAGGCGCGGCGCGGGTGGTAGATCCGCGCGAACTCGGCGGCGACGGCGGCAAGGAGGTCGTCGACGTAGAGGAGGTGGAGCACGCGGCGGTAGACGGCAACGAAGACGAGCCCGAGCGCGTTGTGGAAGGCCCACCTGAGCGCGTGCGGGCCGTGCGCGAACCCGGCGTCGGAGGCGGCGCGGCCGTCGAGCAGGAAGGAACTCACGAGGGCGTCGACCGGGGAGCCCTTTAGCGCCGCGGCGCCGCCGGCCGCCAGCGACCACAGGATCAGGCCGCCGCGCGTGAAGATGAGCAGCTCCTCCAACATCTCGTCGTCGGCGATTCGGTGAAACCCTTGATGGCGGCGAAACGAGTACCGAACTACCGATCTGGGCCTGGGCTGTGCCCTGGCTATGTAGCGCCGATCACGGACGATCCTGACCTGAATTCGGACACTGTATTTTGTCCAAAAAGAAAAGAAAAGGATACCAACACTGTCCGTGTAAGACTGTGTTACTAGTTTGTCTAAAATAAGACCGAGTTACCTGCATCTCCAACGGTCCCTGCAAATACGCCGCGCGCGGAAGAAACCGTCACTTTAGCGCGCGCTGCCGAATTGGCCGCTCAATCAGTCGCGCTATCAATCCGCGCACGGTAAAAAGTGTCCAGCGTGCTGGCAGAAGCGGGACGGGAAGCTGTGTATTTGGTGCGTTCGTCCCAGCGCGCGGGACACAGAAAACTTGCACGCGAATCAACCAACTGCCGCCCTGAAATCTCCGGCCGCTCCCGCCCTCGCCCCGCCTGCGCCGCCACCGGCGAAATTGCAGCGATGGAGGGCAGATCTGACATCCCCTCGACCCCTCCCTATAGCCGCAACCCCTCCGCCGCCGGCGCCGCCACAAACCCTAGCGCAGGGTTGACCACCTCCGCCGCCGGCGCCGCACCATCTCCGAGCATGGGTCTCGCGCACGGCCTCTTCATGCCGCCCCGGGCGAACTCCGTCGTCGGAGGCGTCACGAAGCCGCCCGCTGCGAAATCGCGGAGCGTCTCCAGGCGGCCGGCGGCGACGACATCGACGGGAGCAAGGAAGGCGAAGGTCGCCCCTGTTCCGCGCGCGAAGAAGCCTCCGGCAGCGCGGCCTGCAGCGCCCCAGCCTCCTCCGCCGCCGCCGCTCGAAGCGCCGGAGATCTCGCAGTTTGCTGCGCCGCCACCCGAAGCGCACATGGTGTATGATACAATGCCCACAAGGTATGACATCTTCTACTCAAAACTATGAACATATGCACATGGAGTATCTTTTTGCTTGTTGTTAAAAATAAAATGTGCATATGTTCATAGTTTGCTTGCATCAACCTTGTAGTTTGAATGATGACACATATTTGTCAACCATGGGTGTTGGTTCCAACAATTCTCATTGGTCTCAAACCAATGAGATACATGAATATGACCATGAATTTGAGATGGATGAAGATGGTGAGGGAATGGTGGCGGCAACAAAATGCGGAAGGGCGGCCAACTACACCGCGGAGGAAGACACATTGCTATGTAGGGCATGGTTAAATGTGTCCTTGGATGCCGCCGTCGCGACGGACCAAACTAGGGATACCTATTGGGATAGGATGAAGGAGTACTTCGATGCACGCAACACGAGTGGAATTGACCGCACCGATAGATCTCTTCGCTCTCGGTGGTCGTTGATAAGCAAAGATTGTCAATCGTGGACGGCGGCACTATCGGCGGTTGACACATTGAACCCAAGTGGCACAAATGATAGAGATAGGGTAAGTTCCTTGTTCTCCACCATGTGTTTGGCACTTCATTTCTTTTGTGTTCTATGCAAATAACTTGTTCTCCACCATGTGTAGCTCACTATTGCACAAAACTTGTTCCGTGGAGAAGAGAAGAAGACCAAGAGGGGCAAGGTTAAGCAAGGAAGACCATTTGTGTTGTCCCATTGCTATGAAGTGTTGAAGGATGAAGAGAAATGGAAGAAGCGTGATGGCATTGAGGTGGGAAAGAACTTTCCTTCCGTTCTTGCGGTGAACGTTGATGATGAGGAGGGTTCAAGCGACGACGCCAAGAGGAGAAGCCCTACTCCAAACTCGGTTGCCTACTCCAAGCCAAAAAGACCAATGGGAGGCAAACAATCAAAAGAAAAGAAGAAGAAAGGAGGAGAGGATGACATCAAGAATGCTATGGAGCAAATGATTCAAGCAAGGAAGGAAGCAGCCGAGGAGAGGAGGTTGGCTAAGAGCAATGATGCGGCAACCGAGGCCAAGAAAGTGGTATTGGAAGAGAAGAAAGTGGCATTGGAAGAGAAGAAAGTGGCCATGGAGGAGCAAGCTCGATTAATGGAATATGAGAAGTATCTCTTCTTCATGGAGGCGTGGGAGCAAGCATGGGAGGTGCAATGGGTGGCATGGGAGCAAGTTTGGGTGGCATGAGCTACGGGTCTTTCATGGGAGGTGCAATGGGTGGCATGAGCTACGGGTCTCTCATGGGAGGTGCAATGGGAGCATATGGAGGCATGGGAGAGATGGGAGCATCTATGGGTGGAGGCATGCCTCACGATATGCCAAGAGATGGTCCTATGGGAGAGAGTGACAACACCGTCCGTAACGAAGATGATGCAAATGATAAAGATGAGGATGATGATGAGAAGGAAGAAGATGAGAAGGAAGAAGATGACGCATGAATGTTGATGTTTCATTCGTTTGTGTGAACTATAAATTTGTCATGAATTTTCTTCTGATTTGGTGGTTTCGAACTATGCCATGAATGTGAACTATGCTATGTTTCGCAAGTGTTTAATTTTGCACATTTTGTTGCTTGAATTCATCTATTGTTTCATATTGTCAAGTTGATTTCACATATTGTCCAAGCGCTGGCCGGTGGCGCGCGCTGCATTTCAGCGCATCTAGTGGAGCGGTAAACGCGCCACGCTAAAAAATTGCGCCTCCGGAAAACCAATCTCCCTCTTCCGCGCGCGAAATCGCTATTTCGGCGCTGGAAAGAAAATTTTGTGCGCGGCGCCATAGCGCGTCTGTTGGAGATGCTCCTAGATCAGGGACTGGAGAGTTGAGCCCTTCCAACCAAATTCAGGGGGAAAAGACCAGTTATATATACTGTACATTGAATTTAATATTTTTTAAAGTTTGATCATTCAATCCTCAAAAGTATTAATGTTAGATACTCGACAATCAAAACATACTTTTGCTTAAGAAAATATTTCTGCAACAATACAATTTTGTTAGATTGTATAAATATATTGGAGTACTGGTCACAACTAGTTGCGAAAAATTGGCATTCCAATACCTCGGCTCAGATACAAGAATTACAGGAAATCATGTATCTTCAGACATGCAAAAATGATTAAATTCAATACTTCGATTCACTCGCCAGCCAGACGCATATCATCGTTGAAACTGTACACAATATCCAATGCACACCCAGGTGCACAGTTCCCTTGCGACCCCAAGAATCAGAAATTTGCAAGCGTAAGACATATTTCAATTTGATTGAATATTCCATGCATGGTTGCAATGGATTGACTTGAGAAATAATACCATGCCGACTGCCGCGGACACCATACAAACAATAGAAAGGTTTATAGCCTGATCTAGACAAACATCTCAGTTCAGTAACAAACTTCTCTAGGACATAATACTTGCTACTGCTACTAATAATTAATTCCCGGTCGCTGGAAAGGCGATAGCACGAGCTAACATCACACAAGCCCAGCAAAAAAATTACAGCGTGGCTCGCTCAACTGGAGCAGCAGCCACCCTTCTTCACTGCCGAGACATCATTCATATTGATCTTTTCACCCTTGCCAGGACCAGAAGCTGAGTCCTCACCTGCTTCAACTGTCCTCTTGCTCACGATGCGGTAAATCTGAGTCAGCACCTCCGCGAATGCTTCTTCCACGTTGGTGGACTCGAGCGCAGAGGTCTCCATTAAATAGAGTGATTCTCTCTCTGCAAATGCCTTCCCTTCATCAGTTTGGACTGCTACAAGATGGCGGAGATCAGACTTGTTGCCAACCAGCATAACAACTATGTTTGGATCCGTGTGGTCCCTCAATTCCTTCAGCCAGCGCTCAGCATTCTCGAAAGTTGCGTGCCGAGTGACATCATACACAAGCAACGCTCCAACAGCACCACGGTAGTATGCACTTGTAATAGCACGGTATCTGCGGCAAAATTCAGATCAGAAAAGGAATGGGGTAAGTTAAGGCAGAAGTGAAACAAATAGGAAAATTCTGACAAGCAATAGAATTCACTATGATAAAGAATCGTAAACAGTTCAAGAAAAAGTTTTGGCAAGATATATTTGCAAGGTTTGAGATAAATTTTCTGCTAATATGTCTCCAGCATGGATAATTCAATTATAATTAAAATGAGATATATTCTGTCAATTGGAGGAGTTGCTTATCCATTCCACATATCTGAGCAGCTTTGGTAAGGAACACATAATGAAGCTTAATACCGTTGCTTAATTATATCGACCTCAGAACAACCATCAAGTCAATATAACCTCGAGTTACACGTCAATTCATTAAGAAACACACTCATATACTGCGTATATAAAAGAAGATGAAATTAACATTCATAAGAATTAAAACCACATGAGTTTGTGCTTGCTTCCAATTCAAACCCAATCAGATGAAGTATTGATTCCACTTGAGGCCTGAGCGTGTCACGTGATCCATAAATTATTTGGGTAGTGGGTGCGACGCATATCAAAGGTCCAAATAGGCTAGACGATGTGCATCCCATAATAACAAACAAGTGAGACAAGAATATAGGTGCACGGATACATGTCTCAACATATCAATTGACAACTGGAAGAATCATATGAGCATGTAAAGGCTAAGGCTTGGGTTTTTAATCACGACTAGAGGGGCTAGTTGAAAGAGAGGACTAAAGCCATAAAATAACTGCTATTTCTGGTTACTGCAGCATAAATTGCCATAATTAATAAAAAGAACGGTAGATCATTAAATTACCGTCATGCTTCATGACTATACATGATTCAAAAACTAGGAAATGTGGAGAGAACAAAGCATGATGGGAAATACAGCCAAAACAAGCATGGATTTCCGAGAAGAGAGAATTAGAGAAGTTCTCTATCTAAGGAAAGAGTTAAGTCAGCCTATGCCTAACAACCACTTCACAAGAAATTGATTCATCAGCAATGCCGTAAGCATAAATAAATGCATAGCAGAACTTCTGCAACAAACGTAAGTTGTCATTGCTCTTCAGAAGATTCTGACGAATAATAAGTATCACTTCTAAAAATAGTATACTAGGGAGGTACTTGCAGAGGTTGGGGGTTATCCTCCTTTTGGAAAGAAAAAAAGAGGATGTATTTGAGCCTGGGACTAGCACACCAACGATGCATCTAGCCAGAAACCAAATATGTACGCAATTTACTATAATGGTAGGACGTACCATGTAAGTTACCTGGACATGGCTCACGGATCATTAAAGTAACAACTGTTACTGTCGAATATCAAAATTAACTGCGTTACTGCATTACTGTTGACACCCTGGTCTTCACTGCCATCAGCAAGATAAACCAAATTTATGCTGAAAACACGGATCGTAATGTACTGAGCTAAAGCGTTGGGGTTGTCCGAAAATCTCCAAGGGGCGCTAGCTCATTTTTATGACCAAAATCTACACCGAAAGCACCAACACTAGATCATGCGATTCTGTTTCTAAAAGCCTCCAAATTGCACGCCACTCCACGGTAAAATCGCTACTTAATTTTCGAGGGAAAAGACGGGTGGAAAAGATCCCTACTTTCTGATTCGCGGGCGACCGATAGGTCCTCTGATCCATTACCATGACTGAACCCGGCCCAAACCCTCTCCACCAGCTAGCCACACCATAATTCGGCGGCGAGATCCAACCAACAGAATCCCCGAAGCAGACACGCTTCAAAGATGCACGCACGCATGCATCGGGATATGAACGCGAGCAGCCATCGAACCAAGCACAGATCTATGCACAGCCGCGACGGAGCACAGATCTACCGGCAGCGGAGCGGTGAGAGGGGAGGGAAGCTGGAGGAGCGTACCGTTCTTGGCCGGCGGTGTCCCAAATCTGGGCCTTGACGACCTTGCCGTCGACCTGGAGGGAGCGGGTGGCGAACTCGACGCCGATGGTGGACTTGGACTCGAGGCTGAACTCGTTGCGCGTGAAGCGGGAGAGCAGGTTGGACTTGCCGACGCCGGAGTCGCCGATGAGCACGACCTTGAAGAGGTAGTCGTAGTCGTCCTCCGCCCGGTACCCGGCCGCCATTGCTCTCCTTGTCGCGTCGGCGATCTGGTTCGGTGGGGTGGTGGTGGCGAGATGGAGAGGCGGTGTAAAAGAGGAGAGAGGGGGGAAGGAAGGTAGCACGGGCACGGCAGCGGGCACGGGGAGCGGTGGGTGGTGGTGACCGCGTGGAGTGCGGCGAATGGGGGATTTTGGTCGGGTTGGGTCGACCTACATTTGGGGGCTCGGGTCGCCAGCTGCTGGAGTCCCCACCGCGCTGGCACGAGAAAGACTACCGAGGATACCCTTTTTTTTTGGCTCCCAAAGCATACCTTCCGAATTGAAAAGTAAATAAATCCCTAAAAAAATAACAAAATGATCTAAAAATGAGATTTTTGTTGAGAGGCTAAAAATGAGATTTTATATTAACTTCCTCCACTTCCTAAAGTAAGGCTTACTTTATATTTGTGTTTTCTATATATGGGAAAAGTTTCGTGAAGAAAAGATAATGTGAAACCGGTATCCTCGGTAGGCTTTTTCTCCTGACTGCGCGGTCTTTTGAAGAAGGTTGTATCAAGTTCCGTGAGTAAAAAATGACCTTCTTCAAAAGATCAGTGGCCGGCATAACCAGAAAAATTGTGAGAAATAAGTCCAAAGGATATCCCTTTGATCTGTATTTGTTTAGTATATAACAGAACAATAGACCTAGTCATAGGAAAACCATCAATAAATATATTTTTGGAAGAAAATTTAACCTCCACCATGATGAATGAAGCAGGAGAGAGAGTAGAAGAAGGACCAGAACATCAATAGAGAATGGAATAAGCGCTTTCAAATGCGCATGGAAGGTATTCTTGAGCACCACCTTCAAAGAAATTCTTAGAATCCAAAACTAAATTTTCAACACTCTATTCAGAAGGCTCTTGAAATGAGGATTGTCTATTTGGAAAGTGAAGCTGAAAGATTGAAACTAGAAGGTTTTGAACAAAGCCGCAAGCCTGCGAGAGTCACAATAGCGGCAGTTGAAGAAAGAAATAAGCTGCCACTAGGTGTGACACATGTAAGCCTCCAAAAGAGAGGACTAGAAGGACAAATGCAGAAACATCCAATAAAACTCAACGGCCTGATGAAGAAGAACCACCATCAAATTGAAGGGGTTCGTAGCAGAAAACAATAATTTTTCTAACTATCGCAGCACCGAAAACTAGCCAGGATCTATCTATCTAGTAATGCTGTAACGGAGAAGTTATCGGACACGTACCCTTGTAGACCGATAAACGGGAAATACGCTCCCGCACAAGCGTTGCTGATGAAGACGTACGTAGCCGACCTCAAGGTCGCGGAGAACTTGGCGCGACGAAGAAGGAGGCGGTGCGACGACGATGCTCCGGTGTCGAGCCTGAGTGAACAGCACCTCCGAGTACTCGCACACGTACGGAGCTTGACGATGACTTCCGGGCTCCCCGATCCAGCCAAGATAGCGGAAGCGAGAACTTGGGTGGAATCCCGCAGCACAACGGCGTACTGTGGTATATAGGTCTCACGTATACGCAATCCAAACGTGGGATCGCATACGCCGAGAGACGGGAGGGTGGAAGTGGACAAAGGGAGAAGCCTTGGCCAACCAGGATTAAATCCTGGATTTATTGTGTATTTTCTCAATTAATCCGGCCTCCTATTTATTGGAGGAGAGGGGTTGCACCTCTCCTCCAATTGTCCATGTGGGACTAAACAAAAAGGGAGGAGGAGGGGGGTGGTGCGCCGGCCCCCATGGGCCAGCCGCACCCCATGGCAGCCGCATGGGCCCCATGGCCCAGCCGCACCACCTCCTGGGGGGAAGTCCCCCTCCTAGGCCTTTTCCTCCGGGGTTTGTCCCATTTAGGTGGGCTGCCCATTTTTCTCCTTTTTATTTAATATTAAATTAATATAAATATATATAATTCGATAATTAATATATTTACATTATATTTAATCTCCCGTGACTCCGAAACAATTTCCTAATCACTCCGAACTCACTTCGGTCTTCCCCGGAACACTTCTGTTCTTGCCGGAACCTTTCCGGAACCTCTTTTCTCTATACCTAAATTATTCCGATGTTTCCAAAACGTTCTCCTAGCGTCGTCAAGACCTTAAGTGTGTTACCCTACGGTTCGGGAATACTTCAGACATGGTCGAGACCCTCCGCTCGCCAATGACCGTCAGGGAGCCCTAGATGACTATGACGGTCACTGTGCATTCCAGAATAAATCGTCGTTGAACCGTTAACATAATATGTTCATTCCCTTTGTTCCATCGATACTACCTTTGTCCGAGATACGATCGTCAACATCCTATGTTGTGTTTTATCTCGTTACCGACAAGGTTTCTTTAACTCGTTCCGTGATATTATATCTCCAATGACCTAGTCATACGCTGCGCAGCTTTATAGATATAATCTCACCGAGTGGGGCCAGAGTATCTCTCCATCACACGGATGAACAAATCCCGCTCTTGATCACTTGCCCCGACTACTTTCTTCCAATACCCGAAAGTGTCACCTTTATTGCCACACTATATAAGATATGACGTTTGATGCGATCAAAATATGTTCCAGAAGCAGCGGCTTGATATAATCTCATGGTCTAAGGAATAAGCTATCACGTTACTTTCCTATTGCAGTGTCCATCAAATTATTCTCCCAATAAAATGACTCCATCATCAACTGTTATGAATCAATATGATCGGGAAATCACGATCATCCATTGACTGATGGACTAGTTTATATAGAGGCTTAACTAGGGACTCTGGTTTGTTTTACATACCACACGTGTATTAACAATTCCGATTAATACAGTTATAGCATGGTATAAAACTAATTATAAACTTAATGAGATAATGCAACAAATATTTATTATTTATTTGCCTCTAGGGCATATCCAACAGTCTCCCACTTGCACTAGATTTCAAATAAACCAGCTGCATTTCTATACCAATCATACAACCTTATCTTCTATAATCGTTTATGATAATGCTCGCTTGTGGAAGAGGTTTCCTTCGGCCAGAACCTTTCATAACCGTAAGTTCTTTGTGAATCATTGACATCACCTTGTTTGATATCAACAAGTTATCTTTATAACAAATATACATATTTGGCAACTAAGTGAGACTTTTGTTTCCCTGCGCTTACTCTGATCTTATATCAGTTAATTGCATTAAAACACACTCAGCTTAGAGAATACATTTTCTCTACCAATCCTATGTAATTTCGCAGTATATATTTACCTAAGTAGATCCTGACATTCTATTGTCAGCCTAATGCCAATCCTATGACGACTTGATCCTTATTTCCTTCTGTCATCTAGGTTGATCCTTTTAACATAACACTTGTTAAACTCATCCTCTATATCTTCAGTTTCTTTTAAACAATGAAGGATATTCTTGGTTTCACTAATAGTGAATATAAATTCACTCAGCACTTGTTCTTCTAGTCATATCATGTCGAGTATATAATATGGTTCCATACGCTGCCATCTTATCATGCAACATATTTTACAACCATGATTATTTTCTCTAGATTTACAAGGACCACCTCCTTGTCACGTCTCTTTCTGACTTCTCAGAATCTAATCCAGAAAAACACCTCGACTTCTATTTTAAACATTCTAATCTATTCAAATAGACACTGATGTTTTAAATCATATATGACTTTATTGTAATTCCACAATTACTCCTAGTACCATCTACTATATGTCATTTACATATAAACACCTGACTTAGCTCCCACTCAAAATGTCAATCACATTTGAGATTGTGTAACTTATGATGCTCCCACTCAAAATGTCAATCACATCTCATATTGTGTAGCCCACAAGCTCCCACTTAATAATACATACTTGCATATTAATATGGTGAGCTGTCCTACTCCCACTTAAATTATACAAATATAATTTCTTTCGATATTTCGGTCAATACCGAAATCCATTGATCATTCATCAATTCGAAAATTCCAAACACGATGTATTATACTTGTCTAATACAAATCCAAAAGACTTAGGCATGTCTACATCCAATGCAGTCAAACAATTTGATTTTGTCCAAGACATTCTTATGACAAAATTAGCTTCATGTCCTTCTCACAGTTCCATTCTTTTCACACAACCTGTCATGTGAAAAATCAAGTAATCCTTTTACTTAATAAGATTCAAGCAACATTTACTACCATAATCTTAAATGCAACCTTTGGATTTATGACTCTTTAGTCATGATTCGAATTTGGTATCACCTTAATTTCTTTGTATTTCGTAGGTATCCCTTGTTCTAGTAACAAGATTAAATCATGAATATTAATCTGTGACCGGACAGAAAATATTCTTCAATGCCTACTATAAAAAGCTCCTTATTTGAAAACATTATGATCTTTTATCATCATTTTTCATTTCCATCTGTAGAGTTTTTGTCACCGGAGCATATTCCGAAAACATTATCTCTCACATAATGCGAACAAGGTCAATTACCTCATATAAGCTTTTATTTCATATCCTTCTTGAAACTTGTTTTCTACAAATCACCAATTAGCAATACTAGTTTTGCCCTCGTCGGTGTTTGCCATATGAAACATATATTCACTCCTATGAATATTTTACAAAGAACTATTTCGTATATAGTTTCGTATTATCATATAATCCTATAAACCACGACACTAACATATTGTCGTTTATACGAATTTTAGGTGAAGATTTCAAAATAAGGGAGTTTACTAATTTTAACGAAACATCTAATCCTTTAAGAGATACCTTTTAAGACCATACTTTATTTAAAATAGAGTATGATTATAATATTCACATAAATCAACATGCTTGATGTATTATTATAATTTGTGAACCGAAATTTCACAAGTCTTCTATGATAAAATAAATCTTTAAAATCTTTATTATAATCCAATTAAATATCCTGATTTTATATCCTCCTTTTCTCCGAAAAATCCTTTTGATCTAATCAAATGATTTCAGACAATTGTATCTTTTAGCAAATACTTTATTTACTTAGACACAATAATAATTTTCACTACACAATTTAATTTAACAATCATCTTGCATGATTTCAAATTAAATTTCTTCTCATATTGATACATCAATATTTTCAATCATCATGTCGTATGCAAATACACAAGATCAAAACATCCAAAATATTTGCAACACTAATATGATTAAATTCGGTAGTGTATATAATTATTGACTTAGGATTTTATTTTAGCAATTATACCCACTTTGCTATCATTGAGATTAATACACGAATAACTTGTTCATAATCGAAATGTGACCATAAGAAACTTTATTCATAATAAAAACAACTTGCTTGTTCCCTTACAAATATGAATAACTTGTCTCACCGAATGCAAGACACACTTATTACAATCACTCTCAAAATCGATTACAAAAACTCTTATTCAAAAACTACTAATCAAAAACTGATAACTATGGGCTTGAAACTCCTTGGCCATCAACTCTTTTGCTTGCCATCATTCCGCAACATCATGTCGTACTCTGCAGCTATCCTGTTATATTCTGGTGCTGTTTCAATAAAACAGAACATAAGCATCAAATACTTTAATATTAACAAGTGCAAGAAATAACAATTATAACTTGTATATCAAATATACCTTGCGTGTCATCAATTTCTCCTTCAATGGGTTCCACCTTCACGTCTTTGATTTCAACCAGGAAATCAGTGAAGAGGAGTGACTCACTCTTAATCACATACTCATCGACAAGCTCCTTATAGCTAGGAGGTAGAGAACGCAACACTGCCTGTATCGCAAAAGTATCCGCCATCCAGTGCCACACATGTTTGTGAGATCATCGTGAATGTCAAACATCCTACACAAATGTGTCCAAGCAGGTATGTTCTTCCATCTTGAGTGAAAGAAAATTATCCAGCTGCTTGAACTGCTCAAGTTTCACTCGGTTACAAACCAAGTTTTAAGAGCATTTATCATCACAAAAGGCTCCATGTGGCGAAACTCATTTTTCAACTCATGATCCATGCAGCCGAACATCGTGTATTGAACACTCATGAAGATGTCACGACGTTGACGAAAATCTTCTTTCGCCTCTGCACTTGCGGAGTTTCCTGGGTTATCTCCTAAGAATTCTTCTATCACGTAAGAAATGTCGTTTTGGTAGAGGACGCCTTTCAGGTTTCTGTACCACGTCATGAAGTTGGATCCATCGTTTCGGAGATTCCCTTTTCTAATAAAATGATTGAACTCAAGACTTTCTTCCTTAGGGTAAGGCATGATCTACAGAGATAATTTGCAAAGAACGGATAAGGCTAAGTTTATAATAATATGAGTTTATTTTATAATCACATTATAAAACACACTCCACTAAGAAAATCATCCCTAAAAATCTTAGTGATTACACGATCCTAATCCACTACACTGCCCCCATCAACAAGGCCGACAACATAATTTCAAAGGTAGGCAACTAAGTACCAATCGCAACAATCATGCGACTCATGCTCGATCTTTCGATCTCCCGTGTTCCGAGGCTATGTCTGTACATACTAGGCTCGCCAATCTGACCTTAGTGTATTTGCGTGTGCAACGTGGCTTACACCCACTGTATGCGAACGAAGAGACGAGTGTAACCGCAATGCGCGTACCCCGTAACGTAGAACTTTATTGGTGGTGCACACTAAGGGAGAACACAATTTTGGTATTTAATTAGGGATCATCCTATTATTGCTACCGTTGTATATCTTAATATAAGCAATCAAATAGGATGCACACACAACAAACAATATCAAAATAATGTAATGAAGTGCGATATGACATGGCCTCGCGCCTTGGTCTCCATGGCGCGCCCCGGCGGTGCTCCGAGTCTACGGCGCCACCTTTTGCCTCCGATAACATAAAACTTACCGTAACCATGTCATATTAAAATGCCCCACTGCAAAACAAAGTTAGACGCTCTCTACTTTAACTTTTGCATGTTTTACGTGGCTGCTAGGGCTTTCGTGAAAGAACCGTTTCTTACCTACGAACATACAACCACAACAGCGATTAAATAATTGTCTCTATTACACCCTTTTCAGGGCCCTCCATTGAAAATGCTAAGCCATCTAAAGAGAGAGAAACAGACACCCGCTAGCCGCATATATGGTACAAGCCATATGTCAGTTGCGGAACCAGTCTCGCGTAAGCGTACGCGTAAGGTCGGTCCGGGCCGCTTCATCAACTCGATGCCGACAACATTAGCAAGTGCACGCGAGAGGGTAACAATTATAGAATCGATGCCCACATTCAACATGTGTTCTAACCGTACCAGCAATACTACGCATAGATCGGCTCTGATACCACTGATGGGGTTCGTAGCAGAAAACAATAATTTTTCTAACTATCGCAACACCGAAAACTAGCCAGGATCTATCTATCTAGTAATGCTGTAACGGAGAAGTTATCGGACACGTACCCTGTAGACCGATAAGCGGGAAATACGCTCCCGCACAAGCGTTGCCGATGAAGACGTACGTAGCCGACCTCAAGGTCGCGAAGAACTTGGCGCGACGAAGAAGGAGGCGGGCGACGACGATGCTCCGGTGCCGAGCCTGAGTGAACGCACCTCCGAGTACTCGCACACGTACGGACCTTGACGATGACTCCGGGCTCCCCGATCCAGCCGAGATAGCGGAAGCGAGAACTTGGGTGGAATCCCGCAGCACAACGGCGTACTGCGGTATATAGGTCTCACGTATACGCAATCCAAACGTGGGATCGCATACGCCGAGAGACGGGAGGGTGGAAGTGGACAAAGGGAGAAGCCTTGGCCAACCGGATTAATTCCTGGATTTATTGTGTATTTTCTCAATTAATCCGGCCTCCTATTTATTGGAGGAGAGGGGTTGCACCTCTCCTCCAATTGTCCATGTGGGACTAAACAAAAGGAGGAGGAGGGGGTGGTGCGCCGGCCCCATGGGCCAGCCGCACCCCATGGCAGCCGCATGGGCCCCATGGCCCAGCCGCACCACCTCCTGGGGGGAAGTCCCCCTGGGCCTTTCCTCCGGGTTTGGCCCATTAGGTGGGCTGCCCATTTTTCTCCTTTTTATTTAATATTAAATTAATATAAATATATATAATTCTATAATTAATATATTTACATTATTTAATCTCCCGTGACTCCGAAACAATTTCCTAATCACTCCGAACTCACTTCGGTCTTCCCCGGAACACTTCCGTTCTTGCCGGAACTTTCCGGAACCTCTTTTCTCTATACCTAAATATTCCGATGTTTCCAAAACGTTCTCCTAGCGTCGTCAAGACCTTAAGTGTGTTACCCTACGGTTCGGGAATACTCCAGACATGGTCGAGACCCTTCGCTCGCCAATGACCGTCAGGGAGCCCTGGATGACTATGACGGCCCTGTGCATTCCAGAATAAATCGTCGTTGAACCGTTAACATAATATGTTCATTCCCTTTGTTCCATCGATACTACCTTTGTCCGAGATACGATCGTCAACATCCTATGTTGTGTTTTATCTCGTTACCGACAAGGTTGCTTTAACTCGTTCCGTGATATTATATCTCCAATGACCTAGTCATACGCTGCGCAGCTTTATAGATATAATCTCACCGAGTGGGCCCAGAGTATCTTTCCATCACACGGATGAACAAATCCCGCTCTTGATCACTCGCCCGACTACTTCCTTCCAATACCCGAAAGTGTCACATTTATTGTCACACTATATAAGATATGACGTTTGATGCGATCAAAGTATTTCCAGAAGCAGCGACTTGATATAATCTCACGGTCTAAGGAATAAGCTATCACGTTACTTTCCTATTGCAGTGTTGAACTTAGTGATACGATCCTTTTGCAATACTTTGGTGGGTAATGTCCATCAAATTATTCTCCAATAAAATGACTCCATCATCAACTGTTATGAATCAATATGATCGGGAAATCACGATCATCCATTGACTGATGGACTAGTTTATATAGAGGCTTAACTAGGGACTCTGGTTTGTTTTACATACCACACGTGTATTAACAATTCCGATTAATATAGTTATAGCATGGTATAAAACTAATTATAAACTTAATGAGATAATGCAACAAATCCTTATTATTTATTTGTCTCTAGGGCATATCTCCAACACAAATAAGGAACCAATGGCCAAAAAGTATCCAGAGAAGAACAACGAGAAGGATGCAGTCTGAGCCGCAACAATTGCTCACAAAGAAAAGGAAGGTTCCTCGGCTCCATGGATCCTGAAGATAGATCCAAGGAGAATGAAGCATCAATAGCACAATCTCAAGAAGATTCCTCACAGAAAGACCAAACAAAAGTGACTGAAGAAGGAATGGCATCTCTCCTCAAAGAAGTCATATCAAAACATCCATTCTCTAAGGAAGTTATCCCAACATTTCGTCAACCAAAAGAAATAACTTTTGAGAAATTGAATAAGATACTTACTGAACTAGACAATGTATCTGAATATATACCCACAGACCGACAGTAGTTGAATAGTCTTCAAACATAGTTCCTCCATTATGGCATCCACATATTTCCATATTTGTGGAATTCTAGTTGAAAAACAGATATGAAGAATCAACAAGAAAAAATAGAAGCAGAGTAGTATCTATGGGATATTATGGTAAATATGAAACAAGAGGTTGACAAGCTCACAGAAAACATATGTGTATGGACAATTAAGTGGTTTACAATGCCCACGGCCAATATCAAATATGAGCAGGAAGATCGAACAAGATTCAATATTATTGTTGATATCTCTGAGAAATTTGTGGTCTCTCATTTCTCACTAGGGCAGCTAGAAGTATCTTCAAGAGATTTCAAGAGCACGAAATCAAGAACACTGAGTAGAAGCATCTTCGGGAAGAAGAGAAAATGGCAAGGGATGATGATGAAGAAACTAAAGTTTCATGAGAAAATTATTGAATAAGCAAAGAAGAAGTCTCTAGATGAAGAACAAAGGGTCAGAATTGCAAAGAAAATATAGAAAAAAAGGTTGGATCTGGACGAGACGAGTAATTTGGCTAATTAACCGTGGTCGCAATGTTTTGATCGCTGATTAGAGAAATATGTGGGAAGAGGGAGTCGCGGATAGCAAGTGATCGATCGCCTTGGGCGCAGTGATTCTCCATGTAAGCCTTAAACACTAGAACAGAGGGAGTATGAAATCAGTAACGACTAAACTAATACCTCCATTAAGTTTATAAATAACCACAGTTAATTTTTTCCCAACTTGTTCACGAATGGGAGGCGGAAAAGCTCATGTTAACCACTGTTATTCTCATGCTCTAGTGAGTAGAGGAGACTCTCTAAACAAAGAGGCTCAACTCTTTTCAAACTAGTAATGTGTGCTAAACTTTTGTTCCCACCTCTTGGAATGTGCATATGAAAATTTCAAAAATTTATATGGTACATGGACCTAAGGCCCATCTCAAATTCCAACACTATGATCCATTAGCAAATCAATGTAGGTTGCCATGCGTCTTGATTGTCACCGAAAATGTAAGTTGTAACCAGGATGTCTCGGATTGATTGTATAGCCCATATTTGCGAGAGAGGACAAATGGCTCCCGAGCTACATGGAGTACTTTATTTTCGAAAATTTGAAAATCTTATTTTAAAATTTCAAAAAATCTTGAAATAATCATAGGTGTAGATAATGTTGTATTCTTCCAACGTGTACAATATCAACTAGAAAAAAGTTGTATTTGGGCTGTGTAAAAGAAAAAATCTGAAATTGTAAATAGTGAACAGTGCAAAATTTGAAATCTTTAAAATCTGTCAGATTTTGTTATTTTTGTGTAGCCTAGAATATGAGTTATTTTGAGTTCATATTTTGCACGTTGGTAGAATACATCATTATATACACCCAGGATTTTTTTCCAAATATTTCAAGCTTGAAATATGTTATAAAAAAAATAAAGGGCTCCATGGAGCTCAGCGTCCATTTGCAGTTTTCGATGTTTGCCAACTTAACTAGAAAAATACCCCGCGCGTTGTAGCGAGAACTTACAAAAAGTTTAGCATAAACGAAAGAACATATGACGCATGCAACAGAAAAATTCTCTATAATATGAAGGATTTGATGGACACAATAGTCGACAATCTAAATTTTATCAATGTAAAATATTCATATATTTAACAACCAAAATTGATGATTTAATTGTATGGGTAAAATAATTTATAATGTGAATAGTTTACATTTTTTTTAGAAATGGGGAACATCCCCAACCTCTGCATCACGAGGATGCACACAGCTGTTTTATTTCATTTTTTTAAGTGCCAGGTTCGAGGTTCAAATATTACAGCTGAAGGATCACAAAGAGTGGCCACAGACAGTAGTCAACAAAAAAAATAAAAGGCTGAGACACTCCAGCTGCATTATTAAGCCTATGAAAAATCTGCCAGCCGGCTAAGTTGTAGAAAGCACGTGCGACCTTCTCAAGCCGGCCACACCCAGAAATCATGTCCTCCCGCTGCTCCAAAGGGAGGAGGAATGACCACGCGACAAACAGGGACGTAACCTTGTAGATGACCTGCAAGTAATTCATATTTTTTGTCTTGTTAAAAACCAAATCATTTTTACACGTCCACAGGGAGCAAAGTATAGCACAAACACCAACGCGCACATGTGCTTTATCAACTTTCTGCATCCCTCTCAACCAATTCCCAAACATATTCGTTATATTGGTTGGTGTTGATAGATTAAAGGTGAATTCTACAATTCTCCAAATAAAACGTGCTAATGGGCAATATCATTAATAATTGTGGAATAACATGGATAAATGAATGACTCAAACAGTGGATGATGTGATTAACGAATGGATGATGTGTATCTTGCATCTAGTGATTAATGAATATTAGTGGAAATTGCATGAACAATTAATTGTCTAAGTGAATAGATGACGTGGATAGCTCGCATGGTAAGATAGAAAAATTATTAATGCATGTTAATAGGGTTTTGCTTTATAAAAGTAGTAATACATATTTGCTCGGTGTCGTGCTTGTACCGTGTAAGGATAATAAACTCAAACCACGCCTGCTCGTGCATAGGATGATGCCCAGATTGGGGATTAGGCAGCTACTCCTAACTAACGGCAGTCACGTCTTCCTTTTTGGGCAAAAAGTTCCACTTAAACTAACTGAAGTGTGCAAATGTAACCCATCCTCACAAAGTGCACACATCACTACTAGTGATCTGTGATCCACACCGATTCCTCTTTACTCCAAGTCTCCAAACCCAGCGGCGACAGGCCGAGACGCGAACAGATGGCATTTTCCGCTGAAAAAGGTGCAAAAAAATTAGCTGGAAACTCACTTGGCTGCTTCCTCACCAAACTGATTAGATCTTTTTTTTTTTTGAAAGGATACACACTGCGAATTCAACACAAATTACAAGTGAAAGAACAGGAAATCGCAGAAGAACAAGCCGCAGAACCCCGCACAACAGCGTCGCCTGAAGAACCTGACGCTGAACCGCCGCACCGCCTGGAGAAGAGCTTCATCGCTGACCTTCGCCGGAGAGGAAGACCCCAGGCCACCACCACCCGCGGGGAAGGAAACACCCCACTCATGGAGAAGAAGACCGCAGCAGCCGCCCGCCGCAAGCGACGGAACCGAAGAACTCTGAACGAGCACGGCCAAGGCGCCTCCTCCCCGCAACCACCTTCGAACCAGTTCTCCCTGCACAGAGCACGAACACGACTTGCCGGAGATGCCGCCGGAAGCCCGCCTTGACCACCCCTTTTCCCCTCGCCCCCACGGCCGGCCGGAGAAGGAGAGAGCAAGGCGACGATGAAACAGAGCCCGCTGACCGAAGCAGCCCAACCCACACCACCAAGGCCGGCCGGAGAAGCCAGAACAGCGGACGAAAAGACGGCGACGAACTTTGATATCCCAGGGAAGAACCTCCTGTACAGGCGGAGGAGGAGGCCAGCGCCAGGCACCAGCTCCCCACCGCACCCCCAGCGCCTCCACAGCAAGGCCAGGAGCCACCTTACCGAGACGAAGACGAGGACGGGGAACAAAAGCTCAAGAGAGAGGCCACCACCAACGCTACGGCGACCTCGCCCAGAGCACCGAATCCCAACAGATCGACGGATCTGTGGGCACCAAACACCAGCTGCTTCACAGCTCCGCCCGAGAAGGCCTCGCCGCGATGGGGAAGAAGCACTGGCCACCACAAACCACACCGCCGCCGCCACCACTACCCTGCCAGCGCCGATGGGGAGCCTAACCCTACTATTTACAAGGCTCGGGCACAGATCGACGACCCCTCCACCCATCCGCCGCCACAAGGGAAGCCGGAGAGGGAGGCGACCGGCGATCCGGCCGTCGGCGGAGCAGGGGAACCCGACGCCTTTCCTTTCGCCTCTCAGGAGAACTGTTCACGAGAGGGGAGGGGAAAGTGGTGGCTTTGTACGACCAAAACTGATTAGATCTTGGATCTAATGAGCCCCACCACGGATCGTCCAGATTAAATCTTGAAGGACCAATCTGCGCAGATCGATTTGGGAAAGGTTGCTGTAATGGTAGGCGGGTCACTCTGTCCAGCAGCGTTTGCCTTGCCCTGCTAGCCATTTCCGCAACGGAAATGCTCAGCTTGATTGCTACATTTTGGTGAACATGGGCTCGCCTAGCCGGATCAAGATCCGTTCTGAAATCATAATTGCTAGTGAATTATGTCAAAATCTAGTATGGGGAGCGAAATTGCCAATAAAGGCTAAACAGTGGTATTACTAAGTATATGAAAGACGCGTGATTTCGCGCTCCCTCAGGCCCACACGCACTGTAGCTCAGCTACAGTGGTACTGTAGATGCTACAGTGTTCACCAGTACCGCGATCCCCGCCGTCGCTGCACGATCGGATGACCCACAGGACACGCCCATGCGGTTTTGCAAGAAAATCCCTCCCTTATCCTCAAACCAACCCGCAGTCCACATCTTTACGCTACGAAGGAGTCAACTGACAATTGGGAAAAATAGAAGGGCCTTTCTAAAAAAACATCGCCACTTCCCCTCCTCCCCTCCGCCTCGCGCGCGCGGCCGGAGGTCGCCGGCGCCGCCGCGACGCGTCCTCGCCGCTCCGGCCTCCCCGTCCAGATCGACGGCCATGGCGGGCTCCGCCGTCCTCGCCTCCACCCTCCCGCTGAGTTTCGCGTCCCGAAACGTGGCGACCTCGCCGGAATCACAACCGACGCGCCCGCAGCCCGCCGCCTCGTTCGCACACCGCAGCCGCTGCTCCGGCGACCTACAGGCGGTGGCGCCGCCACTACCGCGTTCCTAGCGTCGATGCGCGTCCAGAGCGCCCGCCCGCGTCTCCTGGCTCGCCGTGGTTCGCCGCCAGCGTCCGCGCCCGCCCGCTGGTGACGTCGACGTGACGCCCAGCGGGCCTAGGCCGCGCAGCTGGGCCGGGCTGGCTGCTGCGCAGCTGGCTCGGCCTTTTTTATTTATCCCTTCTTTTTTCCCCTGATTTTTTTTAAAAAATCTTTTGAAACTTCCAAAATGCACCTTCAATAATTTTCAAACAAATCTGCACAACTCCAAAATGTGGACATTTTCAAAATTCGAATTTTACCACATTTCCCCTACTTTTCTTTTTTCAAAAGCTTTTGTAACTTTCGAAATGCAACTTCAGAAATCTTCATATCTGCACACCTTTAAAATGTGGACGTTTTCAAAATTTGAATTCTACCACACAAACACATCATACAGATTTGAATATTCCAAAAATCTTAGAAACCTTTCAAATCTAAGTATTTCGCCAACTTTTATAATTGAAAATTTATAAACTGCACACCTTCAAATTGTGAACATTTTTAAAATTTGAATTTTACCACAATTCCCCTACTTTTCTTTCTTAAAAAACTTTTCTAACTTTTAAAATAAAACTTCGCTAATTTTCATATCTGAACAACTTTAAAATGTGGACATTTTCAACATTTCAATTCCACCACATAAACGCATCGTATAGATTTGAATATTTCAAAAATTTCGAATCCTTCCAAACCTAACTATTTCACCAACTTTTGGAATTGAAAATTCTATAACCGTACAAATAATTCAAAACTGAAAATCTTCCCAATTTCAACTATTTTTTATGTATATTTGACCAAATTTCTCGGATTTGAACAATCTCTAGACGCCGACTTTTTTTTGAATCTCACAAATTTTTAAAAACTATACATTTTTTGAACGTTCGAACATTTCAATCCACTAAATATTTTAAAATAATACAAAATATTTCAAAAAAGTTCACAAAAAAAATGCACGCCCGAACATTTCAATCCCCTAAATATTTTGAAATTCTACACAATATTTAAAAAATACTCACAAAAAAAATGCTACCTGTCTATAACAAAATAAGAACATGTTTTAACATTCCAATTTATCCAACATTTTGGTGAACAAAAAAAAAATATTGTAAAAAAAAATATCACCAACCGCATGGCGTGACGCCACGCAAAATTCAACTAGTTACGTTTCAGAGACGTACGAGCATAAATCTTTGGGCGTTAATTTGCTTGCTACATGAATGAATGGATAGATAGAAGTGAGCTTTCTGTCCAAGTCTACGTCGACCTGTAGGGGCATCACCACATGATGGAGTGATCCGTGGTCGGTTGCTAGAGGAGAGAGATCAGCTGTGCTTGTTGCGAGAGGTGAGGGAAGAGGGCCAGCCACCATTAAAGAAAGGTGGAGATGGCCTAGTCGAGTAGTCGTGGCCAGCCACGATCAAATAAAGGGGTCCAAGCTAAGCCATTCTCTCCCCCTAACCTCTTCACGATCCACGGCAAACTGTTTATTCCTGTCTGC
Source organism: Poa pratensis (assembly GCA_947311845.1). Lineage (NCBI taxonomy): Eukaryota > Viridiplantae > Streptophyta > Magnoliopsida > Poales > Poaceae > Poa > Poa pratensis. Next base: position 23,790,962 of record CAMZMU010000068.1, read on the forward strand.
AAAACACGCGATGATGCTGCAACCACGACAGCCCACCGCCCGTTCCCCGATCGTACCGTGATCGATTTCTTTATGCGTCCCTCCGTTTGATAATTTGATCCATCCATCCTAGCTGGTTCCTGCAAGCGACAATGCCAGCATCACCATCTTCTCGATCGCCGGAGATCGAGAGCGTCTCGTCTGATTCCGAGGAATCTGCGCCTATGATCAGCGGCGGCGGGTTTGTCGTGCAGCTGGTCCCGAGGGATGTCTCCGACGGGCTTCTCGGCAAGTTCGCCGACACCAGCGAGTTCGACTTCGACTACCAGCGGAGTGGCCTCTGGTCGCCGCTGGTACTGCGGCCCGAGGTCCTTCTCCTCGCGCACTCGGCCCGGCGACGGCACCGGCGGTGGCGGTGGCGGAAGCGGAGGAAGGTGAGCACTGACGATCCAATTCAAACCTTTGCATCTCGTGCGTGTGGGGTGAATTTGCAATGGGACAGTGATTTACCTGTTTCTCTTCTGAATTCTGATACAGATGCTCTGCAGCTGCTTCTGATGTGATTGTTCCTCCATGGTTGGCCCTGCAGTACAGCCGGCTGAAGCATGTGTGTGTTCGTGTAGCTAGGCTTATTAGTTATGTGCATCCGTGTGTATATGATGATTGCAGTACGCTGCCTTGTGGCTGGTCATGATCCTGAGAAGTACCACGAGTGCTCTGTAATTACTACTGGATTTTCTGAGAGCTCTACTGTTGTTCCAATCGATATTGTTGATTTGTTTGTATCCACTGAGCTAAAAACATATACAGGTCGCTTTGCATTATTCTGTGCGCTCGTCCATATTTTGGCGGACAAAAGTAAGACCGACTTTATCATGGACAACGTGCAGACAGTACAAGCTAGAGCGCAAAATAAGATAAAAATTATCCCAAAGAAAATAAAGTGAAAAAAATTAATGTTAAGGGATATCATCACTCGAACTTTACAAGCATTTTTTCCATCTTTGGATCGAGCGGAAAAGAAGTGTGAGTTTGCAGACACGCACTTGGTACAAGAGCAAAACAAGGTCATAATTTATCTCAAAGAAAACTGAAATCAAAGAAAGCTAAAATTATTAACATCGAGAATTCAAACTTTCCGAGCATTTAATTAAGTCCAGCAAACATAAAATGCAAATTCTGAGAGAAAGAAAAAGAAAAAGAAAAAAAATTAGGTCCCACCGAGACTTGAACTCGGGTTACAAGATTCAGAGTCTTGTGTCCTAACCACTAGACCATAGGACCTTTGATGTCTTGTCACTCTCTGGTACTTATATATCATATATGTGAAAAAGCAAATATATTTGCTGACTTCTGCGAATAGCCGTTACGGCTTATCATTTACCACTACCAATCGGAGTTACGACATACTGCTGAAGACCTCGGATTCCGACCAAAGCTAGCTCCGACGCCCGGAAAACATGCGTATACGTGCATACATCGGATCGGAGGCGGCGTCCTCCGTTGTTGCCTGCGTTGAGCCGGGATCGAGGGAGACGGTTGTTTCAGCCGCCAGGTGTTAGGCGCCCACCACCTGTTTACCGGAATGCGCAGGTGAGAATACTGCAGCTTCTTGCTTAATTATCGTGACGTTATGCATCATGTCAGGCCATATGTCTGTTTCCTCTGTTTCTTATACGGACTTTAAACCATTTATTATGGCTGTTTTAGTTCTGTTGGTATGACCACTTGTATAGCCGCATCGCGATGACATGGTTTGGCAACAGTAGGTGATGGATACTCCAATCTTTATAATCTGAAATTGAGTGTCTGTTTTTTGTGGATAAGATAGTTTTGTGCAGTACCAATCTGTTTGAACTGCTTGGTATTTATATGTATACAATATGGAACAGTTATACGATAAACTGGGTTAATAGAATTTGACAGGTGACTGACCCATTTTTTATGATCATGATTATTAGCACCAGTGTGATGTGCAACGGTTTGGGCAATCCCAGTTTATGAACAATACTAGCGGCAGATTACCAAAAAAAACTCGCCCAACTGAAAGGATGAGGCTTTGTGTGGATAAGGCTCATGGGATATGAACGGAAACAACACTGCTTTGGTTTTTCTTTCTTGTCAAAAAAATTGAATAAAAAAATTCAACGAATGGTTTTGTGAGTATTGGTCACAGCTGTTTCCTGACCTGCAATAGACATTTTTTTCATAGAATTGTGGATAAGTGTGAGGTGTCAGGCGTGCACCTCAAGCCTGTCATATTATTTATCGGTCTTTTTGAAGGAAGAATGGACAAGTTACTGTAGAGGGTTGGTGTACTCCACTACAAAATACATAGACATGCACATTGTCCCAAGGCACAAATTTTACCGATATTATTCATACGAACATGTTGGAAAAAATAATCAAAGATCACGTAATTGTTAAGTATACTTCATGAAAATCCTATTTGAAATTTTGTATATTTGACCTGTCAGTACTTTTTATAATAATCAGTAGTCGAGTTAGATATGTTTGACTGACGCTTAACCTAAAAGTCCTTTCAACTGTAGTATACGCTGTTGTTGCCATCAAGTTGCTAGGTGACAGTGTGTCACCCTGGACTTTTCAAAGATCTTTAAATTCATGAATACAGTTAAAACTGTAGCATTTGAACCTGCTAAATTTCATCCAAGAGTATGACCAGGTACAGGGGGGGACCCAGAAATGGGCCAATGCATTAGTCCTTTAATCTACTACTTAATTTGATACTTTTTTAAGTTTTAATGGGCAATTAGTGCTATTTTGGGCCAAAGCACCGGGCTGAAGCCCTGGTTGCCCTGGGTGCAGATCCGTCCCTGACCATGTGTGTCTTGCACATTAAAGACAGAGAGCTACCAACTCTTGTTTCTAAAATGCTCCCAAAATGATTATTCCTACTCCCTCCGGTCCCTATAAAGTGCCGGAAAATTTTAACCTATGAGGCACAAAATCTAAGCTGTACGAGCGACAATTTTTTAGGATCCGAGGGAGTACATTTTTTTGAAATTCCGCTGATTCAACAGCTGATTGGTCAACAGATTTATTAGAAGGGCGTGTTAGATTAAAATATCAGTTAAATCCTGAGATTCCAAAGAAAATAAGGAACCTACTTTTGCCTGGTCAATGAAGAAACCTGGCTGGTTTCTGGTTGGCCCATTGATTTGAGATGTACCTTTTTTAATGTAAATACACTATAGTCCTCAATTGACATCTATGTGAAAAAAAGGGAGTCTTTGGAAAACCTGCATGGTTCTCGTTTTCTTGTTTGTGTGTCATTGTCTTCTAATCTGCTATGCCCGTATTTCAGACCACTCATCCCTAAGTTCCCAAGTCGCAGCAGCAATAATAACAGCTGACCGTTTCAATGAACAACAGCATGAACCCATTTGCCTGAACCATACCGCTCTTGTTCAACCATTCGTTCTTATGATCACATCCATTTGCTCCTCACACACTTTGCTCTCTCCCAATCACATTTCTTGCTCAAGCCCCCAAAAAATCTGTTCTTCCTCGCCTCACTTTCCTCCTCCTGCTGCTCGTCCCTACAAGCATGCCCACCCCAAACATAGCAGTGACGCCAGGGTGCCCATGCCAGCATGTGAAGAGAGATTAGCAGCGGCTAAAGGGCGACACGGTTCTGTAATATAGAACCGAATGTTTGAGTTAGTTATTGCTGTAGCCATGTATCCTTCAAAGATATTGATCCTTCTCTTTATCCTCCTTTTGACATTTTCTTCTTCCAAACTTGCCATGAACAAATCCTTTGCTTTGAATGTTGAGCCTGGCACCATATGGCGAAACAATCCCTCCCTCCCCCACAACATTTCTCCAGACGATAACTTCTCCTTGCGCGTCACCCTCCCTAAGGACTACACGACTTTTATTCCCAACTCAGATCTTAGTAACGTTCCTTCATTTGCCTGTGGCTTCTTCTGTGCAGGGGCTGTGGCTACCTGTGATGACTACATCTTTTCCATCTTTTTGGTCAGTGCCTACGGCAGGTCGCCTGAGGTGGTCTGGTCCGCCAACCGTGATCACCCTGTCAAAGAGAACGCCAGTGTCCAACTTACTGAAAGTGGGGACTTGGTGCTCTTTGACGCTGATGGAACAATGGTTTGGTCTACCAATACTACAGACAAGTCTGTTGCTGGCATGAATCTTACAAGCACAGGCAATCTAGTGCTGTTAAATCATGCCAATATGGAGCTCTGGAGGTCTTTTGATCACCCAACTGACACACTTGTCAATGGACAGATTCTACAAGTGGGGCAGAAGCTCATGGCAAGAACGTCCATGGCAAACTGGGCCAGTGGGAAATTGTATCTCACGGTCCTCCATGATGGCATGTATGCATTTGCAGGAATTGATACTCCTCTAGCATACTATCGGAGCCCCACTGGTGGAACTGTCACGACAAACAGGTCAGCCTACATTGCCCTCAAGAATGGCAGCCTGGATGTGTTCACTTATTTCCGGGATACAGAGTCACCAGATTACCAGATCCAGCTGCCCAGGAATTACGACGGGCTGGTGTTTGTGAGGCTAGATTTTGATGGGCACCTGAGGTTATATCAACCAAACATTAGTTGGGTGAGTTCAGATGTTTTTGATATAACTGATCCATGTGCTTACCCTCTAGCTTGTGGCGAATATGGTATTTGTTCTTATGGACAATGCAGCTGTCCTGATGCTGCCATTGGGCAGTCCGGATTGTTTGAAGTAATTGATCCAAGGGAGATTAATCGCGGTTGCTTGCCAGTAGGTTCACTATCCTGTGATTCAGTACGGAAGCCTAGGATACTTTCCATTCCCAACATAACTCACTTCAACGGTGCCTTCAATTGGACGACAAGTGAAGAGCGGTGCAAATTATCATGCTTGAATGATTGTTCATGCAAGGCTTCGTTTTTCAACCATTATAACATCTCAACTGGTTTCTGTTTTATGGTGTCTGACATCTTCTCCATGATAAGTGTAAAAGACACAAGTTACTCAAGAAATTTTACTTCTCTGGCATTTGTTAAAGTTAACGGAGCTACCGGTAACTTTGTACTATCTAAAGGGAAAACAGCCATTGTGTCAGCCGTTGGTTCTTCAACCTTTGTTGCTACAGTTATTGTTGCAGTGCTCATAGTTATACAAAGAAAGAGAGCAGAACCATCAGAAGATGAAGACATTATTGATCAGTTACCAGGGCTACCCGCAAGATTTTCTTTTGTGGAGTTGAAGTCGGCAACTGGGGATTTGTCGAAAGTGATCGGGAAAGGAGGATCCGGTTCTGTTTTTGAAGGATAGATTTGTGATAAGCAGGTTGCTGTGAAAAGATTGGATAGCATTAATCAAGGGAGAAAGGAATTTTTAGCAGAGGTTCAAACCATTGGAAGCATCAACCACATACATTTGGTGAGGTTAATTGGATTTTGTGCTGAAAAAACACATAGGCTTCTTGTCTATGAATACATGCCTAATGGATCTTTGGATAAGTGGATTTTCCGAAAGCACCAAGAAACCCCACTTGATTGGAAAACCCGATTGAGGATCATAACTGATGTAGCAAAGGGCCTAGCTTATCTTCACAGTGACTGCCGGCAGACAATAGCGCATCTGGACATCAAACCACAAAATATCCTATTGGATGAGCAGTTCACTGCTAAGGTATCTGACTTTGGACTTGCGAAGCTATTTGATCGCGATCAGAGCAGTGTCATGACTCGGCTGAGAGGCACACCTGGTTACTTAGCTCCTGAGTGGCTGACGTCTGTTATCAATGAAAAGGTTGACGTGTATAGCTTTGGCATTGTCATCATGGAAATCATTTGCGGTAGAAGTAATTTGGATTACTCGCAGCCCGAAGAAAGCCTTCATCTCGTCAGCGTGCTGCAGGACAAGGCCAAAAATGACCAGCAGATGGACCTTGTTGATCCACGCTCTACTGATATGCAACATCATTTGGATGAAGTGTCGCGTGTGATGAATTTGGCAATGTGGTGCTTGCAGGTTGACAGCCGTCGCAGGCCTTCCATGACCGAAGCTGTCAAAACCCTTGATGGTGCAATGGATGTTGAAACCGAACTTGACTTGGACCTTGTGAATATAGAACTGATGGTGGCAAACAGAGCAGGTCGCGGGAAGATTGCTGCGACTCTGCAGATAGACTTCGTTCTTTCAGGGCCAAGGTGAACGCCAAAGCTCAAGGTTTGGAACACGAAGTCGCGAATATTCTGTGCTGCAACACGCTCATTTATAGACCTTAAAGATGTGATATAGTGATATGGATATACACTAGTAATGGCAAAAATTTGTACTTCCCAGATTACATGGTTATTATTTCTTTCTGAACATTGCAAGTGCCTGTTTTATTATCTCTGTATATCCGCAATGAGCTTCTAATCATGTCAATGGGCAATGGATTTTGGATTAAGGTACCCAAACCCTTCCTGGAAACAGGCAATTTTCTAGCTGCACGTCTCTCTTGAGTCTTGAGAAGGGCGCTACGTAGGAGTTTCACTACATAATTAATTATCCGCGTGCTGATGTCCATCCAGTATCGTGCTGTGCCTATAAACTTCGTTGACATCAAGTAATTTCTGCAGGTTAGATACATTAGCCAATGTAAGCAAGTCTGAATTCTGTAGCCCTTTCCTTTTCTTAGGTTTATTTAATTAAAAGAACATGTAGAGTAGAATTCTGCATTATTTATGCAGTACCAGATGACTTGTACACACTGATGTGCTTTACACCAAGCTGCAAGGTGAACGAACGATCCCAGTGGGATCTACGATTAAGATGCATTTCTTGTGTCAATGCGTGACAGAAAAAGAAATTAGAAAAGACTGAAAATGTAACAGGACGAAATCTTTTTGCGCTAAAAAGTCGAGGAAGCTAATTTTTTTCCAGAAACAATTATTTCTTGGATTAGCCGATAATCGCGGAGGTCACGGCCTGCCCGCCAAGCCCAACTCCCGAAAGATTATCGGCCCATATATAGTGGTGCGTGCTACTGTACTAACGGCTAGCGAAAACACAGTGAGCAATCACGCACCGGTTCTGCGTGAAATTCCGTCCAAAGCGAGATACACTAACATGTATCTTGCTGTTAAAAAAGCAAGATACACTAAACCTTGATGTGCAGTAAAAAAGAGTGTCCAAGAGTAAACCTTTGCCCTGGTTCTGCATGGAATTCCGTCCAAATTAAAGCAAGATACTACTTCAAACCTTGACGTCTCGGGTGAAAACAGTCTCGCTCGGGTAAACCTTTGCCCTATCGATCAGCCCGCAGCCCAATCCAGACAGTGAGGCACGGGCGTGAAAAGACGCGACGCAACATGGGCGCGCGGCTCCCGAAAGGATCCTTCGCAAATCCCGAGAACGGCAGCCACAGTGCGCAGCAATGGCGGCAGGCTCACGAGGAGGTCAGGACAACATGCGGCTGCCCAGCCCTACAGGCGGTCACCTCGCCATCGCGCGCTATCGATCCCGCTGCCTTTTTGGCAGCCGCCCTGCCCCGGCGTCCGTGCCTGCGCGTGCATGCATGCGTTCCGCTTTACTGCTTTCTCCCGGTGGTGCCGTCCCCTCGCCGCGCCGTCGTGGGCATCGGATGCCGCTGGCGTCGCGCGGACGGCACGCTGCGAGAAGACGCGAATCGAATCCGAGGAGGCCGGCCGGCTGCGTCTGCGTCTGGTCGGTTACGCGATTACGCACTGTAGAAGAAGTAGTACGTATCGTCGTCCTCGATTCTCTTTTTGGGGCTCATCTCGCCTGTCTGCCGTGCACCAAGACCCTCTTCTTTCTTGTTGCCCGTGATCCCTGAAGACGAAGAGGGTTCTTTTTCGAAGTTGGCGTGCAATGTGCATGGTCATGCCATCCTTAATTCTCCAGAAGAAAATAAACGAGTCCCTGGTGATTAGCCAGAGACTATCAACCCAGCTGCATTCGGTCTGGCGTACCTTTCCGATTGCATATAACAATCACGTGCTGAAATTCATTACGGGTCCCTCAACTGTCGATTGTTTTCCCGGGGACTGTGAACCTACATGTCGTCGTTTAAACTCCATGAGAGATGGACCAGGGGCAGGTACCGTTACATACATGTCTTGGGGGCCTAGGGACTCTTGCATCTGGCTCGGATGATGTGCCTTGATTACTATTTACTAGTAGTGTGTTTGGTTTTCATCGGTTTTTCTTAATTAATCGGGTGTTGTTTGGTTTTTGGATCCAATTTCCCTAATTAATTGAATCAATTCTTATTCCTTTTTTTTTTGAATTTCAATTCTTATTCTTCTTAAATGCAATGCGGGAACTCGCCGCCATCTGCCATCTGACGAGGTTGGTAAAAAAATGAGAGATGGACCAAAGACACACACCGCCATGCATCTCCTTGGCCCTTGCCGCGAACGCCCACATGGGCGTGCTGCCTTTCGATAGACCCGGACACGGACACATGCAAGTCCAAGCCCCTAGGTTTTGTACGGTTTGCAACTTCGGCCAACATCTTATTATTAGTTGGACGATTGCGGAAAGCCCTATACATTTGACCGGAATCATATCGTCTTTGTGTGCCTGGTCTCGCATGTGCGCGTGCTAGCCGCTAGGTCGCCTAACATGTGCGCACAAACGATCGATATGCTGCCATATGTGATATGATGTGTGCGTCGCCATCTTCGATCACCTTTGTTATGATTGGGATCGATCTTTAAAAAAAAAAACCAAATGCGGTCGACAAGTGCAACGCTTGGCCATGCCTTTGGAATAATTTTATGTTTGGGAAACTCGGCCGACTCCCGCTTTTGGTAATTGAAGTCTAATAAAGGCAGCCACTTTAAATCTAAAAAAAAAAGACCTATTTGACTCTCTTTTTTAACCCAAACGATGTTGACGCACAAATACAAATGAAAATAAGGTCGATCCTTCGTCCCCTCCTGTTCAAGAATCCTATCTTAACAGCTCAACAAACTACTACCATATCGTCCCACACTGCTAGTACAACATTGTTTTAGCTACAAGATATGCCACGTATCTGATCGAGAAGAAAAACGTGACAGAGAGAATTCCATGCACGATAAATACTCTATACTATACTAAAGGTACTATCGCGGCAGGCTCTCTCGCCGCATGCCCACGAGTCTGGCGTGGATCGGCATGCCGAGCCCACAGCCTCCTCGCCTGCTGTCGAAACTGGTGAGGTGAAAACGACGGCCCAACATACCGACGCAAACGGACTGATGTCCGTTTTTCTGTCCGCGCGGACTCATTTTCGGCCTAAATTTGAGCCAGATTTGCGTCCACTCCTGTCCGCCCCATGTCCTCTCCATGGCTGCCCTATCCCTGCTGTTAGGCTCACTGAACGGCCAGCCACTGCCTTCAGTGCGGTGGGCGAGGCCAATATGGCCGCCGACGAGCAAAACCCTAGACCCACGAACCCTAGCGCCGCACCACCGTTCCCAGTCATGGCCACAACACCTCCTAGCACTTCCCCGACCACCTGAACGGATCCGCCACCGCCGCCACCACCACAACACCTCCTAGACCAGGTCGAGCGAGCCCGTCTGAGCGCGCTCGGGCGCTATCGCGACAGGCTCTCTCGCCGCATGCCCACGAGTCTGGCATGGATCGGCATGCCGAGCGCACAGCCTCCTCGCCTGCTGTCGGAACTGGTGAGGAGAATACGACGGCCCAACACATCGACGGAAACGGACTGATGTCCGTTTTTCTATCTGCGCGGACTCATTTTCGGCCTAAATTTGAGCCAGATTTGCGTCCCCTCCTGTCCGCCCCATGTCCTCTCCATGGTTGCCATGTCCCTGCTGTTAGGCCCACTGAACGGCCAGCCACCGCCTTCAGTGCGGTGGGCGAGGCCAATATGGCCGCCGGCGAGCAAAACCCTAGACCCACGAACCCTAGCGCCGCACCACCGTTCCCAGTCATGGCCACAACACCTCCTAGCACTTCCCCGACCACCTGAACGGATCCACCACCGCCGCCACCACCACAACACCTCCTATACCAGGTCGAGCGAGCCCGTCTGAGCACGCTCGGGCGCTATCGCGGCAGGTTCTCTCGCCGCATGCCCACGAGTCTGGCGTGGATCGGCATGCCGAGCGCACAGCCTCCTCGCCTGCTGTCAGAATTGGTGAGGAGAATACGACGGCCCAACACACCGACGCAAACGGACTGATGTCTGTTTTTCTGTCCGCGCGGACTCATTTTCGGCCTAAATTTGAGCCAGATTTGCGTCCCCTCCTGTCCGCCCCATGTCCTCTCCATGGTTGCCCTGTCCCTGCTGTTAGGCTCACTGAACGGCCAGCCACCGCCATCAGTGCGGTGGGCGAGGCCAATATGGCCGCCGGTGAGCAAAACCCTAGACCCACGAACCCTAGCGCCGCACCACCGTTCCCAGTCATGGCCACAACACCTCCTAGCACTTCCCCGACCACCTGAATGGATCCGCCACCGCCGCCACCACCACAACACCTCCTAGACCAGGTCGAGCGAGCCCGTCTGAGCGTGCTCGGGCGCTACCGCGGCAGGCTCTCTCGCCGCATGCCCACGAGTCTGGCGTGGATCGGCATGCCGAGCCCACAACCTCCTCGCCTGCTATCGGAACTGGTGAGGAGAACCATGGAGGACGTGTGGTCCAACGTCTACGACCTTGAGGAGGAGGTGTACTGGCGAGAGTAGCGGGTGTCGCCCCCGCCAACACCGCACCTCCTCCCGACGAGGAGGAGGACGACGACCCCTTATTCGCCTAGAGCAGCTAGGAGGAGGAGGAGCAGGTAGAGGGCCGCGGCGACCCGCAGTTGTAGGAGGCCATGGAGGCCTCGTTCGAGTCCCTCCGCGCCGACCGAGCCCAGCGAGCCACGCTTGTCCGCGAGCTCCCTGAGGAGGAGGTGTACCGACGGGAGTAGCGGGTGTCGTCCCCGCCACCGCCGTACCTCCTCCCGATGAGGAGGAGGAGGACGAACCCTTATTCGCCTGGAGCAGCGAGGAGGAGGGGCAGGTGGTGGGCCACAGTGACCCGCAGTTGCAGGAAGCCATGGAGGCCTCATTCGAGTCCCTCTGCGCCGACCGAGCCCGGCGAGCCACTCTTGTCCGCGAGCGCCAGGAGGAGGAAGCTGCCTAGATGGCACAGGCGGCCTACGAGCCACTGACCGCGGGTCGAGCCTTCCGCCGCAAGCGTACGCGCGAGGCTATGGAGGCATTGGGGGCCAGCACCTCCCGCCGCTCCCCCTGAAGGCCTACAACCGCCGGCAGCGCCGCCTACTACGCGAGGCCAATATTGTTAAAAATGGCGCGCCACTATATAAACCCTAGCACTAAATGGGGAGGGCAATAGGAGCCAGCTAGTCCGCCCCCGCAGATGGTCCTGCCATCGGAATAGACAGCAAGTCCATCCCGGCACATAGCCAATTTTGATAAAATTGTCGGGTCTCCATGCCAGTAACCGGAAAAGGACCTACTGTTTAACCTAGGATTAGTTTAAATATTTCTTTTAGATATAATGTTGGCTACAAATTATGTAATCCTTCAGTGTAATATTTGAATGAAATGAAATCTTCGAATCTCCATCGCATTTGGGGGAGAAACGGACATGGAAGACGAAATTGGTCGGACGCGTTGTCTGCACTGGCTAGAAAAGTCCGGACATGAGCCAACCGTTGTCCGTTTGGCAACCCAAACGGACAAAAATTGTGTCCATTTGTGTCTCTGTGTTGGAGTTGCCCTAAAATTATCTCCAACCGGGAAGCCCAAACCTGTTTTATTTGTCCGGACGGATAGTCCGAACATGACCGGACAGAAAAGGTTTCAAAATAGCTACCAACCGAACCTCTCAAATTGATTTTATTTGTCCGGGCTGTCCACCTCTCGCCAAACTCAGCCCATATATGGGTGTGTATGAGGGCGCCGGACGTGTCCGGGCCTGTCCGTCCGGACCTATTTGGACCACTTGTTCACTTTCTTTTCCTTTCTTTTGTCTTTTTTAACATTGTCTCATTTTCCGCCAAGCAAATGCAAGTGTCGGACAATTTTGGATATATGGTTGGAGACTCATACATACATCTGAGGTTCAAAGCGGACACGTCAAGACACCATCGGACACGTCCGGACACGTTTCAGGAGCCAAATTTGACCATTTTGGTTGGATATGTTCTATTTCTAATCCCGAAGGAGCACACTGTGCGGGCATGGACCATGGTGGTCGGAGAAAGAAAACGATGTTTCAATGTGCAATTGAATGCGCGCGCGGCGGTACACCGATCGAAAGCTCGTCGGATTGCGAACAAGTTCTATGAACCTACAGCTAGCTTAATCTGGCATTCATAGCCCGTGTCTCGTTCGTGAAGTTGTCGATAAAAGGCCATGGATCCCGGCGTTCTGTTGGCTTAACTAACCAGACCGGACGGCGGGTGGCGTTGACGTGTGGAGGACAAGGAGGACAGATGGCCTACTCCTCGCCGCCGACAAGGAGGACGACGACGACCCCTTGTTCGCCTGGAGCAGCAAGAGGATCGCACTTGTCTGTGAAGTTCAAGAGGAGGAAGTTTCCCAGATGGTGTAGGCGGCCCACGAGTCACTAACCGTGGGTCATGCCTTCCGCCGCAAGCTTACGTGCGAGGCCAAGGAGGTATTGGGGGCCAGCACCTCCCGTCGCTCCCCTTGAACGCCTACAACCGCCAGCAGCGCCGCACGCGGCCAATGTTGTTAGACGGTCCTGCCGCCGGAAGAGCCAGCAAATCTGTCCCGACACGTGTCAATTTTGTTAAAATTGTCGGATCTCCATCGCCCGTAACCGGAAAATGATGTACTGTTTAACCTAGGATTAGTTTAAATCTATCTTTTAGATAGAATGTTTGTTATATACGTTCAATGTAATCTTTGAATGAAATGAAATCTTCGAATCTCCATTGCATTTGGGGAAGGAAACAGACATGGCGGACCAAATGGATCGGACGTGTTGGGTGCACTAGCTAGAAAAAAAATCAGACATGGGCCGCACAATGTTTTTTTATGATCCAACGGACAAAAAATAGACAAAAATTGTGTCCGTTTGGGTTTGGGTCTCCGAGTTGGAGTTGTCCTAAGAGCATCTCCAACCGGGGACCCAAACCGGTTTTGTTTGTCCGGACGGACATTCCGCACATGGCTGGACATAAAAGGTTTCAAATAGCTACCAAGCTTTTCCCTAAAATTAATTTTTCTTTCAGGCTGTCCACCTCTCTCCAAACTCAGCTCATATCTAGGGTGAGTATGTGGGCGTAGGACGTGTTCGGGCTGTCCGTCTGAACCTATTTGGACCACCTTTTCACTTTATTTTCCTTTTTTTTTGTCTTTTTTAACCTTCTCTCCTTCTCCACTAGTGACATGCAAGTGTCCGGACAATTTTGAGTTATATGATTGGAAACACATACTTTCGAGAGTTCAAATCGGACACGTCCGGGCACCACCGGACACGTTTGGACCGTTTTAGGGGCCAAATTTGACATTTTGGTTGGAGATGTTCTAATCCCTAAGGAGCACACTGTGCGGGCCGGGACCTTGGTGGTCGGAGGAAGAAAACGATGTTTCAATGTGCAATTGAATGCGCGCCCGGCGGTACACCGATGGAAAGCTCGTCGGATTACGAACAAGTTCTATGAACCTACAGCTAGCTTAATCTGGCATTCATAGCCCGTGTCTCGTTCGTGAAGTTGTCGACAAAAGGACATGGATCCAGGCATTCTGCTGGCTTAACTAACCAGACCAGACGGCGGGTGGCGTTGACGTGTGGGGAGTAGCTAGCTAAAACGGAGATTGCCTGCCTGTGCCCCCAAATTAACATCATCAGAAAAACAAGACAGGTAAGTACACCCCTACATACTTATTTAGCCAGCAAGGAAAACGTACAGCTTAGGGAGAGGCTGTAGCGTAGCAATACTACTCACTAATTAACAAGTCTCCATCCACTAGCTTGGACATAGTGATGGAGGAGCAGGCTGGTATTTAGTATGTGTTTGTCATGTTGTGCATCACAGCACCTGATCGTACCTTGACAAATGGACGCGGCGGTAGCTAGGCAGCGGCTATGTACACGTAGAGGTAGAGAGACCGATCTATGCCAAGTATAGTACTCTATTCGGCAGAGTAGTTTACGGACGAAGACGTGGTTGAATTCATTCATCAACCCGATCGTGTCGGGAGTTAGAAATATAATATATTGCATAACCCTTTCCATCAGTTTAGACATTTGAGATACTCCTATTCGGCTAGTGCATCAATTTAATATCGGGAGCCCTGTTTGGTTGGTTTGTCAACCTCGTTTGTTGGAGTTTCAGGAGCAGAACAAGCTTTAAAAACAAAGGGCGTTGCAAGTGTAGCAATAATCAGGGATGTTTTGATTTTCTCTTTTCAGTTTGAAACATCTAGTGAAGTGTCACTCAAACCCCCACGACACCTGAACCCAAAGGATACTCCACCCTTCAGCTGGCACGTACCTGTGTATGTTTGCTGTCGCCTCAGCATTTTGTGACTGTTGGTTGTATCGAGTTGTTGCTATATTTATATAGCGGGGCTACGGCCTATTTCGTCCTACGTGCTCCGTCGGTCGCGTCACTCAATCGTTCGAAACTCAAACAAAGTGCCACAAGATTTGCGCTCCAAGTTCCAACAGAAACCATGAGAACCAGAAAGCAAACGGCAGAAACCCCGAGTAGATGACACATCACTCCAGTCTCCAGTCTCCCGTACAGCGTCCACACCGGCACCACGCATCGAGCAGCCAGAAATGTCGCGCAAGACGCCGTGGGACTAGCGAGGACGGACGTGTCCCAGGAAGGAAGGAAGGCATGCTGGGCGAGCTGACGGGGAAACGACATGGTCGCCAAGCCTGCGACTGTGCAGCCACCGCACTGCTGCGTCGGCATCAGCGCAGCGGGTGACGACGAGCGAGCGAGCGAGCTCGTAGTAGGCGTAGGCCTGCCGCCGCAAATCCCGAGGCCACACTGCAAAAATTAAACAAAAACTTTAACTGTTTGAACTGCAAACTTTCCATAGCGAGTTAGCGACACATGATAATGCATTGAGCAATAGGCCCGGATTGTTGCTTAATTATTAGATGAGTTTGATCTCTGAAAGGATCGAGTAGGTTGACTAGAGGGGGAGGGGTGAATAGGCAACTACCAATTTTAATTTTCTTTTCAACAAGTTAAGGAATTGCTCAAATATAAGTTCTCTAGATATGCAACTAGATGAACAATCCTATATGATGAGCAATAAACAAGCTAGCAAGATATTCTACACAAGATAAGCTAGCAATACGAGTAAAGGAAGGTTAAGAGATAACCAACGGTGATGCGGAGATGTTCTACCGAAGTTCACTTCTCAATGAAAGCTACGTCTCCGTTGGAGCGGTGCGGAGTCACAAAGTGAACTCCGAATAGCCTTGATATGGCACACCGTATCTCCCTCATGTTATCCTCCGATGAGGAGATCCACGAGCCACTATATGATGCCCTCGAGGTCGGCAACAAACCTTTACAAGGATGAGGCACACTCCACAACCGAATTGGAGGCTCTCACCAAATTCCCGCGGCTCCCAAAGCCACAAGAATCACAAGGCCGGGTCGCGTCTCCACAACTCAATTGGAGGCTCCCGGCTAATCCTTGTGGCTACCAAAGCCACAAGAATCACAAGTATCTTCTAGGTATCCAAAATATCAAGTTACACAAGATCTACAAGTGACTAGGTCGATGTAGACAAATCGGCTCGGTGGAGATGCGGATCTAGGGCTCCTCCTTCACTCCTCAAAGTATCAACGTGTTTGAGTGGTTGGAGTGGGAGCTCTAGTAGATTGAAGCTTGCAACAACGGTGGAGAGAGAGTGAGGAATCAAGCTTGTCAAACCGGAGGTAGGTGGAGGGGTATAAATACCCCTCCCAGAAATCTGCCTGTTTGAACTGTAAACAGCCCGCAGCGGTAGTACCGGGCCTCGCCCGGTAGTACCGGCTGACGGGGAACTGAAGGCCTGGCGTCAGACTGGTCAACGCTCACTCCACGCGCGCATCGGTAGTACCGGACGTCCTGGTCCGGTAGTGCTCCCAACCCGGTAGTACCGCGCCTACTACCGGATTAAATCGAGCGAGTCCAGGAGAGCTTTTGGAGATCCGGTACTGGGCCTGGTACTGGGCCCGGTAGTTCCGCATGGCAGAACACCCGGTAGTACCGGGGTGAACCCGGTAGTACCGGCTGAAGCTATGAAGACTGCTTTTCTTCCTTTTCTTGAGACAAAACCTGTGCAATATTAATTGATACAATCCTGCACACTTTTAGCACACACATTAGACATCTAAGTGTGTTGTCAACAAACATCAAAACACTGTGGGGAAGGATATGTCCTTTCAATCTCCAAATTGAGACAAAACCTGTGCAATATTAATTGATACAATCCTCCCCCTTTTTGGTGTTTGAT
The DNA here is from genome assembly GCA_947311845.1 of Poa pratensis. Taxonomy (NCBI): domain Eukaryota; kingdom Viridiplantae; phylum Streptophyta; class Magnoliopsida; order Poales; family Poaceae; genus Poa; species Poa pratensis. The sequence continues at coordinate 23,807,403 of CAMZMU010000068.1, forward strand.
GACAACATACTTAGGAGAAACAAATGATTTGCAAAAGATAGACGGGGCTCTCCAAATTGTGTGTTTATTAGGAATTTGCTTTTGAATGCAAAACACACCATATAAAATGGGCGGAGCTCCCCCTATATTTTACGAACCAAGCAAGTTCATATGGATAACAATTACACCAACTTGCACAATATAAGCAACAATACGCAAGTAACATACTAGATAGGTCTTATTACAATACCATAAGTTCAAGGCATGTCTTACACCATGCATAGGGAAGTCCAAAGCAAATATCCAAATAAAGATAAAAGATGAAACACAAGCATAAAGATCAAACGAAGTGCGAGCTTGTGTTTCCACCCATGCAAATCCCACGGCTCATCCTAAATACAACACATTCTCCCCCTTTGTCATCAAAATGCCAAAAAGGGAGAAGCGCGATGCTAGTACGTCCCTAGGAGCATCAAGCTCCACCCGCGCCGTGGTGGGTCGAAGAGGAGGCCTGAAAGCGATCACCATGCGGAGGAGCATCTTCATCACTCCAGAAACCATGCTTGGACACCCATTCCTCCTTTGGAGTGATTTCTTCTTCGGAACCATCGGAGACTGGAATGTTCATATGCCTCATCATTGCTTTGTGTCGCCGAGCTGCCTTCTTGTGATACACATGAGCTTCATACAGGCGGTCTTCCAAATCCAGTTTAAGGCAAAAGGCTCTCTTGGCCTTAATCTGCAGCTTCTTGAACCATGAAGGTTCCTCAAGAGGAGGTGCACTCCCACTAGCTCTCTCAGCTTCAGCAGCAGCCTCAGGATCAAGGAGCTTGGTTTTGGGAGGAGCATGAGACTTGATACGCAGTTCCTTCACCAGATGAGCCACAACGGGGCTGCCATCCTTCATGATGTCTTCTCCATTCTTCTTGAGAGCCCACTTGCGGCGAATGAGCTTCATAATGTATGGGCCATAGATGGGGGCCCTTCTATCAATGATCGTGGACCACAAGTCATTCCACATCCAATCCATCACATCAAGCTTCTTGCCTTTGCCTTGATTTTCATATGAGAGCTTGAGAAGGTCAAACATGAAGCCATGAACCTCATCCCAGTTTCCCACATGGGGAGCAATAGTTTCTCTATAGACACAGTGGAGAATCTCAAAAGGACGCACAAGATGGGCAGTTTTACCGGTGGTGCCCCTTGCCATAGTGATTGGTCCAAGAACATCCTTGGAGCTTGAGCGATCATTGTCATGGCATCTCCATCCACTAGCAACACTTTCACCCTTGTCTTCATCTCTCCAAACTCCGCCATGGTGGCGGAAAGCAAGGTGTCCTTAGTCATCCAAAATAGGGTCCGGGCTTCATCATGGTCAAGGTAGACGGTGGCAAAGAACTGAATGATGTAGTACTCAATGTAGGGATGGTTCTCCTTCATGATGTCAATCAGCCCAAACTCTTCACACATAGCAAGTGTCTCATCAAAATAGCCCTTGTGCTTCGAGTTTCTCATGTAAGGAATATCAAGAGTGTTGTAGTGACCCAGCACACCACTGCATGTTGTAGTGTACAAGTCGTTGACATAATACTCACGGAAGGACCACTTCGTAAATATTACATCCTTCAGAGTAGTACAACAGAAACATAGTCGGTCCAAGGTAACACTATAGGATTACAACACTATTCAATACAAAAACTCGAGAACCTCCTTAACAAACAGAAGTAGGTCTCGTGCGAAAGAAACTCCCAAAGGACTCAAATCGAAGCACTAAGCTGGAAACCAGCTCTACTTCTAACTCCTAATCCACTACTGCTGTTGTCACAGCCCTATCTATCCATTTGGAATCTCCATGTCTGGAGTTGTGCTCCTCCATCTAGCTATAGTTGTCATGTCCATAAGCTTTGTTGTCGACGTGTCCACCGTTGCACTATGGTCGCCACGTATCCGTTGGCTAAGTAGAGGTTGATTCCTTCAGGCCCACCAGGTTGATTTGACTCCTTGTCGAAGATCTCACCAATATTGCTATGGATTCCTGTCCTGCTTCTACTGTCTCCAATTATCTAAGCAGGGGTCAACGGAGGAAAGAGTGAGCAACACGAGCGTTACTCAGCAAGTTCATATAATAGGAATGAGGTGTTTTATGCACTAGCTACCATCCATCCCAAAAGGTCATGGATGAACATGCATAACTTTGTAAAACATTTTTAGGAAAAGATTTATTTTATCTTCTGAAAACTATGCCCGTCATCGATTCACAGGTGCTAGGGCCTTGAGGAGCCTCCTTTCCTGCAGCGTTCGCCGTTCCTTCCTGGAACGTGGAGTAACATGTCACATTTTTACACTCTGCAGAGGTGCGTTACTTTACCCATAAGAGACCAACGCCTTGTTGCACAACCGGGCGAGTCTTTCCCGTCCACACTTCCTTTGGTGTGGGGCCCAGTCGTTGATCCAAGCCATTCGCCGTGCTTCTCCAACAACCCCGCATGCCCACCCAATTCATGCATAGCAGAATTACCCCTGGCTCTACCCCTCACGATAGATACCTAGGCATCCTCTTGCAGACCATCATAGACACCAGAGTCCGTGGGCATTAAGGGGTCCCACCCATGTGCATGTAGTCGCACTAGATCTACAGCGTACGGCTCTGGCTGCCCGTTGACATGCGAAAGGGAGAAGATCACAGATGACTTTCCCGTCCCATTCCAAGTCTCATGGTTAACGCTTCATATACGGCGCAAGAACGCTGACGGCATTGGTTCTTAAGTCCTAGGTAATACTTTCCCGTGCAAATGGAACCTCCACCAACCACATCATACCATGGTTCCATCTGCCAGCCAACAATATATATATAGCAATTCACATCATTCGAAAATAGGTTTTACTTTTTCATGCAATGATAAATCATAGTATTTTGCATTTACTTTGATAAACATAATCAGGTAGGACATGAGCAAGAGTGAACTTGCCTTTTTGACTGCAAGATTATGCAGCCAAGGTCTTCGATACAATAAAGACTCCAAAATCTGGAAAAAAGCGTCATTGGTCCAGTAAGGACTAATGTTTGAAGAAGCAATATGCTATTATGCATAGGTATGAGATGCATCGCTTTAAACCACGTAGCTAACTCACGATGGTTGAGGTTTGTTTGAGTTTGGTGATTACTTTTAGATTAGTTTTGTCTTCAAGTTTACTTCACAAGAAAGATGAATTTAACATTCTAATTTTGAAATACCATGTTAAACATAGGAATAAAGTAAAACAACACCATCACACTAAGTGGTTGTTTTAGGGTTGATTATAATCGTTATGTTTATAAAGAACATGTATTGACTTGAATTAATTAAAGAAATGGTGTAGTATTATTATTTATGATTACAAAAAGAATAACTTTTGAAGAAATAAATAATATATACATTTGCAGGTATCAACACATATCATAAGGGTATTTATTTTACTTACTCAAGTACTTACTAGCTTATACTTAGCTTTGTTTATTTTTTTAGAGGAAGGATTTGTTTTTAGAGTAGAACATTTTGCATTGCTACATTAGTGTTTATGAATTTTTAAGTTGTTTCCAATTTTCTTTACCTAACCAAAGTATAAATGAAAAGAAGTTAAGTAATAAATGAAGTATGTGAAACATTTATTCAAAGGAAACTTAGTGGTTCAAAGTGTTGTTAGATTTTTATTCATAAACAAAATGGTTGTTAAAGAATAGTAGATCAAATTTCATAAGCTTATAACTTCATTTTCACAATTCTGAAAAATAATCCTTATTAATTATTTTCTTAAATAAAGTATCATTTTAATTAATCAATTATTGAAATAAAAACATTATATGTTATGGTGAAAACATATTTTAGAATTTGAAGTGAAACATGTGAAACATTTTACATGAAATTAAAATATATCTAAATTAACATTTCAAATTTAACTTCATATTTGAAATAATAAGCAAATTGTTATTTCAATTTTAGAATGATTCAAATTAGTCAAACAAACATCTTATTTATACAAACAGATAAATTTTATTTTTCTGGTCATTTTGGTATATTTTTTTTGTATTATTCTGATTTAAAATGATTTAGTTATGAATTTCCAAAGTTTAAATTCAATTATAAACAATTTCTGGAATTTATTAAAATGAGTTGGTCCCACTTGTCATAATTTTAATAAATACCAACCTATTTTACTAAATTATTAAACATCTGACATGTGGGTCCACATGTCATAAATTTATTTATTTTTAAAAGAAAATCAGGAAAATTCTGATTGGTCCGCTGACGTCACGCTGACGTCAGCAGAAGAACTCCTCTGCTGAGCACGGATTCGATGAATCCGCTGCGATTCTGGCTTTGTTTTCTTGTTTGCTCGATGGCAGGGGATAGAGGAGATCGACGCGAACCTATTGGTGGCGGCGCCGCTCCAAAATGGTCACCGGAGCAAGCACGGCGGCGAGCTCCCGCGGCGGCCGGAGACGGTGTACGGCGAACTTCCCACCCAACGGAAATTGGACAAATCAAAGTACATGAGGAGGAGCGTATGCTCACCACGAGCACGGGGAACTGCTCGGCGAAGAACGACGTGGACGGACGGCGACGCATCCGTGGTCGACAGCCGGCGGCCGGAGTTGAAGAAGACTGCAAATTTCTTCCGCTCCCGAGCTTCCCAGCACGCGCGAGTAGATGAGGAGGATGAGGCAGCCACGGCGGAGCTTCCTGGCTACTTGGAACACCTCGGCAAGGTCGGAATCGACGGCAATCGGCGGCGGCCCGACGAACTAGGGTTTCGACCCGACAGAAATAGAGAGCACGGGAGAGAGAGAGATGAGTACGGGGAGGAAGAGAACGATGCGGACGTCTCCGTGGTCTTATCCTCGCGAGCTAGCAGGCAGGGAGGAGGTGGCACGGCGGCGTCGTCCTCTGCCTTCTGGCGGGAGGAAGAAGAAGAAAGAAGAAATGCCATTTTCTGAAAAACCCCCTGGACTTTAGGAATTGCAGAACAGTGAAACAGGCCCCTGGCTCCTGTTTTAAATGATTTGAGGACTTGTTTGTGATGATTTTAATTACAGAAAAGCCCCTGGTTGTGTAGGGTTACATTATATTTATGATTTCAACTTATAACTTTTAATATTTGATGTATTTTGAATTCATTCCATATTTGGAATGAATTTGTGTATATTTAAATTTATTTCCTTTTACAAAATGTGTAGAATTTCAAAAACAAGTTTCTTTTAAACTTGGATTATAAATATTTTGTGTGTTTTAAATTCATTAACCACTTAAAGTAAATTTGAACATATTTGGAATTATCTCTTTTTAATAAAAATTTATAGTTTATGGCCTCTTTCTTATTGTGTACTTTATAACAATTGATTTATTTTGTTATGCTTTTTATTTGTGGTTTTATATTATTTTCAAATGCTAAGGATAGTTTCTTCCTTGTCTTCAGCTCCAGATAAATATTCAAACTTGTTCTGAGTGCCTTATTGATTCCTGGACAACATCAAATTGTGTCCAGCAATATAACATGATTTGCTTACTGTGGTGACTACAAAGAGTATACACAGTATTTCAATTCAAATTCATGCCAAGCACAAAATATGGCCCTAGTGGCTTTGGCTTGTGATACCTGACAATTAAATCATGTGAAAACATGATCAAATGTCTGTGGATGCACAAGAGAAGATATCCTGCCTGAAGTCAGGTCTTATGGTAGGATAAATGGGTAAAATGATGAGAACAGAATCTTGCTTAATTCCATAGCTCATTCTGATGATCAAAAGGATGATATACTCCTTTGAATAAAATAGATGATATTGTTTCTGTGGAAGCAAGTTGCTAAAACAATTGCTGACTAAGTAGTCCATGTGGTTCCATTTACCACATGTCCAGATTTATCTCCTCTTGAGAATGAATCTTGAATAAGCCAAATGGTCTTGGTCATGATGAACTTGTGAACCCCTTTCTTATGAGACATGTCCACACTCACATGAATTTGAGAGTTAACTCATGTGATGATTACATATGGATGATGATCATATGGTTTTATGCTTTGGCTTTACTTTCTCCCTGATAATCATACTCTTGGAGAAATACCATGTATTATCTGTCCTTTTGTTTATTTGTATATGACACTCAATTGTTTGAGTATACAAAAGTGATTTGTTAACAAGGTTGCAAAGCTTGTCACCCAACTACTTCTATATAACACAAACATTGGAATATCACACTATTTCTTGAGAAATTAATAAGAACATAACAGATGCAAGAGTTCCCATTGTCTCTGTGATAGATTGGCATAGCACTACTATGCATATCTAATCAATCCTTCTTCATAATCTTCTTGTTGACTTTACCTCTTTTCTTGAGATGCTTCCCTGGTTGAATAACTTCAAGAAGATTAGGAGATAAGAAGTTAAGATTCACTAGATAAGGTGAAAAGATCTTTGTTAAGATTTTAGGTAATTCAATTTGTCTTTAAGACTAGAATGATTTCCATCTACTAGAGATATGTCTAACATATAAGGTTAGACAAGATGATACCTAAGAATAACTAGATTTATGTTACACTCCTGAGGTAATGTTTTGATGTAACAAGATATATTTCCACTGGGTTTAACAATTTTATCGAGTACCTCTCTACCCAAAAATAGGTTTTAAGCCAAGATCATCTCAAAGTTTGTAACGCTCAAGTCGATGATCTACTTCAATTCCACCAACTCAAGTGAAACTTCAATCACTTAGTGTTTTAAAACTATTTGCGCGAAAATTCTTCGGATTTTCTGATGCATGAATGCAATGCACACTTGTGTGTCCACTCTAATTTGGGACTCTAAATCCTAGGATGTTACAGTCTCCCCTACTAAAACAAAACTTCGTCCTCGAAGTTCGCACTCTCTTACGTTTCGGATTGAAGATGAGACTTATGAATAAAATAGCAGTTATCGAACTCCATGAATCCTTCTGGTACAATCCACTCTTGGATCTCTTTTCCTGCAAACTCCATGGATCAAGACTTTGTTTAATGCTTGTTGGTTCTACTAGTAATCGTATCAAGACTTCTCACTTAATAACTAACCTCTTATTTGGAAAATATTAAGGATTTAAATTAGTCTCACTAAGGTATATTTTTATAACTCTTTCAGAAAACCAAAACAATGTCGCAGAACCTAGTCCAATCTCATAAGGTTGACATTGAGGTTTACTACTTAGGACTAACTTAGTGGAGTCTTCTTTTTCTCGTGTCATCTGGAATCTTGATGAAACTCTCATCCTAGTGATGTAAAGTGGTAGTGTGGTCTGTACTACTAAAAGATTTTGTTAACACATTTTCTCCGTCATACTCTTGGTTAGAACCAAAGAATGACCCTTCAATAGCAAAAGTAGTTCAACAACTTAGTTTTGTTAATCTATTGACTAAAATAGTTCAACAACTTGGTTTTGTTAATCTCCACTTTGTTGAAGAGTGTTAAGAAAGAAACTTTTGCAAAATGGTTTGCAGAAAAGGTACGTTATGTCTAAATTGGTATAGGTTGTTGGACATCTAGTCAAAACTCTGCTGATATAACAACTCTTCATATGTCTGCTGCTGGATCTGATTCCTTCATTTTGGTTGATCAGACGATATGTTTCTTCAATCTGGTTAGTTCAACCTCCATCGGAGTCCTTAAACTGAGGATGTCAATCATATGGCCATCGATCCCACTATATATTGACATTGATTAGGCACTTACTTCACTATTTCCCCACATCACCCGTCTCTGTTGGTCACCTTCCAACTAACTAACTCCATGGACTCTCAGCAATCCATGAACTTATTTCCCATGATTCTGATGTGGGTCCGTTGTAACATTGAACGTTGGAGTCATACCCCTTGATCTCGATGATACAACTATCTTGCCTTGCTTAAATATCATACTTTGTTGTTGTCCTCTAAGTATTGAATTTGTTGTTTCATACTCCTCTACCACCAACTTCATGACTCTTTTAGACATATGAGTCATGTACTACTTCTTCTTGATCTTTTTCCAGAGTTAAATTGTGCCTTATGACTTCCAACACCCATTTCTTCCGTCAAGTTACGACAACTTCCAACTATATATGACTACATACTGCGGCTTCTTCCATCGTTTTTCAGTTCTCGCTTGATATCCTTCACGATATCATCGTCATTCTTGTGCAAAACTGGAAATTTTACTGTCCAAATCAAAGATTTGTCACGACAAGACTTGTTATTTAGATCTTCCATCCTCATAATTCTCCTACCTCAGTAGAGTTTCTCATGTAGCTTTCCTTTCATCATCTTCGGTAAGCCCTCTTCCACATGGTGATGATATTCTTCCTTGATCTATCGTAGTTCCTCCATCCTTCCATGTTCTGATGATGCTGATCTCCAATCCAAATATGATGTGGATTGTGGTCCATCACCACGTGTAGCTTCGTTTACCTCGGTCATCTTGACTTCCATCTCTTCAAAAGCTTTCATTGTTGTTTGAAACTTCTGTGAACACGTCTCTCCCTTACACGAGTCCTATCTACCTCTAGATTAGTAACATGAAGAAAAGAACTCAATGTGACAATCATGCCATTGTACATCAAATTCTAACTTTATGTACCAACCTAGCCAATCAAAAATCCAATAAGATCCAATAAATCGCAAATGCAATTATATATCAATCATGCAACATAAGCCCGTAAAATAAGTAGTACCTTGAGTAAAAACATCTCAAGTACCCAGGCTTAGATGCTATACACTACAAGATAGGTTTATATCACCTTATAATCTTATTCTAACAACTCTTTGACTCGGTAATTACCCCAGTTGACCATTTGCAATGGAGTAATACAAAGACAAAGTACTCAAAGAGTGGTTGTGGTTTGACTTGGTTTTATATGGAACTAAACTCCATGTAGCTTGAATCTTCCGTCAAACTATAACATCTACTTGCGAACATATCTAGATCCTTCATGTACTACTCAGGGTACATCAGAAATAGTAGTGTAGCTTCCGTCATTATTTATGCCATCTCCTAATTACTTATCAACTTATACCATACTCAGGTGAATCCCCTTTGATCTCTATCATTAGGGTATTAACATACTCTCCATAGTTGACTGACGATGATTCTTCACTATCATCAAACATCTTCTGACTTCCTCCATCACGAACTTATGGTAGTGTTCTACTTCATAGGATAGGGCTATCAATGATACCATGTAGGCAACACTAACTTGGATGCACTCTATTTGGTGTAACAACTGATACGAAACAGTTTTAACTGGTCATACCAAGTTGAAAAGAAAAATAATGTGATATATACCTATAGAATAGTAAATAAGAATATCTACTCCAGTTGGGTAAGGAAATGTGTATACAAATATGACAGTATTATTCTCAAGTGAATAACCATCATAGTTGTAGTAATATATAGTTTAGATAAATATGATAACTTCCTATAGTCTTACCAACCTACAAGTCTCCTAAAAGGGTTTTAATCCTAAGGTCGTTCGCTCTGATACCACCTGTAGTGACCCAGCACACCACTGCATGTTGTAGTGTACAAGTCGTTGACATAATACTCACGGAAGGACCACTTCGTAAATATTACATCCTTCAGAGTAGTACAACAGAAACATAGTCGGTCCAAGGTAACACTATAGGATTACAACACTATTCAATACAAAAACTCGAGAACCTCCTTAACAAACAGAAGTAGGTCTCGTGCGAAAGAAACTCCCAAAGGACTCAAATCGAAGCACTAAGCTGGATACCAGCTCTACTTCTAACTCCTAATCCACTACTGCTGTTGTCACAGCCCTATCTATCCATTTGGAATCTCCATGTCTGGAGTTGTGCTCCTCCATCTAGCTATAGTTGTCATGTCCATAAGCTTTGTTGTCGACGTGTCCACCGTTGCACTATGGTCGCCACGTATCCGTTGGCTAAGTAGAGGTTGATTCCTTCAGGCCCACCAGGTTGATTTGACTCCTTGTCGAAGATCTCACCAATATTGCTATGGATTCCTGTCCTGCTTCTACTGTCTCCAATTATCTAAGCAGGGGTCAACGGAGGAAAGAGTGAGCAACACGAGCGTTACTCAGCAAGTTCATATAATAGGAATGAGGTGTTTTATGCACTAGCTACCATCCATCCCAAAAGGTCATGGATGAACATGCATAACTTTGTAAAACATTTTTAGGAAAAGATTTATTTTATCTTCTGAAAACTATGCCCGTCATCGATTCACAGGTGCTAGGGCCTTGAGGAGCCTCCTTTCCTGCAGCGTTCGCCGTTCCTTCCTGGAACGTGGAGTAACATGTCACATTTTTACACTCTGCAGAGGTGCGTTACTTTACCCATAAGAGACCAACGCCTTGTTGCACAACCGGGCGAGTCTTTCCCGTCCACACTTCCTTTGGTGTGGGGCCCAGTCGTTGATCCAAGCCATTCGCCGTGCTTCTCCAACAACCCCGCATGCCCACCCAATTCATGCATAGCAGAATTACCCCTGGCTCTACCCCTCACGATAGATACCTAGGCATCCTCTTGCAGACCATCATAGACACCAGAGTCCGTGGGCATTAAGGGGTCCCACCCATGTGCATGTAGTCGCACTAGATCTACAGCGTACGGCTCTGGCTGCCCGTTGACATGCGAAAGGGAGAAGATCACAGATGACTTTCCCGTCCCATTCCAAGTCTCATGGTTAACGCTTCATATACGGCGCAAGAACGCTGACGGCATTGGTTCTTAAGTCCTAGGTAATACTTTCCCGTGCAAATGGAACCTCCACCAACCACATCATTCCATGGTTCCATCTGCCAGCCAACAATATATATATAGCAATTCACATCATTCGAAAATAGGTTTTACTTTTTCATGCAATGATAAATCATAGTATTTTGCATTTACTTTGATAAACATAATCAGGTAGGACATGAGCAAGAGTGAACTTGCCTTTTTGACTGCAAGATTATGCAGCCAAGGTCTTCGATACAATAAAGACTCCAAAATCTGGAAAAAAGCGTCATTGGTCCAGTAAGGACTAATGTTTGAAGAAGCAATATGCTATTATGCATAGGTATGAGATGCATCGCTTTAAACCACGTAGCTAACTCACGATGGTTGAGGTTTGTTTGAGTTTGGTGATTACTTTTAGATTAGTTTTGTCTTCAAGTTTACTTCACAAGAAAGATGAATTTAACATTCTAATTTTGAAATACCATGTTAAACATAGGAATAAAGTAAAACAACACCATCACACTAAGTGGTTGTTTTAGGGTTGATTATAATCGTTATGTTTATAAAGAACATGTATTGACTTGAATTAATTAAAGAAATGGTGTAGTATTATTATTTATGATTACAAAAAGAATAACTTTTGAAGAAATAAATAATATATACATTTGCAGGTATCAACACATATCATAAGGGTATTTATTTTACTTACTCAAGTACTTACTAGCTTATACTTAGCTTTGTTTATTTTTTTAGAGGAAGGATTTGTTTTTAGAGTAGAACATTTTGCATTGCTACATTAGTGTTTATGAATTTTTAAGTTGTTTCCAATTTTCTTTACCTAACCAAAGTATAAATGAAAAGAAGTTAAGTAATAAATGAAGTATGTGAAACATTTATTCAAAGGAAACTTAGTGGTTCAAAGTGTTGTTAGATTTTTATTCATAAACAAAATGGTTGTTAAAGAATATAGATCAAATTTCATAAGCTTATAACTTCATTTTCACAATTCTGAAAAATAATCCTTATTAATTATTTTCTTAAATAAAGTATCATTTTAATTAATCAATTATTGAAATAAAAACATTATATGTTATGGTGAAAACATATTTTAGAATTTGAAGTGAAACATGTGAAACATTTTACATGAAATTAAAATATATCTAAATTAACATTTCAAATTTAACTTCATATTTGAAATAATAAGCAAATTGTTATTTCAATTTTAGAATGATTCAAATTAGTCAAACAAACATCTTATTTATACAAACAGATAAATTTTATTTTTCTGGTCATTTTGGTATATTTTTTTTGTATTATTCTGATTTAAAATGATTTAGTTATGAATTTCCAAAGTTTAAATTCAATTATAAACAATTTCTGGAATTTATTAAAATGAGTTGGTCCCACTTGTCATAATTTTAATAAATACCAACCTATTTTACTAAATTATTAAACATCTGACATGTGGGTCCACATGTCATAAATTTATTTATTTTTGAAAAGAAAATCAGGAAAATTCTGATTGGTCCGCTGACGTCACGCTGACGTCAGCAGAAGAACCTCCTCTGCTGAGCACGGATTCGATGAATCCGCTGCGATTCTGGCTTTGTTTTCTTGTTTGCTCGATGGCAGGGGATAGAGGAGATCGACGCGAACCTATTGGTGGCGGCGCCGCTCCAAAATGGTCACCGGAGCAAGCACGGCGGCGAGCTCCCGCGGCGGCCGGAGACGGTGTACGGCGAACTTCCCACCCAACGGAAATTGGACAAATCAAAGTACATGAGGAGGAGCGTATGCTCACCACGAGCACGGGGAACTGCTCGGCGAAGAACGACGTGGACGGACGGCGACGCATCCGTGGTCGACAGCCGGCGGCCGGAGTTGAAGAAGACTGCAAATTTCTTCCGCTCCCGAGCTTCCCAGCACGCGCGAGTAGATGAGGAGGATGAGGCAGCCACGGCGGAGCTTCCTGGCTACTTGGAACACCTCGGCAAGGTCGGAATCGACGGCAATCGGCGGCGGCCCGACGAACTAGGGTTTCGACCCGACAGAAATAGAGAGCACGGGAGAGAGAGAGATGAGTACGGGGAGGAAGAGAACGATGCGGACGTCTCCGTGGTCTTATCCTCGCGAGCTAGCAGGCAGGGAGGAGGTGGCACGGCGGCGTCGTCCTCTGCCTTCTGGCGGGAGGAAGAAGAAGAAAACGAATAGAAATGCCATTTTGCGAAAACCCCCCTGGGTTTGTAGGAAATTGCAAGAACAGTAGAAATAGGCCCCTGGCTCCTGTTTTAAATGATTTGAGGACTTGTTTGTGATGATTTAATTACAGAAAAGCCCCTGGTTGTGTAGAGTTACATTATATTTATGATTTCAATTTATAACTTTTAATATTTGATGTATTTTGAATTCATTCCAAATTTGGAATGAATTTTTGTATATTTGAATTTATTTCCTATTTTACAAGATGTGTAGAATTTCAACAACAAGTTTCTTTTAAACTTGGATTATAAATCTTTTGTGTGTTTTAAATTCATTAACCACTTAAAGTAATTTTGAACATATTTGGAATTATCTCTTTTTAATAAAAATTTATAGTTTATGGCCTCTGTTCTTATTGTGTACTTTTATAACAACTAGCTGAGTGGCCCGCGCATTTGCGCGGCTAGCTTTGTAAGCATTGTTAACTTACTACCTTTGCTATTTAGAATGTACGTCCTCACACAATATGATTAGATCCAGCATAAATTAAATCTTTTGGTGAGGTGTGTATAAGGGTTCTTATTCCCTCATTTTCTAATTTGATTTTGAATATATGTTACACCAATTCTTATATATAAATATTATTAAAAACTGGCGATATATTTAAATTCATAAATAAATGATTCTTCCGGTGATTTTTCTTTTCATACTATTGTACCTTTTAATGTAACTTTTTTGTGTTGATTCTATACCAAGCATATCCTGACATGACGGCTATTGGGTAGACTATGATGATATGATAACATTATGCTTGCTTTAGAACTATGTATGTATGTGTGTGATTCATACCTTAGATGAAGAATTTCTAATTAAATCTGTGCATTGCTTGCTTATTACTTTGCCACTTTATCCCATGGACTCTCCGCTGCCTCATTTTTCTTGTTGCACCGTTTCATGTAGATGTCAGCAAATGTCAAAGCCGTAAGTTTTCCATGGCGCCGCTCATCAGAAACATAAGCTGCGCGCATAGGCGACCACGTCTACTGAACTTTCATTCACACGTGCAATTAACTGGAATCCTGCACCAAAATAATCTAATCAGAATCGACTTCATGCATTGGGTGGTCATTTGAAACAATGTTTTTGATGTAACTGAATAATAAACTTGAATCCATGACTGCTACACGCATGTGATCGAAAAATAACCAAGCACTCAAATGATGCAAAGTGCAGTCACACATCGATTACCAAATTATCAACCGTTTGGCGTCGCACCTGTGTTTACCTCTCTCGTAATGTCGACATCTACACGTTTTTTAGTTGTTTATGATGCAAAACCTCCAGCTGAAGCGAATGTCACTGTCTTGGACAACCACGTCGGCAAACTTCAAATTAATCTGGTTAAAATGTAAATGCATGGTTGGGGTGAAATATAACTGAAGACTTAGATATCCTTTATTTATTAGCGTATGCATTGTTGATTTAAAATTCTTGCTAAGCTTGGTCAGTCGGGCATGCATGTGTGCAGAGATAAAATTAATATTCTTCATGTGGTTGCATACAGCATATCAGAAACTGAGAAAATGAGCTTAACTCGAACCATCAAGGAGTGCAAGGAAAACAACTTCTGCTTCTAATCAACATCTACCGTGTATATGCATATGCTGCAGGCCCAGCGGCTTGTCGGACCGGGCGACTTCTTCCAGCAAACTCCCCTGGTGATATGTCGTTGACCGCCGGCGAGGCTGCATCTCCGGCAAGGTCAGTGTGCTGACTGCACCATGCACGATCCTTCACGGACCTGGACTTGTTTGACGACGACGAAGGCTCAGCTGCGGCTGCTTACACTTTTCAATTTCTTATCCCAAAGTTTGATTACAGGATGATTCATAACTTTCCTAATTCCTGTTTCATTAGCTGCTGGCCTTCAAGTTGTTCTTCACGTGCCCGGTGATGACCATGTCTATTATCGTGCATTCATGTACACATCTGGGGTTGTCGCCGGCTTCGCGAATGGTCAATCAGAGAATCAAGACCTGGTCAAGACCGTGTCTGGTTATAAGATCATTTAGTAGCTTTTGCTGGTGCTTAGCTCGACCCTTGAATCCCTTGATGCTCGCCCCTCAAAGTTGTGTGAGCTAAATGCCTGGTCGGTCGTCCATGTCGATGGTTGAACTGTGCTTGATGCACCTTAGTATTTTTCATTTGATCAAGCTAGCTCCTGGCCTCATCCATCTACCGATGGCTAAACTGCAGTCTCTTATTAAATCGCTGGAACCATGCACACATCCTCTCCATTAGCTAATCTTTCTGCGACGACGTCGATCGATCAATCTAAGAATTTCCGATCGATCTATAGCACATTGTTCACGCTGGAGAAGCGATATGTCATTGACCCCCGGCGAGGCTGCATCTCGACGTCGGGGCCAGCAAGGTCATCGGTGCTGACTGTACCCAGCGCGACCTATGATTGACCTGGTCGTATTTGACGATGCCGACGGCGCAGCTGCGGCTGCTTCCACTTTTCAATTTATTTTCCCATAATTTGATTACAGGATCCATTAGCTGCTAACCTGCAATCTGTGCTTCGCTTGCCCGATGATGATCATGTCTATTATCTCTGTTGTGGTCGCGGCCGACGTCATCACGCAGCTCGTCTTCTTGACCTAGCCTGCTGCATGCGACGTTGATCTATCAATCAAATTTCCGGCCGATCGATGGTAGATTATTCCTTGCATCCATCCGAGGATACGATCCTGCATGTGGTCGCCGGCCAACGTCGCCCCACAGCTCCTTTTCTTCACGTAGCCTACCAGCCACAGCTCAGCCTTCGTTCCGTATGCCTTCGATTTGCCGACGGCGGATTTGGTGGTGTCCAGCCGTGAGAGGTTTGTGGGGTAGTACATGCACGTATTGGTAGCTTATATGCGTCCGCATTGGGCCGTCGGTTAGTGTCCGTTTGCTTTACAGATCAATGTACGTGGTCATGTCAAACACCTATCCGTCTATTTTCCTAATCTTAGGTACCGTGCACTTCCCAAACTTTTTTTCCTTTTCAGATTCCAGAACATGCCAAGGCTGGAGCTGGACATCTATCCACGCTGTGTAGTTTCCATGTGGAATTACGTGGATGTGTATCTTGTGCTGATAAATCTCCACCGTTTGTACTATGGTGCTAAATCTCCACCATTGGTTGTCTTGTGTTTTAATTATATAATAGATTGATTTATTTTGTTATGCTTTTTATTTGTGGTTTTATATTATTTTCAAATGCTAAGGATAGTTTCTTCCTTGTCTTCAGCTCCAGATAAATATTCAAACTTGTTCTGAGTGCCTTATTGATTCCTGGACAACATCATTGTTGTCCAGCAATATAACATGATTTGCTTACTGTGGTGACTACAAAGAGTATACACAGTATTTCAATTCAAGTTCATGCCAAGCACAAAATATGGACCTAGTAGCTTTGGCTTGTGATACCTGACAATTAAATCATGTGAAAACATGATCAAATGTCTGTGGATGCACAAGAGAAGATATCCTGCCTGAAGTCAGGTCTTATGGTAGGATAAATGGGTAAAATGATGAGAACAGAATCTTGCTTAATTCCATAGCTCATTCTGATGATCAAAAGGATGATATACTCCTTTGAATAAAATAGATGATATTGTTTCTGTGGAAGCAAGTTGCTAAAACAATTGCTGACTAAGTAGTCCATGTGGTTCCCTTTACCACATGTCCAGATTTATCTCCTCTTGAGAATGAATCTTGGATAAGCCAATTGGTCTTGGTCACATGATGAACTTGTGAACCCCTCTCTTATGGGACATGTCCACACTCACATGAATTTGAGAGTTAACTCATGTGATGATTACATATGGATGATGATCATATGGTTTTATGCTTTGGCTTTACTTTCTCCCTGGTAATCATACTCTTGGAGAAATACCATGTAGTATCTGTCCTTTTGTTTATTTGTATATGACACTTAATTGTTTGAGTATACAAAAGTGATTTGTTAACAAGGTTGCAAAGCTTGTCACCCAACTACTTCTATATAACACAAACATTGGAATATCACACTATTTCTTGAGAAATTAATAAGAACATAACAGATGCAAGAGTTCCCATTGTCTCTGTGATAGATTGGCATAGCACTACTATGCATATCTAATCAATCCTTCTTCATAATCTTCTTGTTGACTTTACCTCTTTTCTTGAGATGCTTCCCTGGTTGCATAACTTCAAGAAGATTAGGAGATAAGAAGTTAAGATTCACTAGATAAGGTGAAAAGATCTTTGTTAAGATTTTAGGTAATTCAATTTGTCTTTAAGACTAGAATGATTTCCATCTACTAGAGATATGTCTAACATATAAGGTTAGACAAGATGATACCTAAGAATAACTAGATTTATGTTACACTCCTGAGGTAATGTTTTGATGTAACAAGATATATTCCCACTGGGTTTAACAATTTTATCGAGTACCTCTCTACCCAAAAATAGGTTTTAAGCCAAGATCATCTCAAAGTTTGTAACGCTCAAGTCGATGATCTACTTCAATTCCACCAACTCAAGTGAAACTTCAATCACTTAGTGTTTTAAAACTATTTGCGCGAAAATTCTTCGGATTTTCTGATGCATGAATGCAATGCACACTTGTGTGTCCACTCTAATTTGGGACTCTAAATCCTAGGATGTTACAAGTGTGTTGGACAACCACGGAGTAATCCTTGTGGAGATAGATTTCCTTGTAGATGGCCTCTTGATCATTTGTGTAAAAGTGCGGATTCCGCACAAGGGTGACCTCTCCTCATCATAGGGATTCTCTTCTCTGAGCTTTTGATAGTCTCATTCTTCCATAAGTGAAGTGCTTTGCGGGCTCTCGTGGGGGGAGCAGTGGTGGTACGAGCAGCAGCTGATGTTCTTCCCCTTGCTTGAGTTCTGGCTGTGGTACGAGCAGGCAATACTTCCTCTTCTTCTTCTTCTTCAATCTCATCCTCCACAAGACGTGGCTTCTTGGTACCACGGCGACTACCTGTGAAACAGCATATAGGTAGGGCAGGGAATAGATGAGTGCACAAGTTCACGGATAAGGAAACAAAAACTAGCCAGTAGATGTAAAGAATGGTTGAATCGAGCAAATTTGAAAAACCGTAGTACCGGGTGAACCCGGTAGTACCGGCTGAGCCGATTCAAGACTGAAATGGCACAAATCGAGAGATTCAACCATACATTACATATATATGCTAGCTAACAAGGCCTAGGTGATCATCCATCCAACTTTAACCGTTGCCAACGGAGCTACCAACATTTCCTCTCCATACATCTAGGTTTCAAGATCTAGAAACAAAGAATGCAAAGAACGGGGAAATACCGGAGGCCATGGAGGAGATCGACGAGGGGATCGCTCCCACGGAGCAGATCTGGCCGGAGATGGCGGATTCCGGCGGCCAAGGGCGGCGGCCGGAGGTGAGGAGCAGAGGAGGCGGCGGTGTGGCTTCGTGCGGGTGGGGAAAATGGGGAATAACCCCCACCCTGCCCGCACGGTGAAATATCTAGAACCCGCGATTCCCGGTAGTACCGGGGCGGAGCATCCGGTACTACCGGGGCCTGAATCTTTGCGAGCAGCAGAACTGCTTAGATTCAGAGCCCGGTACTACCGGATCCCACCGGCGGTACTACCGGGGCCTCCTAAGAAACCCCAGATTTCTCTTTTTGTGTAAGGAATTTGAACTTGTGCAAGATGGAAGTTGTTTTGAGATAGATGAAAGGCATAGGATTAGATCAACACACTGGAGATGGTACTTCATACTCAATTTGCAAGAATCAAATACACACAAAAACACCAAATTGAGCATGTTTTCCATAGGAGCACTAGAAAACCAATAAAATCCAAATGAAACCAACTCTTCATAAGGAAGAGGGTGGTGGCCGAGGCCACCATGTATGAGTATGTGGTGTGATACCGCGAAGATATATCTTGAGTTCACGGCCACTACTCGTCATTTAAGCTCACAATTCATAGAACGAATATAGAGATGCAAATGAATTCTTACTATCGGCATAATGGGGGGAGGGATGGTCCAATGATTAGGACCGCACTCCCCCTATGTCCATGCCTACATCTAAACCAAATAAGTATCGTCTAATATGGGTAGGTATGCAAGAAATCCACTAAATCCAATTGGATATGTCCACCACATTTAGTTCTCCTCTCAACTCCTTGAATCTTGCTTCACCAAGAGGCTTTGTGAACATATCGGCGAGTTGATGCTTGGTGTTGACATACTTGATTGCAATATCACCCTTCTCAACATGGTCTCGAATAAAATGATACCGAATCTCAATGTGCTTGGTCTTGCCATGAAGAACCGGGTTGTGTGCAATTTTAATAGCACTTTCATTGTCACATAAAAGAGGCACTTTGTCACAAATGACACCATAATCCTTTAAAGTTTGCCTCATCCATAATAATTGTGCACAACAACTACCGGCGGCGATGTATTCGGCTTCGGTGGATGACGAGGCCACACAATTTTGCTTCTTGGAAGACCAACTCACAAGGGACCTACCAAGGAATTGGCATGTACCCGAAGTTGATTTTCTATCCATTTTGCAACCCGCCCAATCCGCATCCGAATAACCAACAAGATCAAAGCTTGTACCATGGGGATACCAAAGACCATAGTTGGGAGTATCCAACAAATATCTTAGAATCCTTTTGACCGCGGTTTCATGACTTTCCCTAGGACTTGATTGGAATCTTGCACACATACCCACACTAAACATAATATCCGGTCTAGATGCACAAAGGTAAAGCAAAGATCCAATCATAGAACGATAAAGCTTTTGATCAACTTCCTTACCATCCGGATCTAAGTGAAGATCCGCCTTGGAGTCCATGGGAAACTTATATGGCTTGGCATTGTTCATATCAAATTTCTTGAGCATGTCCTTAATGTACTTGGCTTGACATAAGAATGTTCCTTCTCGAATTGATGGATTTCAAAGCCAAGAAAATAATTCAATTCCCCATCATGGACATCTCAAATTCCTTGGTCATTAGCTTGGAGAATTGATCACTAAATTCATGGTTAGTGGAACCAAAGATAATATCATCAACATATATTTGGCATACAAAAAATTCTCCATTTATTCTTTTAGTGAAAAGGGTGGGATCTATTACCCCAATTGCAAAGCCACGGTCTACTAAGAACTCCTTGAGATGATCATACCAAGCACGTGGAGCTTGCTTGAGCCCATAAAGAGCCTTATGTAGTAAGTAGACATGGTTAGGAAATTGGGTCTTCAAAACCCGGAGGTTGTTTCACATATACTTGTTCATTTAGTGGACCATTTAGAAAAGCACTTTTAACATCCATTTGATATAAAGTAATTTTATGAGTAGATGCATAGGCAATAAGTAAGCGAATGGATTCAAGTCTAGCAACGGGGGCATAGGTTTCACCGTAGTCGACTCCTTCGATTTGGGTGTACCTTGTGCAACCAATCTTGCTTTGTTGCGGATGACTTGACCATTGAGTCTTGCTTGTTCTTGAATATCCACTTGGTTCCAATGACATTATGGGAGGAGTCATTGGGTCTTTCCACTAAGACCATACTTTGTTGCGCTCGAAGTTGTTCAACTCTTCATGCATAGCCGCAACCCAATCCATGTCTTCAAGGGCATCATACACTTGAGAGGTTCTAAGCTAGACAAGCAAGAGACATGACCACAAAAGTTAGCTAATTGATTGCGTGTGGACACACCTCTACGGATACTCCAAGGATATTTTCTTTGAAGTGTTGTTGGTAATCCAATTTGATGCACGCCGGATGACCCGGCGTTCCAGGCTTGACCAATTGTTTCACCAACACAATATCTTCATCATTTCCTTCATTTGCTCATGGTCAACCCGAAGTGGAGTTCTTGGGGTTGTGGGTTCATTATGTTCTTGTTCACCACTAGAGTTGGGTGGGTCTTGACCATTTTCTTGATCTACATGTTCTTGTTCTTGATCATTGATAGTTGTTGATCACTTGTTGAGGTAGATGGCTCAACTTGGGTAGAACTTGTTCCTTCTTCTTGAGTAGGTCCTTCAATAGGAATTAGTTCTCCAATCCCCATAGTTCTTATGGCTTGAGATGGAGCAACATCACCTACATCATCATGATCAATATGCTCCGCTTGGGAGCCATTATCCTCGACAAACTCCACGTTCATAGATTCTTCAACACACCCGGTGGATATGTTGTAGACCCTATAAGCATGAGACTTTGCGGCATATCCAACAAATATACCATCAAAAGATCTAGATTCAAATTTAGCAATTTTGCAACCTTTAATGTAAACATGGCATTTGCATCCAAAGACTCGAAAGTAAGATACATTTGGCTTTTTACCGGTGAGGAGTTCATATGGTGTCATGTTCTTGAGAGGACGGAAAAAGAGCCGGTTTGAGTAATGACAAGCGGTGTTGATGGCTTCGGCCCAAAAGTTGTATGGGGAATTAAATTCGGCCATCATAGTTCTTGCCATATCAATAAGAGTGCGGTTCTTCCTTTCGGCAACACCATTTTGTTGGGGAGTATATGCAGCGGAATATTGGTGTTGAATGCCCTCCCCACTTAGGAAATCATCCATAGTGTAATTCTTGAACTCCGTACCATTGTCACTTCTAATTGCCAAAATCTTGGAGTCATATTGGCGTTGAACTAGGGTTGCAAAGTCAATGAATATCTTTTGAGTTTCACTCTTCTTCTTGATGTAGAAAGTCCAACAATATCTTGAATAATCATCCACAATCACCAAACAATATTTCTTGCCACCAAGACTATCATATGTGGGAGGCCCAAAAAGATCCATATGAAGGAGCTCCAAAGGCCTCTTAGTGGAGATAATGGTCGTCTTGGGGTGATTCTTCTCATGCATCTTTCCGGCTATGCAAGCACTACAAGGACGATCTTTGGAAAAATTAACATCGGTTAGTCCTACCACGTGTCCACCCTTTACAAGAGTTTGTAAATTTCTCATACCGACATGGCCAAGTCGGCGATGCCAAAGCCACCCCTTGTCGCCTTTAGCCATTAAACATGTAGCGATTTGAGTGGTCTCTTTTGAGAAATCAACCACATACAAACCGTTTTCACGAAATCCAACAAAGGCGACATTGAGTGTTTGAGTGAAAAGGATGGTCACGTGGTATTTATTAAAAATAACGGTGTAACCGGCATTGCATAATTGACCAACGGAAAGTAAATTGTATGAAAGAGATTCGACAAGGAGGACCTTCTCAATGGATAACTCCGGAGTGATCACCACTTTACCAACTCCCACTACCTTGAGTCTTGCATTGTTGCCAACGGTGACATGAGAGAATGAGAGTAGTTGTTTCAATAAGTCCTTTACTAGTTCTTTGCTTCCGGTCATATGGGATGAGCATCCACTATCAATGAGCCATGAAGATCCACCGGAAGAGAAACCCTACAATAAATCAAGTCTTTGATTTAGGTACCCATTTTGGAATGGGTCCTCTTTTGTTAGTCACAAGGGTCTTTGGAACCCAAATAGCATAGTGATAATCATCTCCATATGAAGAGCCAACATATTTAGCAAAAACACAACCATTTGTAGATTTCAAAAGAACATATGAGGGGTTGTATTTTCCCGCAAAGTTATTGTGAGTGGCATTGCCCCTAGTGACATTACCACTCCCAATAGAGTTGTCATTTGCTTTGGCTAACTCCCCCTCCTTCACAAAAACAATATCTTTGGAAGGGGGAGTCGCCTTCTTCTTCTTGTTGTTGACCTTCTTAGAGTTGGGTGTGAACCCAATTCCTTCTTTGCCAACCACTCCCTTTTGATTGCTCAAAAGATCATTGAGGTTCTTTTCCCCTTGGATACAAGTGGCTAGGCCCTTCTCAAGTTGGGCCTTCAACCTAGTGTTTTCCTCAATAAGAGATGCCTTGACACATAAAGGGTTAGTGGTACAAGATTTGCATCTTTATCATTATGAGAAGTGGTGAAGCTAGCATAGATAAATTGAGCTTGTAGTTTGGCATATGACTCCTTGAGTGTAGTGAGCTCACTTGAGGTCACCTTGTGGGTTTCCCTAAGTTGCTCAAAACCCTCAAAGAGTTTGTTATGACTCTCTACAAGTTCCTCATTTTTACTTTTTAGATCAATAGCAATTTGAATAGAGGTTTCACGAGTTTCTTTTGCCTTGGAAAGATCCATGGCATGTGTCTCCTCAAGTTGCTCACGGAGCAATTGTTCCTCAACAAGTTGATCTTCTAGCTCACCAATTTGTCGGCATGATCACATGCATGCCCTTCGAGCTCACAAATCCTAACATCCTTCACATTAAGAAGATGCTTGGCTTCTCCATATTGATACATGAGGGCCTCAACCATTTTCTTGGTTGGACCTTGGAGCTTGCTAATGAAGATAGAAATTTTATCCTCTTCTTCAATTTTCCCTACATCCTCAACACAATCCAATAGTGATGGGTTAGAGGAGATAGTAATTTTTGGTGGGGAATTCACCTTTGTTTCCTTGGCCATGAGGCACATAGGCTTGGAGATCTTGTCGTCGTTTGGAGATGAGAAGAGGTTGGCCAATGATGGAGGAAGGGTGCCCATTGCAAGAGCCGCCATTCCTACTTCTTCACTTGGTTCTTTATCCTCCTCACCTCCGGACTCGTATTCCTCTTGATGGGATGCCACAAGAGCCTTTTGAGGTGATCTCTTCATGTAGGTAGGCTTGGGGTGGTACTTGTTCTTCTTTAGAATGAGTTGACCACCATTATCCTCTCTTCTTTCATAGGGGCAATCCTTCACAAGATGAGTGTCCTTTCCACAATTGAAGCACATTCTTTTTATTGGTGAGGGTTGACGCTCTTGTTCTTCTTGTTCCAAAACCGGGTGGCGGCAAGTGCAAGAACTTCATTGAGCTCACCCTCCAAGTCTTCTTCACCTTCATAGACCGGGCTTTCTTCATATCTTGGATGGTCTACCACACGAGCCTTCAAAGCAAGAGTCTTGGGCCACGGACTTGGTTGAAAGACTTGGATGTGGACTTCAATGTATCATATGTGACAAATTGAGCCAACATGTCATTGGGAGTCATTGTTGTGTAATCCGCTCTTGCATGGAGGTTCATCACCATAGTTTCACTATATGGCATAATTGCTTGAAGGAACTTGGCCTTGACCCATTCATCATCCATATCCTTCTTTCCATTTTCCCTACATGTCACCACAAGCTTGTAGAGTCTTCGGTAAAGTTCGGTCGGAGTCTCTTCGTCTAGCATGATGAAGTTGTCAACTTGATGTTGAAGGACGGCCGCATTGGAGCGTTGAATGCCCTCATTTCCTTCATACACGGTTTCAAGATGGAGCCAAGCCTCATTGCAAGTTTTGAGATTCCGCACATGATCTTCATCATTTGCGGTCATAGCACTCTCAAGAATGTACTTGGCATTTGCATCAAGTTGCTCATCAATCTCTTCTTGCTTGGTCAAGTTGTTGGGATCAACGGGTTGAAACCATGTAGAACCACCCTCCAAAGATGCACCGATGAGCTGCGAAAATAAGACTCCATAGATTTCTTCCAAGTGAAATAACGAGTATTATCAAGCTTAGGAGGGGGTCTACCAAGGTTGGTTATATGAGGTTGAGTGAGTGAAACTTGAGTGAGATAAGAGCTAGGTGGAGCAAAGTTAAGAGAAGGCTTCTCATTAGGTTTATCATTTTTATCCTTGTCACTAGCACCCTTAATAGGGCTAGCGGATGATGAGGAGCCATTTTGATTAGATACCCGAGTATACACCTCATCCACCATTTTGCCTTTCATGTACCCAAAAGTTCAATCATGGACTTCATGGTGATTGGGGCATCACCCTCGGGAGGGATTATTCCCGCTTCTATTAGTTCTTTGTCAAGTTGTTCTCTATCACGTTTTTCTTGTTCCTTAGCAAGTTTTAACTCCTCATCTTTAGCACGTTGTACTTCCTCCGCACTAGCCATCCTCCTCTTTAGGCGATTAAGCCCTTAATAAAGAGACCTTGCTCTGATACCAATTGAAAGGATCGAGTAGGTTGACTAGAGGGGGGGGGTGAATAGGCAACTACCAATTTTAATTTTCTTTTCAACAAGTTAAGGAATTGCTCAAATATAAGTTCTCTAGATATGCAACTAGATGAACAATCCTATATGATGAGCAATAAACAAGCTAGCAAGATATTCTACACAAGATAAGCTAGCAATACGAGTAAAGGAAGGTTAAGAGATAACCACACGGTGACGCGGAGATGTTCTACCGAAGTTCACTTCCCAATGGAAGCTACGTCTCCGTTGGAGCGGTGCGGAGTCACAAAGTGAACTCCGAATAGCCTTGATATGGCACACCGTATCTCCCTCGTGTTATCCTCCGATGAGGAGATCCACGAGCCACTATATGATGCCCTCGAGGTCGGCAACAAACCTTTACAAGGATGAGGCACACTCCACAACCGAATTGGAGGCTCTCACCAAATTCCCGCGGCTCCCAAAGCCACAAGAATCACAAGGCCGGGTCGCGTCTCCACAACTTAATTGGAGGCTCCCGGCTAATCCTTGTGGCTACCAAAGCCACAAGAATCACAAGTATCTTCTAGGTATCCAATATCAAGTTACACAAGATCTACAAGTGACTAGGTCGATGTAGACAAATCGGCTCGGTGGAGATGCGGATCTAGGGCTCCTCCTTCACTCCTCAAAGTATCAACGTGTTTGAGTGGTTGGAGTGGGAGCTCTAGTAGATTGAAGCTTGCAACAATGGTGGAGAGAGAGTGAGGAATCAAGCTTGTCCAACCGGAGGTAGGTGGAGGGGTATAAATACCCCTCCCAGAAATCTGCCGTTTGAACTGTAAACAGCCCGCAGCGGTAGTACCGGGCCTCGCCCGGTAGTACCGGCTGACGGGGAACTGAAGCCTGGCGTCAGACTGGTCAACGCTCACTCCACGCGCGCATCGGTAGTACCGGACGCCTGGTCCGGTAGTGCTCCCACCCGGTAGTACCGCGCCTACTACCGGGGCTACTACCGGATTAAATCGAGCGAGTCCAGAGAGCTTTTGGAGATCCGGTACTGGGCCCGGTAGTTCCGCATGGCAGAACACCGGTAGTACCGGGGTGAACCCGGTAGTACCGGCTGAAGCTATGAAGACTGCTTTTCTTCCTTTTCTTGAGACAAAACCTGTGCAATATTAATTGATACAATCCTGCACACTTTTAGCACACACATTAGACATCTAAGTGTGTTGTCAACAAACATCAAAACACTGTGGGGAAGGATATGTCCGACTGGACTTTCGGTGACCGACAAGGTCGGTCGGCAATACCCATCCCCGACCGACTTTCTGTCGGTGAAAGCTTTTTCCCTACCGATTTCGCAGCTGTTGGGGATGTAGTGTCGTGGTGTAGTGCTCCTCGATGTTATGCACGTCCAAGCCCCTAGTTTCTTCTTAATTAGGGTTTACAACTTTGGGCAACATCTTAGTTGGATGATTGCGGAAAGCCCTATACTTTGACCGGCATCATATCGTCTTTCTGTGCCTGCTCTCCCATGTGCGCGTGCTTGCTAGCTAGCTCTAGGTCGCGCGCCTAACATGTGCGCACAAATGATCGATCGAGATACGGTTCATTAATTTAGCTCCAAACCTTGTTGGGACTAATTTAGGGTCAAACGAATAGTTTATCCGTTAAGATCGAGGGCATCGTTGGTGCCTGTTTTTACCCCTTATTACGGCCAACGGATAGACGGGGCGAAATGCATGTGTCTGTTAATGGGGCAACGAAAAGGAAAACAAGATGAATGATAGTCCCCAAGGAGCACCCTATGCGGGGCTGCGGGCATGGACCATGCATGGTGGTCGGAGGAAGAAAACGATGTCTCAATGCGCGCGCGGCGGTACGTACCCATCGATCGAAAGCTCGTCGGATTTATGAACAGGTTCCATGCATGAACCTACAGCTAGCTTAAGTCGCCATTGATAGCCCGTGTCTCGTCCGTGGAGTTGTCGATAAAGGATCGGACCCTTCCGGTCGGCCAGGCGGCGTTGACGACTTGACGTGTGTGGAGTAGCTAAAAACTTAAAATGGAGATTTTTTTTTTGCATTTTCCATACTAGTAAAATGGAGATTGGTTGCCACTGATTAGAACACTGGTACGTCTGTACAGCTAAGCTTTGGAGAGGCTGTAGCGTAGCAATACTACTCAGTACTAATTAACAAGTCTCCATCCACTATCTTGGACATAGTGATGGAGGAGCAGGCTGGTATTTATGTGTTTGTCATGTTGTACTTGACAGCACCTGACGATCGTGCCTTGACAAATGGACATCGAGCAAGCAGCTAGGCGGCGGCTATATACACGTAGCTAGAGAGATTGATCTAGTAAAGTATTCGCGAGAGTAGACATGGTCACCCTGTCTGGATCGTGTCCGGGAGCCTATTTGGCTGGTTGGTCAACCTCGTTTAATTAGGACATGTAAGAATCCTTAATTAGGAACAAATTTAACATCGTAAGTGTAGCAATTATCGATCAGGGCCTTTTTTATTATTCTCCATTCAGAAATCGCTCGGATGCTCAAATTCATTTTTTCAGTTTGAAACATGAGCCCCCACGACACCTAAACCCACATGATATATATATACTCAACCTTTCTTACGTACACACCACACGGATCTTCCTCCTTTTGTTTACGGGATTCCTGATGTCTCAATCTGCAAAGCACCAAGCTAAAACCAATACACCATCGCAGCAACAACCTCAGCAGCACGTACCTACGTCTACGTGCTCCGTTACGCCACTCAATCGAAAGTCAAACAAAGTAGCCGGATCCTTGAAAAAAAAGAAAAGTAGCCGGAGCCTGGCCGTGCCACAAGAATCGCGCTCCGATCGAGTTCCCAACAAGAACACGATCGAGAACCAGAAAGCAAACGGCAGCAGAAACCCCGATCACGCAGGCAGAGATGAGTGACACACCACTCCAGTCTCCAAGCAAAGTAAAGCAAAGCGGTCATCACCACACTGGCAAGCTGCGACTGTGCAGCCACCGCACTGCTGCGTCTCGTAGTAGGCCTGCCGCCGCGAATCCCGAGGCCGGTGCTTGCGGCCGCCGCGCGCGGGGTCCCCGCTCTACGCCATGCGCGCAAGAGAGACGGGAAAAAAAGAGATTCGGCCTGCCCCGCGAACCACGTTCCGTTCTCCGTTTGACCACGAACCAAAGTGCATGCAATGACACCGTTATTCAAAAAGGAAGGAAATAAAAGGCGGGGTCCCAGTACGTCAGGGGCGTCCTACTTGTTTGTGCCGGTATACGAGGCTAGATGCTGTGCTGGGACCGTTACGTTTAACAGCGGTGGAAAGCAATGTGGGATACGTGTCTGCCCCTCGACATGGAGTATTTTTTTTCTTCTTTTACAAATCAGTCCATTTTAGAAACTTAACCATGTATGACCACTACTCAAAACTATGTCCTGACCACTGGTCAGCTTCACGGGGGATGGAAGTAGAGCCAACCCGTACAAGTCCGGCTCCATCCTCTGGTGGTGGCACCAACCTACAGGGGTCAGATTTCGAAATTGTTTCATGGAGGGGTCATAAGTGAGACATATGTTTTGCTTCAGGGGCATGTTTGGCAAAAGGAAAAATACCGAGTTGGATGAGGATAAACCACACTCATACTCCAAAATTCCGCCAATTCGAATAGTCGAAGAACGACGAAGTTGAGTTGGATGTGCTAGTTTGGCACTATGCCATCAGGGATTGTTTCGCCGGCGTTCGCGAGCTGACCCCGCTCGCAGTGGGTCGATGCTCGTCATGCACGTACTAGAGGATGGAGCCGGACACAAACAACGGTGCCCCTTGATGTCTTTGAAGCTTGAGTGCGGAGCATGAATTCGAGGAGATCTAGAGCTCCCTCTGCTTTCTCTTACGGTCATGGTGATAGGCAGGAGGAAAATGAGGGGCTCGTCGCTCTAGGAGTTGGTCATCGACGTGAAGAGGAAGTGCACGCGTCAACGTGTGCTTCAGAGGTTGTGATGCCTTGTGAAGTTCATCAATGCTGGCAGCGTCGTGTCGGTGTTATCTCGGTCAACTGGGGCCGCTCCATTCCTGGAAGATGTGCGCTTCCATGGCTCTTCTTCCTCTTGGTGTGGAGGGTTTTTGACTTATGCGCACGATCATCGGTCGACGACACCCCAAGCGGTCCTGTCCTCGGTGGTGTGTGGCGGGTACCAGCGCTTTGAGGTATCCCTACGGCGGCGACGAGGAAGATGGACATGGTTGTGTTTTCTACTTTCTTTTTCAAGGTGTTGGATGCAATATATGAGGACTTTTTTGTAATTTCATATATATATATATATGCAGGGTCCTCTTTGTAATTTTGTACTAGCTTCCTAAGTAATACAATTTCGAGGTCCCTTGGGGCTTTCCCGTTTAAGAAAAAAAAGAATAGTCAACAAACATGTTCTCCTGAGAATCAAGTATGATATGATGCTCTGAAGATGTAGGCTTGGACGAAAATGAACCATCTCCAAATCTCACCAAATCTTTTTTTGACCAAACGGATCATCCAAAATCTGTTACTTCCAATCAAAAACGTCTGAGGGCAAAACGGGAAATCGCAGGCTGTAATAAGCGTGGCATTTCCCACTCGCAAGCTGAGTGTTTAAGCAGAGCGAGCTTCAGACAGCCCAGCATCAGCAGCTGCTGCGTTCAGACTGCTAATTCCTCCCCCTCGCCCTCTTCTTCCTCCTCACAAATACTAAACAAAACAAGAAACAGTCGATCGAGAGAGCGGCGGCCGCAAGAAACAGCGAAGCAAGCACACACCCCAAGCGAATCCCGAGCCCCCTCGCTCGCAGATCCAGCGGCGGTCTCCGGCGGCCCGTGTCGATGATGCACGGGGCCCTTGGAGGGAGCGGCGGCAGCGGCGGCCTCGGTGGCACGAGGGTGCCGACGTGGAGGGAGCGGGAGAACAACCGCAGGCGCGAGCGGCGGCGGCGGGCGATCGCGGCCAAGATCTACACCGGCCTCAGGGCCTACGGCAACTACAACCTCCCCAAGCACTGCGACAACAACGAGGTCCTCAAGGCGCTCTGCAACGAGGCCGGCTGGGTCGTCGAGCCCGACGGCACCACCTACCGCAAGGTATTCTTCCAGTCTTGCTTGCTTTGCTCTGTCGCAATGGCTTCTCGGTCGATTAATTCGCTCCGCCCGTCGATCTCCGGGAGCTCCTGTAGCTGACGCCTCGGCGTGAGCCGGAGGTGGCGGCGGCGTGCTTCGAAATCTTGGCTGCCACTTCGATTTGCGCCGCTCTTGAGCGTGTTCGTTTATTTGATCTGACTAGTTCTGTTCATCCTCCGGCAC
The DNA here is from genome assembly GCA_947311845.1 of Poa pratensis. Lineage (NCBI taxonomy): Eukaryota > Viridiplantae > Streptophyta > Magnoliopsida > Poales > Poaceae > Poa > Poa pratensis. Next base: position 23,837,742 of record CAMZMU010000068.1, read on the forward strand.
ACGTGCTCGTTTTTCCTGGGATTTGGGCGGTTTATGTCAGGGATTCTTGCTTGTTAAGGAATGTGAATGCGGTTTCGTGATTTTGTTGCCTCGGAGGATTTTCTTGGACGCGTCAATTGCGATACATCGAGGCTGATGGTTCAGGAGCAGGTTCTTCTTTGCTTTCTGCTCGTTGTAAGCATTTAGGCTGCTCTGTTGTCAGGGTCAGGGGTTCTCGAGCTAGATTTAAGAGTGGGGAACGAAATGAGGCCTCCTCAGTTTAACAACTCATAGAGTGAGGATTTATAAAAGTAATACTCCCTCCGTCCGGAAAAGGATGTCTTGGATTTGTCTAGATTCGGATGTATGTGGACTTATTTTAGTGTACACGTATATCCGAATTTGGATATATGGACGACATCTTTTTTCCAAACGGAGGGAGTACTTTCTTAATTGCATTCTTAAAAAGTGAAAGTTCTACAATTAAGGCTTAGGAGGAAGAAACTATTGTGCTTTCTTGCCCCTGCATTTCAACAGATTGGCGATGGAAATGTCTTTTTGGGATTGCATGTTTTGCTTGCATGATCTTAATCTCAAAACTTTGCAGTACTCATTATAGTGTGTTGCGTGCTCAAACTGAGACACCCTTCTATATGTGTTTCACTGTAAACTATCACAGTTCTTACACACATTGGAAGCTAGAGTGCTACACACTTCTGGATAAAATGATGTATAAGGAAGATTCACATTAGAAAATAACGTGTCACACTACAATGTGTGTGTGCTCTGAATGGCTTTGTCGATTTAAAAAATGCTTGCTATGGTGTTTCTGCACTTTGCACATGCTAGTATGCTACAATTGCTTTCAGCAACAGAAGTCGACACTTCACTGTGCATTTTTCTCTGGTTTCAACTTAATGCTGGTAATTGAACATCTAGAGGAATACTTTGATCGACAATTGGCGTGATCCACCGATAAACAAGGTTAAAATGTGAGAACAGTGAAACTATCTAATGCTATTGCAGCGTTTCTTGTAAGTTCTGTATAGCATGTTGTTTACGAATACAATCGATTGTAATTGCACTTCTCATTTTGTTGTTTTAAAGTTTCCATGTTTCTCTTCAGTTTCTGTCCGGTGACAAAGAATCATTTCATCTATGCAGCAGTTGTCCGGTCACCTACATTTTCTTAGAGTGGAATAAATTGGATTGTTAAGTGTTCTGTTTGTCCATATTTCAGGGATGTAAACCTCCTCCACATGCGCATCCGGATCCAATTGCAAGGTCTGCTTCGCAAAGCCCCTGCTCTTCGTATCAGCCTAGTCCACGGGCCTCATACATCCCAAGTCCTGCATCATCCTCCTTTCCGAGCTCTGGATCCTCTTCTCATATCACTCTTGGTGGTGGAAACAACTTAATTGGTGGCGTGGAGGGGAGTTCCCTCATCCCGTGGCTGAAGAATCTTTCGTCAAACCCCTCATTTGCCTCCTCTTCCAAGTTACCACAGCTTCACCATCTCTATTTCAATGGAGGCTCCATTAGTGCTCCGGTGACGCCTCCATCCAGCTCGCCAACTCATACACCTCGTATCAAGACTGATTGGGAGAACCAAAGTGTTCTGCCACCATGGGCTGCAGCAAATTATACTTCTCTTCCCAACTCCACACCACCGAGCCCTGGACACCACGTTGCTCCAGACCCAGCATGGCTAGCAGGGTTCCAAATATCGTCCGCTGGACCGTCCTCACCGACATATAATCTTGTTTCACATAATCCCTTTGGGATCTTCAATGCCAGCTCATCAAGAGTGTGCACCCCTGGACAGAGCGGAACATGTTCCCCGGTAATGGGTGGCACGCTGGCTCACCATGATGTTCAGATGGTTGACGGTGCCGCTGATGATTTTGCCTTCGGGAGCAGCAGCAATGGCAACAATGAATCGCCTCCTGGATTGGTGAAGGCATGGGAAGGGGAGCGGATACACGAGGAATGCGGCTCGGACGAGCTTGAGCTCACCCTTGGGAGCTCACAGACTCGCGGAGAACCCTCCTGATCATGCTACTGCAGTGTCTCGTCTTCGCCTGGGTTTATTCATCACATTTATTTGGGCGGTGCTATTCTGTTTTATAAGTTCAGTGTTTGTAGAAAGAGAGAAGGGAGTTCAGGGATCATACCATGGTCCTCTGCAGATGATATCCATCCTCTTTCAGTGGTCTGGACTCGCTTTAGTTTATGCAACTTGTTAACTCATTTCTTTCGATTTTTCTTTGTTGAAATATGGAAAAATTGTAAAATGTCAAGGGAAAGGAATGCTTGCAGGACGCCTTAGACATGTTGAGCAAATGGTGCCATGTGGCGACCATTTATCATCCGTAAGAAGTAGCTGCAAGTCCTGTGACATTCATGTGCTCTTGCAAACAAGTTTCAGTTGTCCTTAATATGACTGTTGTCGCTGTACTTCTTTCAGAAGTTTGTACATTGTGTGTGTGGACCATTCATTGATTCTTTGTAACCTTTGCTGATTACAGTTTCTACAAGTGCCGTTTGTTGGTCCTTTGTTCAATCCTTCCAGCATTAGTAATATTCAACCATCTGCTACTATAGTTTTACCTGTTTATTAATGATTATTTGCATCTCCATTCTAGAGGAGGCAAGTTTATATTATTTTTGTAATTGGATTCCCCTTGACGCTGTTGTTTGTCTTTTGTTCGGCTCCTATATTTTGCCACAGTTTTTCCATATATTTTTCTTAGATTTTGGGGGGTGTTTACACAAAGTAACTGTTTTTTCTCTCGCTTATAATCAAGGACTATCTGCCATGATCTATTCAAGTTCCTGCTGCCACCCTACCTCTTGATGCTGCCACCATCCGGGACCATTCCACCATACTCCATAGCTCAATCCCAACACCCCAGCTAATCATCGCTCTTGTCTGGGAAATAAAATGCGCATCAGAAATCAGTAGCGAAGATTCTCGCACATAGCATTCTGTTAGGTGACAGTTACTCGATCACTGTTTGATTTCCTTTATAACGCGCACAGTTGCGCATGACCAAGCGATGAACATGTAGAAGACAGGCCAGCGGAAAGGATTCTTTGTGCAACGGTTTCACTCGTACAAGGATTATTCTCAGCCAGCCAGTCCGTGGTCTGAAATCTACACGACCAACCTCTTGACCGACAATTTTTCTTCTTTTAGATAGTAATAAAAACGATAGCCCAATTTCTGTCGAGTGTTAGCAGCTTTTGTGAATTTGTGATGATACGATCAGCTTTGGAGACAGCATGTCAAATCTGAATCTGATTAGCACATCCATGCATGTTTGTCATCATGATAGGTCAGCTATTTGCATAGAACTGGTCAGCAGGCAGTGAACTCCAGAAAGCTGGTCGCAGCTGGCCGCAGGAAAGGTCTCGGGTACAATTAGATATCACATGGTATCTATTGTCATCATGGTAGGATGTACTCGGAAAATAACACCCCAATGCATGGTCTTGTACGACACCGTCAGAACGAAATAAATTACACCATCACAGGTTTCAAACTGGGAGCAGTGCTGCGGTACAGATTATGGCCACTTTCTCATGACCCTTTAGGTCCTTTTGCTATACTTGCTGTGATACATACAAATAGCCCTTGCCCCATGGAAGGAACATAAACAGAAAAGATATTGAACAAGATATTTACCACACAAATTAGATATTATACAACAGTAAGATTAGCTGATCACGCAAGTTGAAAAATGATAAACGGTCGAGGTGAAATGGACGAGTGGCCATTTATGTTGCAATGATATGATTTCAGACAAGTGTCAAAGCTTAACTTGAGGAATATTTGTTTCCCCCTTTCATTTCTCACGCAATGGTTATGTACAACATTTACACAGTAGTTTCTGGCACTGGTTATGATGTGCCAACCAATGGCAAACTGTACAGTTGCTTAACCGACACCGAGGGATAAGCAAAGAAGCAAATTACCTAGAGATGGCGAAGCCCAGAAGGCAAGGAACAGGTGGCACAATGTGTGTCAGAACATAAAGGAGAGGACTAATATTTGATTTTCTCAAATAGTATGGACAGGGATTTGTAGAGAGTAGCGGCAGCAGGTGGCCTGGCCACTGAACCAAGAAGGATTTCTGATGCCTTAACTGGACCGCCATAGAATCGGGCATTTTCTGAGTTTCGAGTTGACACCACACTTCCATTGAGTGCACATCCCACAAAGGCACCTGACAGGAAAAGTAGACAAACAAATAAATGAAATGATAAGTGCGCGGAATAGAAACTGATCGAACAGAGTTTGCCAGAACTATTCATCGTTTTCACCAATTGTATAAGTTCAATATTCCAAATAAACATTAGAAAAAAAACTACACTCAGCTGGAAATCAATATGCATCCAACTGTAGCAGCTGCAGACATCACTTATCAAATGAAGCTCAGTGGTTCTACTATTAACTGTTTACAGAAGCATCTTGTTATATGCTTAAACTAATAAAATAATTCGAAGTTCCGTTGCATTTTACAGTTCAACAAGTCAGAATTGAGCAAGATAAACTGCAGTGCAGTTCTCTGCTAATAATTTGCAAGACATAGCACAATGTTCACATGTTACTATGGATTTGTGCTCCATGTTTGAGAAGATTGTACTACTGTGTGTGTAAAATTGCAACTGTCATCTTAACCGTTTGTGCCAGATCCATGTCCGACAGGTGGTGTGGCCCAAATATGAATGGACCACTGCCACGGATAGACATCTTTTAATCTTTATGGAGTAAAAATACTCCTATCCATTTCTGGTTATACGTGACAATTTACTGCTCAGATACTTCAGCACCACATGTTAATAAACCAAATTACTAATATGAATCTGGTAACCAGAAGTTGCAATACCTGATCAACATGATTTCATTAAATTCAACTGCCTAGATGACAGAAGTACAACTTCTAAGAGACTAGCGTATATTAGACCATAGGAGATATCCATAACTAAGTATGTGGCCATTGTGTATTGTATCGTCTATCATGGCTAATGGACTATGAACAGTTTTCTCAGGAATACAATTGACCGCCAGCTGCTGCTACTTAGACAGCTAGTGGAGCTGTACAGCTCTTTTGGACAATTTTTGACAGATAAATCTGAAAGAAGGTCAATTATGTTCAGCTGCTGATAATTTTAACCATACCTTTGCTGCAGCTGTACGTGTAACACGCAGCATAACCACCATCACCAGCACGAAAATCAGCTTCTGCAACCCGTCCAAGATGACCAGCAGAAGCACCAATGCCAGCCCCAAGTGACAGATGTGCATTTCCACTGAATGTTCTAATCGCATCAGTGTTCCTCAGAACAATGATAAAGTCAGCTAACTCACCTCCAGCCTGAAAGGTACAACGTGGGAAAATATCATATGCCATTAAGATATGGCTATAGTAATGAACAACCTTTATATATGGAAACAGAACACTTGAGAGGTCACTGACCTGAACTCCATATCCAACACCACAAGTAGATATGGCTGAAGGAGGCGACCAGGTACCATCAGCTCTACGAGCAATAACCAGCCCAGTACCAATTTTGTATGTGACCATCATTCCAACCTTTGCTACAGTAATTATAGCAAGTCCTTTTGCTTGTCTGAGAATTGAATCGGGGATGGACTTCTCCGGATTTAGCTTCCCAACCTAAAAATTGCATTTATGTGTTGAAAGTTTAGTGAGTAGTATTCTAGTTGATCCCGTATGACTGGTTGAACAAGCAGCTAGCATTTTAAGTTCTAAACCTTATTTCAACCTCGACTTTTGTTAATATATTATCGGCTAATGTAACATAAATTCTATGAAAATAGTGGATACCGAAAAGATCGCTTCAATGCTTCTGTAGTTGGTACAAAGATAACTTATTTTAGTGTAAGAAGAAGGAGAGGCAGAACTTGAATGGTCTGATGCTAATGTTATAAAATGCTGGAAGGAATGGATTTATTTCAGATCAGGAAGGGCTTCCACCAAGTGCTGTACATGTCGGAGGAGGCAGCTAGAAATCCAGTTTTGTCAGTAGGTTGGCTATGTAACTTGTGTGTATAGAAACAATGATCTGACAAACTTTTGGGAAGTATGCATGTAGAAAGTTTAACCTTGTGGATAACATATCCTCGACCATATAGGCACTATAGGTTAATGAAACCAATATTTTCAGTCTAACAAAAAAAAGGGAATGGGAAGGCTTTAGAATAATAATGACTGGGTTGAGAGTTAAGGTAGTTAAGAAATAAATCATATATTACTGTAGCACTGTAAGATGGGTAAACCCATAGGGTTATCGCCATCCAACATTGTTCAAGTATGTCGGGACAAGAAAACATGCAGCTGCTAAGGCTAGGAAGGATTTTGGATGGATTTATCTATCGTTGTCTTTTGGGTGGTTCCTCGTTCCTACCCATTAGCAGGGTGATACGGATGTAAGATGTAACCTGATAGATGATGTATAATCCAGCATTTGTCAACTATTCGTTGACCAGATATAAGTTTTTCGATAGGACACAGTCTAACCATGGTGTCTTAGAGAACGGTGAATATACAAGAGAATACAAGTAAACAATTGCAGTAAAGGCATACCTTACAGTACCCATGAATGGAATTTGCAGCCTTGTATATCTCGTACTCCATCGTGTGTGCCCATGGGATGTTTAACCATGACCTCAAGGTGCTCAGGTCTGTCAAATCAGTAGTCGGAAGTTGGCAAGCACGACTGATCTGGTTCATCAAGTAAGGCTGAATACACTCAAGACGTACTCCACAAACATCACATACCCTTTGAGGATCAGAAGTTCCAAATTTTGGAGGCATCAAGCTTCTACCCTTTGAACAGCCTCCACAAAATATCCCACCGCAAAAACGACAGTGATGGCGAGAGCAAATTATTGGATGGAACCTCGCTCCACAAAGCATGCAAGAGGAGCAGCACTATCAGGCAGCCACTTTGTGGGTTCTGTCTCAAGCAGAGCATGTTCAGAACCAACACTGGCCTCTGCAAGTGTTTGAGCCTTATCCTCCAAAGCCGCTTGAAGAAGAAAATGTGAAATCAGAGACATGCTATGCCTTCCAAAATCATAGGATGCAACAGACAATAATTTATCTCTTCCTGCAACAGCCATCTCAGAAAACACATCCCACATTGTCATCTCCCTAATGTCCTCATCTATATCCCATTCTTCTTCTATGAAGTACCCACTATTTGAGCCAAATCCCTTTTGCCACTCCTCATGATCATGTTTTGTCATCGGTGGAACAGAAGGAGGTACCCAGATGCCAGTTTGTTCACGAAGTGGGCAGTCATAATAGGTGTTTTCTCCTGATTCCTTCGAGACAGTCATTTCACCATTGCACTCATAAACATTAAAAACACCAATGCTGTCATCCATGTCATTTCTGTCAGGATTATCTTTTGTCCCTTGCTCACATTTGTGGGTTCCCTGAGTTCCAGAAGATACCACACCAAAATTAATTTGGATATGTCCACATTAACACTTACAAAAATGCATTCTTTGGGCATAATAAATTAGACAAAGAAAGAGGCCTAGTCAACTACTCCCTCCGTTTCTAAATATAAGATGTTTTGGCTTTTTTCCACATTCACATGTATCTACATGTATTTAGACACGTTTTAGTGTGTATGTTCACTCATTTGGGTCCGCACCTAGTCAACATGTGAGGGAGCTAAAACATCTTATATTTAGGAACGAAGGGAGTATGTGCTATTATAGTAAGGACCTTCCAATCATTGATCATGGTTAACATTTCCAAAAATATGCGTCTAATGCTTCTAAACATTAAAGATGCTAGTAGTAAATTTAGCTCCCCATATTTCCTTGTAGAATCGGATATAATTATTAAGCTCACATACAAAACAGTCCAAAACTGCTTACAAGACTAATGATTTTGACAGACCTTTTCACGACGTGTTCTGCTCCTTGGTCCTAAGCACCCCAATACGGAAATTCTTACAAGACTTAATGTGCCAATGCTACTGCTAATCAGACGCGAAATTCCCCAATTGCAATCTAGTCCAGATATAATCCATCACGCAACTCAGGTATTCCAATCTACAGATAAGGGGAAATCGACATAGGATGAGTTCGAAGAGGGGGAGAACTTCGATTACCTCCTTGGGCTCATCGTCCCACCTCACCGGCGGGTCGCAAACCCTAGCCTCGCCGGCGGCTGCCGTCGCGTCGCCGAGTTGCGGGGGCTCGAGGTCGTACGGCTCGATCGAAGGGTACAGGTGATCGGCCCCCTCCATGCCGCCGAGGATCAGCGGCTTGGCGCTGGATCGAATGGCGCGGGAGTTCAGGAGAGGATTCTGGGGGAGAAGGCTTACGATTTGGGGTTTTTTGGATTTCGTAAGGAAGGAAAGAAGATGACGAGTTGGAAGCTGAAGAGGAAGACGAGAGAAACAAGTTAAAATCCGAAGCAACGTGTAAACTACAACAATTGTGTATGCGTGCAAAAAAAACGAAAACAATAATGTATATGTGATTTGCGTTAAGCCCCTCGTATTTAAGGACTATTTATCTACTTTCATGCACGGTGCCAATCATTGACCGGTTCTGTTTTTGATACTCCCTCCGATCCATATTAATGGTCTCAACATTGTCTAGATACGGAATCTAGTCTAAACACTTAACTAGATACATCCGTATCTAGATAAAATTGAGTCCATTAATATAGATCGGAGGTTGTACAAAGATTGATGTATTTTGGGACGATGATCCCTAGCTTTATTAGCAGGGATGTAATGAACGATGTATCTATATTTGTCTGAGCCAGCAAGTTTCTTACGCACTCTTTTTCTTATCAGGATAATTAAGTGGACTGAAAGGTTTTTAATGAGACGGCTTGCAGACTTAATATAGTGGTATAAAATTTCAAAAAAAAAAGAGCATCGGGCATCTCTGGCATATACCAGAAAATGGCCCGACCTGAAAAATAACCGTCGCTTAAGGTCTTTGACCCGAAAAAATTAACATATCAGATCTTGGAAAAATGCCCGACCCAGATTTTTTAGTGGAAACGGGATATTTGGCCCCCATGCGCTATATCTCCAGTTTGAAAGTGCATGTTGCCCCATGCGTGGTTTTGGTAATTAATGATAATCCATATGGACTAATGTTGTATTGAGTTATTCTTGTAGATTTGTCCATTGGCATCGCTTGAACTCCATGTGTTGGATTCAAGGTTGTATGCCATCAAGATCATTGATTATGATGGACATATTTGATATGATCAAAAAGATGAAAAGATACAAGGTTGATCAAGACTAAGTGCAAAGAGTGGTTTCAAATTGATCAACACACAAAGCTAAATGATATACCATGTGGGATCATGTGATCCAATGGTGCGGTAATAAATTGTCCATATAGCTTTGTGAACTAACCCATTATGTGTGTGTGGTATTCCTTTGTTGGGGTTAGGTATCTCTCCATGGGCTTGCATCAAAAGAAAGATTTTTTATAGCTCATGGAGAATGACGTCAAGTGGTGATCGTCATCAAGGTTGTGATGTGCAAGTTCAAGATGAGCATCTAGAAGATATCATATGCTTGAAGCTTGCAACCCATGTGGAGATAATGGTAAGTGAAGATGTTTCTAAGAGAGACACTCCCATCTTGCTGTATGGGGGAGCGTTATGTGAGTCTTCACCAAGCAAAGCGCAATCAAGAAAGGTGGTCCACTTGAAGAGATCAAGATCGTCATCATCTAACTCAAGTGGAATGCGCAAGGCAAAAGTATGATTTTGATAGGATTTCTATTTTACTGGTCTCGTGGTGTTAGTAGGAGACCGGGTTATAGGATAGACGGCGTACTATCAAGAGGGGCTCTCAAGTGAGTAACTTGATCGCATCTTTATGGAGAGCTCAAACCTTTGCACACTTGGCATATCATCTTTCTTGGTTCTTATTTGGCTTTTATCCATGTGAGAATTTAGAGTTTGTGTTCATCTCTATACCAAGCTCTATTTCATCAAAAACGAATTTTATATGAATTTCATATGAATATCTTGTTGCGTTTTTTATGTTGGAGGATTTACTGGTTGTTCCTTTTTTAGAGAGGTTTACTTTTTTATATTTGGTTTTATCCTCCATCTTTGGACTATGATGTTTCTCTGCATGATCTTGAAGGGCTCTTCGTTACGATTCCAACGAGCCCAAGATCATCGAAATCAGTGTCTGGATGAAAAACTTATTGCGGTTTTCGTTTTGCTGTTTCTGTCAGTTTTCAGTCAATCGGATATTCCGACCCAAAGTTGGATCAGAATATCCGACCCGGTTTTTTGCTGAATGCGAAAACGGCTAAGGACTTTAAAAGCAGTGCGTACTGGAGATTGATACGTCCAAAACGTATCCACTTTTCCGAACACTTTTGCTGTTGTTTTACCTCTAATTTGTGTGATTTGAATGCAACTAACACGGACTAACGCTGTTTTCAGCAGAATTGACCTGGTGTCTTGTTTTTGTGCAGAAAGTCAAAGTTTCAGGAAAATTCCCGAAAAATTACAGAAATTCTATTTTCCCAGAAGACCCACGGAGCCAGAAAACGAAGCGGAGACAGCGCACAGGGGCCCCACACGCACCCTCGGCGCAGCAGAGGTAGGGCCGCCCGAGGCCTGGTGTGGCCGCCTCGCGTGGCCCCCGACGCTCCCCTTTGGACTACTTATTCCTCCTTACCTAAAAACGCGAGGGGGATCGACGCTTTTTCCAGAAACACTCCAGAGCTCCGCCGCCACCTAAAAACCTAGTTCGGGATCAGAAACTCCGTTCTGTCACCCTGCCGGGACGGGGAATTGGAGGAGATCATCGCCATCATCATCATCATCACCGCCGCCTCTCCATCGACCAACCATGCTTCCCCCATCCATGTGTGAGTAATTCCCCGCTGTAGCCTGAAGGGGATGGTAGGGATTGGATGAGATCGTTGATGTAATAGATGTAAGATTGTTAGGGCATGGTGCCTAGTATCCATTATTAGTACTTTATGTCATTGTTGCAACTTGTTATACTTAATGCTTGACACTTAGGGCCCAAGTGCCATGATTTCAGATCTGAACATGTTATTGTATCATGAGAATAATTATTGTTTTGGATCATATCTACAAGTTGCATACACACGTCATTGTCCGGAACCCGAGGCCCCAAAGTGACAGAAATTGGGATAACCGGAGGGGATGGCTGCGACTTGAGGATCACATGTGTTTACGGAGTGTTAATGCTTTTCTCCAGTGCTTTATTAAAAGGAGCACCTTAAGTACCAGTAGATTCCCTTGAGGCCCCGCTGCAAACGGGCTGGTAGGACAATAGATGGTGTGCAAGTTTCTCATTGCGAGTACGACTAAATACGGAACACATGCCTATGATTAATTATTACTTGGATGCTTTAGTATTATCTACCTGCAATTGCCCTATGTATCACTATTTCATGAACTATCCCATCCATTCAACGCCCGTTCATCCATCCCTATGACTACAGTATTTTAATCCTGCTGTCTACTTCAATTACTATTGCTGCCTTTATTTCACTGCTGCTATTATTTCACTACTGCTACTATCATAAAACTATTGCTACTGATAAACTGTGTCGAGCAAGTCTATTTCCAGGTGCTGCTGAACTGACAATTCATCTGTCAAGGCTTATAAATATTCTTTGGCTCCCCTTGTGTCGAATCAATAAATTTGGATTTTACTTCCCTCGAAGACTGTTGCGATCCCCTATACCCGTGGGTCATCAAGACTATTTTTTGGCGTCGTTGCCGGGGAGCATAGCTTTATTTATAAGCTCACCTGAAAGTGATATTGTTCGCTGCAATTTATTCATCATGGGTAAACCTCGTGATGAGAAGGTCCCTATATTGCCATCCACTACAAGGAGAGGTACAACTCTGAGCACCTCTTTTGCTCTTGATTCACCGTCTGTTATGAGTAAACTTGTTACACCACCACATATACATGCTTCACGTACTGCTACTTCTGCTGAATCTGAAAATATTTCTGATGAATTTGATGATGCTTCTACTGTGCTTGATGAAAGTGGTTCACTAGGTCCTTTTCTAGATGCTACAATTTCTAAATCTAGACAAATTGAAAATGCTGAAACACCTGATGAAACTCCTATTACACCTGCTTATACACCTGGGTCGAGAGAACATCCTAGTGATGGTCTCGAGGAAACTTATGTTGAACTTGATGATGAATTTATTGAAGAATACATAAATTGTGATTCTTCTAAAGATGTTAATGCTATTAAAAATCTTCTTCAAAGTCGTGTTGTTAATTATAAACTTTCTCCTGATGCTAAGTTTGCTACATCTCCCATAAATATACAAGATAAAGATTATGATTTCTCTATGGACTTGTCGCTTATATCTATTGCTGAGAAAGAACCCTTTCGAGGTACTGAAAATGAAAGTGCTGTAGATCATATGAATACTCTTTCTACTCTAAGTAGCTTGTTTTCTGATGATATTAAGAAACGCAGTTACTTCGTTACTAAAAAAATTCCTTTCTCATTGAAAGATGAAGCTAAAACTTGGTTTAATAATTTATATCCTGGATCTATTGAGAGTCCTATGGGGTTGGTTAATGTCTTCTTTTAGAAATATTTTCCTGCTAGTGCTCAACATGCTGCTTTACAGAAAATCTTTAACTTTAAACAATTAAAAGAAGAGAAAAAGACTGAATCTTGGGCAAGGTTTTGCTCTTTAATTAGAGCTCGGCCTGGACATCAACTAGCAAAAATGAACTTCTTGATATATTCTATAATGGACTAACTGTTGAATCTAGGACATACCTGGATAGTTGTGCTGGCTGTGTTTTCAGGAAAAGAACTCCAGATGAAGCCGGGAATTAATGGCTAAAATAAGTCAAAATCATGATGATTGGACCATGCCTGAACCAACTCCGGTACCCACACCAAGGAAAAGAGGAATTCTTGAACTAAATGATGAAGAAATGAGAGAAGCCAATAAATCTCTTAAGGAGAAAGGTATTAAATCTAAAGATGTGAAAAATCTGCCACCTATAGAAGAATTGTGTAAGCCAATTCCTCACCCAACCACGGTCGAGGTACACTCTCTCCAACACTTTGATGATAGGGATATCCCTTATTCTAAACCTCCTGATCAATGCTTAGATGAATTTGATAATTTTATCGTTAAGCAAGATAATTTCAATATGAGAATACAAAATAGCCTGTTAGAAAATTCTCATGTTATCAGTAATTTGCATGATGTTTTGGAAAGAACTGCTAATGATGTTAAAATACTTTTTAAGCATTTTCATATGGTTCAAACTCAAATAGAACAATTGACTAAGGTGCAAAAGAATTTGCTAGTTAATGCTTCTAGAAATAATGATAAACATGCTTTTGGTATAGCAACTAGAGGTGGTGCTTCCACTCAGGATCCTTTGTATCCTGAAGGACATCCTAAAAGAATTGAGCAAGATTCTCAGCTAGCTAACGAAACTAGTACTCCTTCTAAGAAAAAGAAGAAGAAACATAAACATGTTGAAGACGAATCTCCTGAACCCATTAAAGAAAATGAACATGTTAATGATCCCAATAGTATATCTATCTCTGGTGCTGAAACTGAAAGTGGTAATGAACATAACAATGATAAGGATAAGAACGATGCCTCTGATAAAGAGGAAAGTGAAGAGGAACCTGAAAAACATTCTAAAAACAAAAAGTACACTAAAGAAGATTTTATTGCTAAGAAACATTGTAATGACAGAGAACCTTGGGTGCAAAAGCAAATGCCTTTTCCTAATAAGAAACACAAATCTAAGGAAGAGGAGCATTATAATAAATTTTGCGATTGGATGAAACCTTTGTTTTTGCAAATTCCTCTGACTGATGCTCTTAAGTTACCTCCTTATTCGAAATATATGAAGGATATTGTCTCTAACAAAAGAAAGATTCCTAATGAAGAAATTTCTACTATGCTTGCTAATTATTCTTTCAATGGTAAGGTTCCAAAGAAGCTTGGAGATCCGGGTATACCAACTATTCCTTGCTCTATAAAAAATAATTATGTTAGAACTGCTCTATGTGATTTAGGGGCAGGAGTAAGTGTCATGCTTTTTCTCTTTACAAGAGGCTTTATTTGGATAAATTGATACCAACTGATATATCTTTACAAATGGCCGATAAATCTTCTGCTGTTCCTTTTGGTATATGTGAAGATGTTCCTGTTCAAGTGGCTAATAATTGCTTAATTTTAACTGATTTTGTTGTGCTTGAAATGCCTGAAGATGATAATATGTCTATTATTCTTGGGAGACCTTTTCTTAACACTGCAGGGGCTGTTATTGATTGCAACAAAGGAAAAGTAACTTTCAATGTTAATGACAAAGAGCATACTGTTTATTTTCCCAAGAAGCTGGACAAGTTATTTGGAGTGAATACAATTGCTAATTTTAGAACTATCAAAGTGGGAAGTATTGATTGCCCTATATATGACCCTCATGAAGGATTTCAAAATATTATGATTGGATCTATAGCTATAAATTTAAGGTAAAATGATTGTTTCATGTGGTTTAATTCTCTTATGTCATATAAAATATTTGGTGGCAAGACTTGATCAACCTTGTTAACAAATATGTTTTAAGTGCATAAAACTGTTAAACAACATTTTTCTTTCCCTCCTTGTTTTACTACTGTTTTGCTACTGTAATTGCAAAGTTTTAGTGATGTTTAGTCTTTACATAATTTGTTTTTACCTAGTTTTCATTATTTAAAACACCCAGAAAATGTCAGAAATAAAAGTTTTCGAAAAAATTCTACAAATCCTAGTTTTTAAAATGGAATGTGGGAGTACCTGAGGATGACCAGGGGGACCCACCAGGCCACCACACGCCCCCCGGCGCGGCAGGGCTTGCCCGCGCCCTGGCATGGTGTGGGGCCCACCTGGCCCTCCACTTACTCAGCCACCTCCCACTCCTTTCTCTCTCCCGACCACACACACCATCATTGCTCAAACTCGAGTTCTTGCTGTTCTTGCTCGCGATTTTCGATCTCCTTGTCAGCCCATCTTTGCTGTGATATTTGGATCAATTGCTCTCCGGTATATGACTCCTCCGATTATCCAAGTAGAATTTTGTTTAGTTGTGTATATCTTGAGTATTTTGGTACTGTAGGTGACATGTTATGAGAGCTTGCATGCTTGTTCTTGCTTAGATTAACTAGTTTTAATGCATGTTTAGTCCTCTAGCAAGTCTCTATAGTGTTTCCCTTGAGTTAATCACTCCAAAATCACTTTTTATGAGGTTTGTTTAAAAATTTCAGAAAAGGAAGATGGACAAACATACCTATGGAGAAATCTTTGAGAGACAAACACCACCCTCCTCAAGGGAAACAAGGGCCTCAAGAGCAAAAGCTCCATTTAGGCCATCATATAATGAGGATCTTTTAGCACCAAGGATTGGTGATGAGGAGGATGATGGTGTTGCACATCCATCCATTTTTCCATGTTCTAACTTTATGAGAGATGCAGGGATTCATGATGATTTCATGAGATTAATTGACAGAGTTGGTTTGATGGAATTCATGAAGGATGAGAGAGCACAATATGCTAGACTCACCAAGATTTTTGTTGAGAGTTTAAGTTTAATTATGCTACCTTTAACCCAACTGTTGAGCTTAAGATTTATAATCATGCATGCACCATGGAGCTGAAAAGATTTTGTAGGGTCATAGGTATTGCTCCATCCGGGACAGCGAGGAAGATCAAGGCACAGCCGCGTGAGCTGTTGGATCTTTACCATGAGCTGAGCTATGATGACCACCGTACAACGCAGCGAGGTAAGATAAGGAACATTCAATTTCCAGCCATCAGGTACTTCACACATTATCTTGCCTCAAGTGTGCTTGATAGAGAGAACACTAGTAATATTTCAAATTATCATATAGCTTTTCTTGCTGCTGCACTTAAAATTAATAAAGCCTACAACCTTGGTGCTTTGATTGCTCGCCGCCTCTCCACCAAAGGTCCCATCTTTGGAGGGATTATTGTTGCACGTGTTTTAGCTGATCTTGGTTATTCTGTTGATTCAACTGATGAGTTGATGGTTCCAGAAAGACTTGATCTTGCTGCTATGAAAGTTCATAATTTTGTTACTACTAGTTCATACAATGGATATTTGTTGTATAGAGTTGTTTTTGCTAATGGACCTGAGCGGGAGGTCCGGCTACCGCAGCCTAGTTTGTTCAGTATTTTCAAGAGTCCTCTGTCATATTCAAGGGAGGATTTGGACAAGTATCTTGGTGCACCAGATTTCCATTTACAACACTACCCCGAGCACCGACAGGAGACCTTCGTGGCGCCCCCTGAGGATTACACTGTGTACCACGGTGGTGCATCCTCGAGCTCGTACCCGGACGAGGAACCCTCTTCGTCGTACACTGAGGGCGCGCCTAGCTGGAAGCCATGGGGATGATTGATCTCCCACTTAGGCCAAAAGCCTAAGCTTGGGGGAGGTACGCCGAACCACCGACAGCTCACTCATTTTATCATATTCATTCATGTCGATACTTTGTATATCCATGTTTTAGTTTGTTTCTTTCTTTTTCACTGTTGTTTCTTGTATTCGTTTTACTTTCACAAAACCCCAAAAGACCAAAAATATTTCCTTTATTTCTCTTTCTTTCTTCGTTTGTACTTGTAGCACTAGTTTACTGTATCTTTTTCATTTCGGTTCAATATTCAAAAAATCCAAAAAGATTTTGCTTTACTTGTTTGTTTCTTTCCATGCTTGCTCTAAAATCGAAAACCCAAAAATATTTGCTGTTCGTCTTCTGTTTTGTATAGTTGTTTCAGAGTTCGACAATTTCCGTGACTCCACTTGGGCTTGGTTATCATTTCATATCATTCAAGCCACACAAGTGAAAAGCAATGATGATGATATACGACAATCCGGATGTGGTAAAAGGCTGGTATGAACTCTATTTGTTTTTCATTTTTGTAAATATACCTACTCATATGAACATGCTTAGCTGTCATGGTAGTGGTTATGTTATTTAATGATTGCTTAGTAGTTCATGTCTTCTTATGATCAGTACCGATTTGCTAATATTGAATAATATGTCATATAGATATTTGCATGCATTGTTCTATTCGTAAAACGGTATGGCAGGGTGGTATCCTCCTCTGAATGATTTACTTGAATCGACTTGGCACATGCTCACGCATGTTTATGACTGAAAAACAAAAGTCAATTAAGCCTTGATGATCTATTTTGCCTCAGAGTTTTAGTATCATTTTTATGCCTCCGTTAATTTTATTCTGTCGCAAGTATGATTATGACAGTTATTGCTCTCTTGGTTGTCGCTTCCCAGTCTATTGCTAGCCTTCACTTGTACTGAGCGGGAATGCTGCTCGTGCATCCAAATCCTTAAAAACCAAGTTATCCCAAAGAGTCCACTATAAATTCCAATGCATGGTATTTCGAACCATTCCAAGTAAATTTTCATGTGCTACCTTTAAAGCCTTCAAAATACTTCTCATTTTGTGACACTGTTTTTAGCTCATGAGGACGTAGTAGTTGGGTTTGTTATCTTCCATACTAAATTAAGTTCCCGACTTGCATGCTTCATCTGCTCGTCATTAATTTTGCAAAGAGCTGGTTAGACCATTATAACATCTAAAAGGTAAAATAAAATAGGCACTCCTCCATGGTATGTGATTGTTGGCAGGCACCCGAGGATTCGGTTAGCCATGGTTTGTGAAAGCAAAGGTTGGGAGTGTCATGCTATATAAAAGTTCATGCTATAAATGCCTGATACGTCTCCAACGTATCTATAATTTCTGATGTTCCATGCTTATATTATACCATTTCCTACATGTTTTATATACACTTCATATCACTTTTATGCATTTTCTGGACTAACCTATTAACAAGATGCCACAGTGCCAGTTCCCTGTTTTCTGCTGTTTTTGGTTTCAGAAAAGTACTTCTGCGAATATTCTCGGAATTGCACGAAACAAAAGGCCACGTCCCTATTTTTCCAACACGTACACGAAGTCCGAAGGAGAGACAAGAGGAGCCAGGAGCCAGCCAAACCACATGGCAGCACGGTGGGCCCCCCTGCCGCGCCAGCCTATGGTTGGGCCCCTCGGGGCTCCACCGACATCGCCCCTTCGCCTATATATTGCCTCAGACGCGAAAACCCTAAAAGACGAAGCCAATTTCCACGAAGAGTTCCGCAGCGCCGCCGCCATCGACGACAAGTTTCGGGGACAGAAGTCTCTGTTCCGGCACGCTGCCGGGACGGGGAATTGCCCCCGAGTCATCTCCATCGACTCCACCGCCATCTTCATCGCCGCTGCTGACTCCCATGATGAGGAGGGAGTAGTTCTCCCCCGAGGCTGAGGGCTCTACCGGTAGCTATGTGGTTCATCTCTCTCTCACATGGTGTGATCTTTATGTGATCATGTGTATTGCTAGTATCGCTGAATACATTAATAATGTTTATGCTACTCAAGTGATTTTGTCTAGTTTCTGGAGTCATTGTGACAACACGGTATCAAGGTGACAGTGTGGGTACTTGTGTGACTCTATGAATAATTTAGACATTTATCATGGCTTATTCTTGGGAATTGTGGTGTTTGTTTACTCAGACTTTGAGGTGTGCTCTTGCAGCCCTACGCATAGTACTCTTGTGTTATCAAGAAGGAGAATAATCCCGAGCAGTATTTACTTGTGTTCAGTTGTGCTAATCTAGTTGAATATGTAGATTTACTCTTTATCTATTATGCACTCTATAGGTTACTTTAATATGAACTCCGGTACTCTCCACGGTGTAAAGGTGACAGTGTGTGCACCGTGTGAGATTCCTTTATGACGTTGTGGCGCTTGTTTACTCCGGCTTGAGGTGTGCTTTTGTAGCCCTACACAATGAATGGTGTTTGTTATCCAACAAGAGAGTATTTAGGAGTAGCTTTTACTTATTCAGTTATGAGATCATTGTTGAGAATATCCACTAGTGAAAGTATGATCCCTAGGCCTTGTTTCTAAGCATTGAAACACCGTTTACATCAAGTTCTGCTACATGTTTGCTTGCTGCCATTTTTATTCCAGATTGCAATTACCACTTATAATCATCCATATTACTTGTATTTCACTATCTCTTCGCCGAACTAGTGCACCTATACATCTGACAAGTGTATTGGGTGTGTTGGGACACAAGAGACTTCTTGTATCTTAATTGCAGGGTTGTTTGAGAGGGATATCTTTGACCTCTACCTCCCTGAGTTCGATAAACTTTGGGTGATTCACTTAAGGGAAACTTGCTGCTGTTCTACAAACCTCTGCTCTTGGAGGCCCAACACTGTCTACAAGAATAGAAGCACACGTAGACATCAATGCCTAATATCAATAACTCGAAACCGCTCTCAACTTGTTTAGTATGGAAAATAACAAGAACTCTATACTGATTCGTTGACAGGAACAACCACCTCCCAAAACCTCGAGAGCATAACTATCATTCTTAGTTTAATGTGCTTGTCCCAGAATACAGTTAATTGAGGTATAACTATGATGCTCTTATCTTTATATCTTTATATCTAGTCTTCACTTGAACTTCAGAGGTGCCTTGGTATTTATGTTTTGCTCTACAAATAAAGGCAATCGAGTACCATTTTGTCATATCTTATTACGAAGATTGCAATTCATGCGGATAGATGTATGTTATGTTATTTATTCTTAGTATGTTGGTATCTTTTCATGATTTGCATAGCTACTAAGTATCATTCTTTGCATAGTTCCTATTATGAATTGCCTAAGTTTGATCATATAGTAAGTATGTATACATCATATGAAGCAAATGTGTTCGTAAAAGTTTCTTTTATCGCACTTAGTTGTTAACTGAATTGCTTGAGGACAAGCAATAAGCTAAGCTTGGGGGGAGTTGATACGTCCAAAACGTATCCACTTTTCCGAACACTTTTGCGGTTGTTTTACCTCTAATTTTGTGTGATTTGAATGCAACTAACACGGACTAACGCTGTTTTCAGCAGAATTGCCCTGGTGTCTTGTTTTTGTGCAGAAAGTCAAAGTTTCGGGAAAATTCCCGAAAAATTACAGAAATTCTATTTTCCCAGAAGACCCACGGAGCCATAAGACGAAGCAGAGACGGCGCACAGGGGCCCCACATGCACCCTCGGCGCGGCAGAGGTGGGGCCGCCTCGCGTGGCCCCCGACACTCCCCTTTGGACTACTTATTCCTCCTGACCAAAAAACGCGAGGGGGATCGACGCTTTTTCCAGAAACACTCCAGAGCTCCGCCGCCACCGAAAACCCTAGTTCAGGGATCGGAAACTCCGTTCTGGCACCCTGCTGGGATGGGGAATTGGAGGAGATCATCGCCATCATCATCACCGTCACCTCTCTATCAACCAACCATGCTTCCCCCATCCATGTGTGAGTAATTCCCCGCTGTAGCCTGAAGGGGATGGTAGGGATTGGATGAGATCATTCATGTAATAGATGTAAGATTGTTAGGGCATGGTACCTAGTATCCATTATTAGTACTTTATGTCATTGTTGCAACTTGTTATACTTAATGCTTGACACTTAGGGCCGAGTGCCATGATTTCAGATCTGAACATGTTATGTATCATGAGAATAATTATTGTTTTGGATCATATCTACAAGTTGTATACACACGTCATTGTCCGGAACCCGCGGTCCCAAAGTGACAGAAATTGGGATAACCGGAGGGATGGCTGCGACTTGAGGATCACATGTGTTCAAGGAGTGTTAATGCTTTGCTCCGGTGCTTTATTAAAAGGAGCACCTTAATTACCAGTAGATTCCTTGAGGCCCTGCTGCAAACGGGCTGGTAGGACAATAGATGTTGTGCAAGTTTCTCATTGCGAGCACGTACGACTAAATACGGAACACATGCCTATGATTAATTATTACTTGGATGCTTTACTATTATCTACCTGCAATTGCCCTATGTATGACAATTTCATGAACTATCCCATCCATGCAACGCCCCTTCATCCATCCCTATGCCTACAGTATTTTAATCCTGTTGTCTACTTCAATTACTACTGCTGCCTTTATTTCACTGCTGCTATTATTTCACTACTGCTACTATCATAAAACTGTTGCTACTGATAAACTGTGTCGAGCAAGTCTATTTCCAGTGCAGCCGAACTAACAATTCATCTGTCAAGGCTTATAAATATTTTTTGGCTCCCCTTGTGTCGAATCAATAAATTTGAGTTTTACTTCCCTTGAAAACTGTTGCGATCCCCTATACTTGTGGGTCATCAGAGATTTTCGGAATATCCGATCAAGGTTGATTCGGATTATCCGATTTAGAAGAATTGTCGAAGAATTTGGCTAAGGACCAGAATCCCCAGGTGTTGGAGATCACCGGAAATTCCGGTTGGTGACCCGGAATATCCGGTCCAGAAGTTTTGTCGAAGAAATCTGCTAAGGACCTGATGCTGCAGCTGCTGGAGGTCACCGGAGATTCCAGCCGGAAGTTTCAGGTAGACCGGAAATTCGGTGTACCGGAATATCCGGCCCCCACTTATACCGGAATATCCGGTCGACTCTGCACTCCAACGGGCAGAAATCTGTAGGGTATAAATACCCCTCCACCTTCCTCCAGCCACCTAGCTTGGTCAAACTTGAAGACACCATTATTGCAAGCTCAAGATTTGCTAGATCTCCAATCCCTCACCCAAACTTGTTGATCTTTGGAGGATTGAAGGAGAAGGCCCGATCTACATCTTCACCGAGCCGTTTTTCATTTCCCCATCATTCACTTGAGGGACCCTTTGCTAGGATTTTCATTGGAAAACCTAGCTCATTGTTGTACTTACTTGATTATCTTTGTGACAGATTGTAGCTGTTCGGGATCCCCCAACCCATTTGTGGTTGTGCCCGGATCGTTGTTGTAAAGGCTCCGGAATCTGCCTTGAAGGATTCCGATAGTGGAAGGTGAACCAATCCTTTGTGGTGCGGTTCATCGGAGAATAGGGTGAGCCTTTGTGGCGTTGAGATCGACCTTTGTGGTGCCTTACACCTCTCCAACGAGGCGTACTCCCTTAAAAAGGAGGAACTCGGGAATACATCCTCGTCTCCGCGTGCCTCGGTTATTTCTATACCCGAGCTCTTTACTTATGCACTTTACATTTTGATAGCCTTCATGCTTAAAGTATTCTATTGCTATCACCTTATTATTTGTCTTGCCTAGCATAAGTTGTTGGTGCACATAAGTGAGCCTAGTTTATTTAGGTTGTTGGCTTGTTAATTTAAACACCTAGTTTCATTCCGCAATTATCAAGCTTAAACCGGAAAAGTTTTATTCACCTATTCACCCCCCCTCTAGGCGACATCCTTGTCCTTTCACCGTTTTCACAGCCTATTTTCCTGCTCGTACTAAATAAAAAACGGTTGGCGGGAAGGAAGTTTCAGGATGCGCAGACGCCCTTCCGCCGTGGGACTCGCCGGAGTCTGGCCAACTTCCGTGGCACCACCCCAAATTCTGGCGTCAAACTTCGAGCCGCGACGAACACGTTCGATTCCCATGTCAATTGCCGATTTCTGTATACGAATATGGGCGATTTTGCTACCGCCACATCGTCGAGCTCGTCGGAAGTGGATGGCAGCGACCCCGACGGTCGGGATGCGCAGGGGCGAACGGCCAGGCGTGGGCGGCACGACATGGGCGGACGACCAGGCGTGGGCGCCGGGTAGACCGTGTGGGTGGCGGGGCATGGGAGGCGCAGACGGCGTGGCATCGGCGGACGGCTAGGCTTGGGTGCCGAGGAAGACGGTGTGGGTGGCGTGGGAGGGTGCGGGAGGAAGAAGAAGACGGGGAACGTAAGAAAAGAAAAAAGGTTTCGTGTAAGTTTTGGTATCTGTTCTTTCCTAGCTTGTTTCGTACCGAAAAAACATTTTCGGTTCACCGGAAACATGTTTTACAGTACCAAACTTTTCCGGTATCTACTAGAGATGCTCTAAGAACATCTCCAACCGGAGTGGGCAAACCGTCCCTATTTGTCCCGACGGATAGTGCACGGACATAAAATGGGGCAAAATAGCTACTCAACCGGTCCCTTTCGTCCCTATGCGTGTCGGCCCAGTGGAATACAGGTACCATGGGCCGGCCTGCCACAGCCCTCGACGCTCTGCAGATAATTCTGCTAAGGACCAGGCATTTCAGCCTGGTGAGCCTCGCGAGGGCTTCTTCCCTCTACTAAGCTTTTCTGCTAAGGACCAGGCGATCAGCCTGACGGGCCACGTGAGGGACTTTTTCCCTCGGGAGGGCCTCTCCCGTCCGAAATATGGCTAAGTCCTGGCGCACCTCTGCGCCACCCTCGCGAGGCTTCCCTCGCGAGGCGTCAAGTACTTCAGAACCTCGGCGAGGCGCCCGGCCCTCGCGGGGTTCCTTCAAGTGGAAACAAGCTCTGCACCCACTGTAGAGCGCACATGGCTTCTGCACCCGCCGCAGAGTGACGCGCGCGCCTGCGCGCGATGACGACGACGCCGCAGTTGCCGTTCTCGTGTATAAAGCGGTCAACAAAGCTGTGGCAAGCAAAGCGGACTCCAGTATTGCCATTTTGGTGATAAGGGGACCGGCGGCCGCTACGCTCCAAGCCGACGTCACCGTGGGGCACGTCACGGACCTCTGCAGCGCCAGCCCATCGTCCTGGATGGACGGTGGCTTTTTCTGCCAAGGAGACGTGCTCTCTGCCATGAACCGTGTCCATGAACCGCCCCGACGCCGTGCACTGCACTCCACCTTATCCACCATGTGGTATCCCTTCCCGCCTGGTGTTTTCGGGGAAGAGGACCAAGGCAGTATAAAAGGAGGCAATGTACGACCGAGAGAGGGATTCCAACTAGATCGACCATTCGGAGCTTTGCCGCACTCCACAAGGAAGAAGGCGAAGCTCCTTCCACCATAGTCCACCATAGCCATAGCAGAGCCCTCGCAAGCTCATTGTACTGTAACCTCTTCAAGCAGTGCAATACAACATAGCATGACGTAGGGTCTTTACACCTCACGGTGGGCCTGAACCTGGGTAGCGGCTCGTGTTCACTCTCTGTCGTGTCGTTCCTCACCGAGCTCGACGAGCACCGTCGCCGAGGTAGTTGCACTAGTACAGAACGACACATCGGAAACGGGCAAAAAACCCCTTCGGCAACGGAGAAAGGGTCCGTGTCCCCGCCTCTGACACTGATGTGAAGCCTCACAATGGCAACGGAGATTTTTATCGTTTGCAATAAGTTTAGCAATGGGCATAATATATAACCATTGCCTTTAGTGTTTACATCAGATACGGAGATTAGTTTTTGTCCGTTTGTAATGAGGGCTAAAGGAAACAAAAAAAAAGCCGGTGACGCCTGCTGCACGTCGACGGAGCCCTGTGGTTCCTGCTTGACGGCCGCCGGTTCTTCACCTTCCTCTTCGCCCAGCTTCATTGCGTGGTCTTATTCTACCTATTTAGTACTGCACAAAAGTCTTGCTCCTGGAGGCGCCGGCTTCAGTGGACCGTGTAGACGGAGCCCCGCTCCTACATCTTCACGGCCGCCGCATAGTCTCCAGGTTTCCTCCTCGCCCTAAAGGAGATGAAAAAAAATCAAAATGTAAGCTCCTTCATCTCTATACACAAGACAGATGCTTCTTCATCGGCATTACAGAAAATATAGAACTAATTACAATTAGAACATAGCCTAAACAATGTCTCATATATAGGTAGATTGGACACACAAATTCCAGGGATGGAGCAAGCGAGCCAAGTAGAATGCACAAGATCGATGTGTATTTGTGCATATCACAAGAATCACTAGCGCCACCCCCGGATCACACGGTGTCACTTAATTTTAATCATCGGCATAACAGAAACAAAGCTAAAATCAGAGCAAATGCCTACTGAAAACAGAGCAAATCTATGGATAAACAATTAGCTACTTACAACTAGAAAACAACAAAAATCTATGTGAAAACAATGCCTACTAAAAACAGAGCAAATCTATGGACAAACAATTAGCTACTTACAACTAGAAAACAACAAAAATCTATGTGTAAACAATGCCTACTAAAACAGAGCAAATCTATGGATAAACAATTAGCTACTTACAACTAGAAAACAGCAAAAATCTATGTGTAAACAATGCCTACTAAAAAGAGCAAATCTATGGATAAACAATTAGCTACTTACAACTAGAAAACAGCAAAAATCTATGTGGAAACAATGCCTACTAAAAACAGAGCAAATCTATGGACAAACAATTAGCTACTTACAACTAGAAAACAGCAAAAATCTATGTGTAAACAATGCCTACTAAAAAGAGCAAATTTATGGATAAACAATTAGCTACTTACAACTAGAAAACAACAAAAATCTATGTGTAAACAATGCCTACTGAAAACAGAGCAAATCTATGGACAAACAATTAGCTACTTACAACTAGAAAACAGCAAAAATCTATGTGTAAACAATGACTACTAAAAACAGATCAAATCTATGAATAAACAATTAGCTACTTACAACTAGAAAACAGCAAAAATCTATGTGTAAATAATGCCTACTAAAAACAGAGCAAATCTATGGACAAACAATTAGCTACTTACAACTAGAAAACAGCAAAAATCTATGTGTAAACAATGCCTACTAAAAAGAGCAAATCTATGGATAAACAATTAGCTACTTACAACTAGAAAACAGCAAAAATCTATGTGTAAACAATGCCTACTAAAAACAGAGCAAATCTATGGACAAACAATTAGCTACTTACAACTAGAAAACAACAAAAATCCATGTGTAAACAATGCCTACTAAAAAGAGCAAATCTATGGATAAACAATTAGCTACTTACAACTAGAAAACAGTAAAAAACTATATGGTAACAATACCTACTACAAACAGAGCAAATCTATGGATAAACAATTAGCTACTTACAACTAGAAAATAGCTATCCTATTGAACTGGGGTCTTACATTAGGCGAGGCGGGCTCGCTTAGTGTCGCCGCTGGCGACGGAGCTAGCGCCGGCCTCCCTGGCGGTGCCTTGCCCTCGCCGTGGACCAAAGAGAGGGCTATGGTGGCCCGGAGGTCAGACTGGTAGACCGCCTCCTCGGCGCGTTCGACCTGGGTCGAGGCCTCGGAGAGGAGGACCGCCGCCTCCAGATCGGCCTTGCCCTGACGACGCTTGGCGTCATCGCGCTTGAAATCGGCGCGAGAGAGTTGGCAAGCGATCTCCAGATCACGGTCCTCCTCCTCTTCCTCTTCCTCCTCGTCGGAGGAGGAAGACGGATGGCAGCCGGGGTACATCGCCTGGCGGATCTCGCGGTAGCTGCAATGGTGGCCAAATGAGAGGGTGCGGCCGGAACCTTCGCCGTGCGGACGAGCGCCAAGGGCGCGGGACTGGCCCTAGGGGGCCGGATCGGCGGTGGCCTGTTCCGCAAGCTCGTCCCGCAACACCAGCTGACGCTGCTGCTGCTGCCTGAAGGCCCGGAGGGTGGGGCGGCCACGGCCGCGGCCACGGCCGCGATGGCCGGACCTACCAGCGCCGACGGTGGAAGCCATGCGAGAGAGTGGAGAGAGAGGAGACTGTGCGGCGGCTAGGGTTGGAAATGAGACAGTGAGAGTGAGAGTGAAGGCATAGTAGGTTCTTATAGGCCGGATGTCGGGCTGCTTGTAATGGCAACGGAGATTACGAAACTGACCGTGTGCGATGAGCCCACATCGGTAACGGAGGTAAACTAACCTCCGTTGCCAACTATATTTCACTATTCACCCGTTGCCTTTGTTGTGGGCCAGCTTTACGGCCCAGTGCGGGCACGTGGGGGATGTCGCGATTTACCGTCGCCTAACTCCTGCCGTTGCCATAGAGGGGTATCCGATGTGTCGCTCTGTACTAGTGTTGAGAATTTGTTTGACGTCGTGTTCAGCCCCTTACTCGATTTCTGGCATCAGTGAGACACCCCTAGTTCCTTGGGACTAGTCTCCGACAATTGGCGCGCCAGTGTCGGGGAAATACTTTCTGGGTTAACCCGCGGCCCAGTGCGACTTAACTTACTCGCACGGACGAAGGCCCACTTGGGAGCAAGCCCAATATTGAACCGCCATAAGGGGAAAGATCTAGAAGACATATCCCGGAGGACGTGAAGACCAAGTAGTCTCCGAGTAGGCCTCTGTGGATGTATTCCTTATGGGGAAGTTTCCTTTTGTAACCTAGCGAGCCTCTGTGTATATAAAGAGGACTCGCAGGACTTAGAGCGGGTCAAGCTATCAAGCCCAAACCCTAGCTCATACGGCGAGTACCAGATCGGATCGCCTCCATTGTAACACCTCGATTATCATATCAATACCAATCTAGGGTAGGCAGGAAGTAGGTCTTTTACCTCACATTGAGGGGGCCGAACCTGGGTAAATCTGTGTTGATCTTTGTTCCTGCGATCCCAAGCTCGGAGATGCTTGACTCGCATAATCCCACACCTACGAAGTCATCTATGACACCTGACGTGACAAACCCACGACAGTTGGCGCCCACCGTGGGGCCTGCGGTCAAGAGCGTCACGTTCCGCGCAGGATCCATGAAGGGAGCTGAAGATCTTGTTGTTGGCCGTATCATCACGGTCAATGGCACACCCCTCATCGACGATTCGAGCTGGGGGCCGGAAGCAGATTATTTGGAGACCGGCCACGTCATCCCGTTCGGATCCATCAACGTCTTCGTCGGCTTCATCGGTGGCAGGTCCGTTAGATCGGTCCAGAAGGCGATCCAGTAGAGGAAGTCGCCGATGACGGGGAAGAATCCGTGGAAAGCATGGACTCGCAAGAGTTTGGGTCCATCATACCTGCCTTTGAAAAAGTTGCTGGGGTTACCCACCAGAAATCACATCATCACCAGATCAAGAGATGGCACAAGTCGCGGTTTACATGGCCGGAGGAGCAGGTGCATCAGGAACTGCTGGAGAAACCGAGGCATCGGCACCCCCAAGCAACCCACTTCTTGTCCCTGTGTCAGCCACGAACGCCGCCCTCCGTGCAACAGAAATTGAGGCCGCCAGGGCCGAGCTCCTGTATGAGGTTCGAAGGATGGAAGAAGAGCGCCAGGCTCGATCAGATAAACCAAGGAATCCAACAGGAGCGGCAGAGAGTAGCCGCGCTGGCTGCGACTCAACAACAGGTTGACCCGCAAACACAGCTGCGCGCGACTCAACCAACAGTGGAAATCCCGCTCACTCCAGCCGCGGGGACGGGAATCCAGACGACTGCGGAAGGAAGGGTACCAACAAATCAAGACCCAGCAACAACCAAGGAGGTTTCACACCCCACAGGGCCATTACCAGAACCCTGTCGATAATATGTATGCTGCGGCTAATATCTTGACTCAGATGGTACCAACAGGCGATGACCCGTCAATGCTGAGGCGCGGCGCGCGATTCAGATGCTAAGTACGGCAGTCCTGCAACAAGCCAATAGGGCGGAAGCCGAAGCACAGCTGCCCCTCGTACCAGCCAATCACAGGATTACAGCAGAAAGAAGCGTCCAGAGCAGGCCACCAGAGGACGTGTCAGGAGTCGCACAGAGGCAGCAGGAGCAAGTCGCAGAAGCGCAGGCGAATGCACCATTGATGCAAAAGCGGCCCGCAGATAACCCCGCAGGCGCGCCCACAGCCCTGTCCTCGCGACTCAAGGGACCGGCGTGTTTCACTGAGAGGATCAGATCGGAACCTTTTCCTGAAGATTTCAAAGGGCCACGCAAGGTGGCAAACTATAACGCCAGCATGGATCCAACCACTTGGCTCAACAATTACGAGATGGGCATGAGCATCCTAAACGCATCTGAAGAGATCTGCGCACGCTACCTAAACATGATGCTAGAAGGAGCAGCGCACATATGGCTGCAAAATTTGCCTCCCAACTCTATAAATACTTGGGAGGAACTGAAGGATGCCTTCATTAAGAACTTCCAAGGAACTTGCAAGCGACTCTGCAATATAGAAGATTTAGAGCGTTGTGTCCAGAAGGAAGGCGAGTCAAGTCGCCATTGGATGAAAAGGGTGGCAGAAATAATACACTCCTCAGATAATATACCACCAAGCTCAGCCGTCCTGGTGATGGAGAAAAACTGCAAGTTTGAGCCGCTGATTCATAAGCTGGGTCGCATGAAGGATAAAGTCAAGAGCCTCAGCGAGGTGATGGCTGCGGCTAACAAATATGCCAGCTCAGACAAAACCAGAGACGCGTCAGACGGAGAAGAAGAGGAGGTTGCTGCAAAAGGAAAGAAAAACTCCAACAAGCCCCAGCAGCAGCAAACGAGCCACAACAACACGAGTCAAAACAAACGCAAAAGCGAAGATGGTCACTCAGGGCTCGTCGCCAATACGCGTGGAGGATTCAGAGGCCAGCGTGGAAGGGGTCGAGGATACGGCTCCCGTCCAATCAATATGCAAGAAGTTTTCAACCGGCCATGCGACCTTCATGCGACAGGTGATGGACGGCCAGCGGACCATACCAAGGCGCAATGCCATTATTACAAAAAGTGGAAAGAAGAGAGCCAACACAACGGGGGGAATTCCCATGAAGGAAACCCTAGTGCGGCTCATAACACAAACATTGGGCAGCACGGCGAGTAACCCCAGGCAGACGGGGCAGTATCACACAATAGTTATCGATACCTCCAAAAGAGAAGAGAAATTGAGCCGGAGAAGTCAGCAGGTGAACGCCGTGATACCAGCAACACCGCTTGGTTAAGGTGGTCGAATACGCGGTAACCTGGAGTCGCGACGACCACCCGCCACAGGTACGGGAACCTGGCAAGTTGGCACTGGTTGTGGCACCATACGTTGCAGGATACAAGCTGACCAAAGTGCTTATGGATGGAGGAAGCAGCATTAATATCTTGTACTACGATACTTTCCAGCGTCTAGGACTCAAGGATTCCAGCCTGCAGCCCACGTCAACAGTATTTCACGGCATTGTCCCAGGAAGGTCCGCACCCAGTGGGGAAAATAACCCTAGGGGTAACTTTTGGAACAGAAGAGAACTTTAGAAGTGAATTCCTAAGCTTCGAAGTGGTAAAATTCCAAAGCCCATATCACGCCTTGTTTGGAAGAACGGCCTTTGCTAAGTTTATGGCCAGGCCATGCTACGTGTACCTACAGTTGAAGATACCAGGACCAAAAGGGGTCATCACAGTGTACGGAGATAGAGAAAAAGCAATAGAATGTGAGAAAGGAGATGCGGCTTTCGCAGAATCCGCCTGTGCCGCGGAAGAACTAAAAGGTTATAAGTCGCAGGTGGACCCAAACGATATGAGTGTGGTTACCACGCCATCTGCCGAGCCACCAATGAAATTCAAAGCGGCCCAGGACACTAAGCAGATAAATCTTGTTCCTGGCGACTCATCCAAGCAAACTAGCATTGGAGCACACATGGAAGAAGAGCAGGAGAAGGCCCTCGTCGCTTTTCTCCAGGAAAATAAAGACATCTTCGCATGGAAGCCGTCAGATATGCCAGGGGTACCAAGAGAATTAGCAGAACATAGCCTCAAAGTGAACCCTGCGGCTAAACCAGTGAAGCAGCCACTACGGCGTTTTCATGATGACAGGAGAAAGGCAATAGGAGAGGAAATAGCTCGCTTGCTGGCTGCAGGATTCATCACAGAGGTATACCATCCGGAATGGGTGGCAAATCCAGTATTGGTTATGAAAAAGAACGGTACGTGGCGAATGTGCGTTGATTACACCAGTCTTAACAAAGCTTGTCCAAAGGATCCATTTGCTTTGCCAAGAATCGACCAAGTAATTGATTCAACTGCTGGGTGCGAGCTGTTATGCTTTTTGGACGCCTATTCAGGCTACCATCAAATCAAGATGAAGAGGAGGACCAAGAAAAGACGTCCTTCATCACACCCTTCGGAGCTTTTTGTTACGTCAGCATGCCCTTTGGGTTGAAGAACGCAGGTGCGACTTACCAAAGATGCATTCAGAATTGCTACATGAGCAAATAGGTCGCAACGTTCATGCCTACGTGGATGATATTGTGATTAAATCGCAAGTTAGCCAGGATCTTATTGTGATCTGGCAGAGACATTCACAAATCTCAGAAAATACAACATGAAGCTCAACCCCACAAAGTGCGTCTTTCGGAGTACCAGCAGGAAAGCTATTGGGATTCATAGTATCAGAAAGAGGCATTGAGGCCAATCCTGACAAGATAAAGGCCGTGATGGATCTCCAAAAGCCAGAAAAGATAAAAGATGTACAGCGGCTTACTGGTTGCGTAGCAGCTTTGAGTCGCTTTATATCAAGATTGGGAGAGAAAGCACTACCTTTGTACAGACTGTTGAAAAAATCAGACACCTTCGTTTGGGACGCAGAGGCCGACGAAGCTCTGACAGCCTTGAAACATCAATTGACAAATGCTCCAGTTCTGGCGGCTCCAAAATAAAGAGCCAATGCTACTATACATAGCGGCAAATTCCCGCGCTGTGAGTGCTGTCATGGTTGTGGAGAGACAAGAAACGGAAAGGAATACCCTGTCCAGAGACCAGTATACTACGTGAGCGAAGTCCTCACAGCTTCCAAACAGCGTTACCCACAGTGGCAGAAGTTGGTGTTTGGAGTGTTCATGGCGAGTCGCAAGCTGAAGCACTACTTCCAAGAGCATCCAATAACTGTGGTGAGTTCAGCACCATTGGCAGATATCATTCGTAATCGAGAAGCTACTGGAAGAGTCGCTAAGTGGGCGATCGAGTTGGGACCACATCACATCAGTTACGAGCCGCGCACATCAATTAAGTCGCAAGCCCTTGCAGATTTTATTAACGATTGGACAGAAATCCAAGTTGCTCCTAGCATGGCAGAAACCAAATACTGGACCATGCATTTTGATGGGTCAAGACAGTTGCAAGGCTCGGGGGCTGGAGTTGTTCTACATCTCCCAAGGGAGACAAGCTGCGGTATGTGTTACAGATACACTTCAACTGCACAAATAACGTGGCGGAGTACGAGGCACTGCTTCATGGTCTACGTATAGCAAAGGAGATGAACATCAGTCGTACGCTGTTTTGGCGATTCAGACTTGGTGGCACAGCAGGTCTCCGGAACGTGGGACAGCAAGGATGCGAACATGGCTGCATATAGAGAGAGGTGGACAGAATTGCTGGACATTTCACTGGATACCAAGTTGAACATATTGATCGGAGACAAAATGAAGCTGCGATGCCCTGTCTCGGCTTGGATCCAACAGACAGTCAGTCCCACCCAATGTTTTCCTGGATGAACTGCACAATCCATCAGTCAAACCTCCAGCAGAGATTGACATTGCAGAGCCAGAGGATGATTCAACTTTAGTCGCAGCCCTGCATGAACAGCCAGGATGGACAGAGCCATACATGGCATATTTAAGTCGCGGAGTGCTGCCGACGATGAAATTGAGGCGCGCAAAATCATACGACGATCAAAGGCCTATACAATCATCAACAACGAATTATACAAGCGCAGCGTATCAGGAGCATTCCAAAGATGTGTCTCACCAGAAGAGGGACGAAAAATCTTGCACGAAATTCATTCAGGCGATTGTGGCCATCATGCTTCGTCAAGATCTTTGGTGGCAAAGGCGTTCCGACATGGATTCTTCTGGTTAACAGCATTAGCAGACGCAGAGCAAATTGTCAGAGTGTGCGATGGATGTCAAAGATACGCTAGGCAAGATCATATGCCAGCCCAAGCACTTCGCACAATACCCATCACATGGCCTTTTGCCGTATGGGGTTTTGACATGGTAGGGCCTTTCAGACGGTCTTCAAACGGAAAAACTCACCTCTTAGTCATGGTGGACAAATTCACAAAGTGGATAGAAGCAGAACCTGTGGGAGATTGCGAGGCTGAAACAGCAGTCAAGTTCTTGAAGAAGGTCATATTCCGCTTCGGTTACCCCCATAGTATCATTACAGACAATGGGAGCAACACCTCTGAAGGGGCTACACAGATATTTTGCGCAGACAATGGGATAAGATTGGACCTCACGTCAGTAGCACACCCGCAGAGCAATGGACAAGCTGAGCGAGCTAACCAGGAAATTCTCCATGGAATTAAGCCGCGCCTTATTGAAAAGGTCGAAGCATCTCCAGGATGTTGGGTGGAAGAACTGCCAGCAGTACTGTGGAGCTTGAAACAACCCCTAACAGATCCACAGGATTTACACCATATTTCATGGTCTATGGAGCAGAAGCAGTCATGCCCAGCGATATCATACATGATTCACCAAGAGTTGCGGCTTACATCGAGACAGATAATGAGATAGCTCGGCAAGACTCGGTGGACACATTAGAAGAGGTTAGAGACTTGGCAGCATCAAGGTCAGCAGTATATCAACAAGACTTGCGACGCTATCATGCCAGACGCATCAAAACCCGCACCTTTCAAGAAGGCGACCTAGTACTGCGACTTAAACAAGATCACAAGGGAATGCATAAGCTGTCCTCTCCATGGGAAGGACCCTACATCATCAGCAAGAAGCTAAACAATGGGTCGTACTACCTGCTGGATGTAAGGGAAGAAAGCAGCGAACGCCATGATTTCGAGGATCGTCTCGAGGCACCTCGCCCTTGGAACGTCGCACACCTGCGACCGTACTATACATAAGAAAAGGCTAATCAGAGCCAAGCATCATCCTTTCCAGCTTTATAGCTGAGTATCATCACAGCCACTCAGGGCTAGAACTTCAACTTTGGTCGCCACCTAGGCGCGACCTATGCAACATCTGATCGCCACCCAGGCGCGATCGACCCTTGTATCAGAAACCGGCTGCCACCTAGGCGCGGCCGTAAACTTTGTATCATCTCTGGTCGCCACCTAG
Organism: Poa pratensis; assembly: GCA_947311845.1. Taxonomy (NCBI): domain Eukaryota; kingdom Viridiplantae; phylum Streptophyta; class Magnoliopsida; order Poales; family Poaceae; genus Poa; species Poa pratensis. The sequence goes on from CAMZMU010000068.1 coordinate 23,871,609, forward strand.
GCGCGACCGACCCCATGTATCACCATGGATCGCCACCTACGCGCGATCCAACCCTATGTATAACACTCGGTTGCCACCTAGGCGCGACCTTATGTGTCATCATAATCAAAGCTTATCATAGCTTAGCCTATCATGGCAATATCATTATGTTTCTTGGGGTCTTTGTTACCCTGAAACAGCCGATTTATTGGCAATTATCAAATTTACCTTAAGTTGGATTGCTACTCGCATTATGTGGCCAAAGTACTGGGGTGTGGCGTCAATCGAGCTTGATTGCCTATCATGGCCGCTCTCGACCCTGAACACACATATTCCTAGGAAATACTGAGTCGCGCGAGTGCCCACTTAAGGATTCAGATGGCCTAACTAGAGGTCGATGTACTGCTTATAGTACGGCAACACCAATTACAATTACTTGTAACTTAACAATTGTTTTATTCATGATATCAAGTTACAGGTGATGACCTTCAGAGTTCTCTGAGAAGAATTGAGATGATTACCACATAATCCTCTCAATCCTTGGGGGCTATATCATATTATCATCAAAAATTTGAAGATAGATCGTCATCAAGTTCTGAAGCTATCAGGATACTCTAACAAAGAAGCTCACGAAGTCAGATGATCTTCCAGGTGCGAGTCAAGGCCAAACTTGCACAATTATAAGTCGCGAAACAAGGAAAAGCGCGGCCTAAGCATTCAAGATCAAGAAATACTATGAAGTTCAGGCCACGCTTGGGGGCTAATGTCGGGGGAATACTTTCTGGATTAACCCGCGGCCCAGTGCGACTTAACTTACTCGCACGGACGAAGGCCCACTTGGGAGCAAGCCCAATATTGAACCGCCATAAGGGGAAAGATCTAGAAGACATATCCCGGAGGACGTGAAGACCAAGTAGTCTCCGAGTAGGCCTCTGTGGATGTATTCCTTATGGGGAAGTTTCCTTTTGTAACCTAGCGAGCCTCTGTGTATATAAAGAGGACTCGCAGGACTTAGAGCGGGTCAAGCTATCAAGCCCCAAACCCTAGCTCATACGGCGAGTACCAGATCGGATCGCCTCCATTGTAACACCTCGATTATCATATCAATACCAATCTAGGGTAGGCAGGAAGTAGGTCTTTTACCTCACATTGAGGGGGCCGAACCTGGGTAAATCTGTGTTGATCTTTGTTCCTGCGATCCCAAGCTCGGAGATGCTTGACTCGCAAATCCCACACCTACGAAGTCATCTATGACACCTGACGTGACAAACCCACGACACCAGGTAGGGGCCTGAGGCGCTGTTCAACCTCTTCGACCTCTCCGCAACCATGGCTGACACGCGAGCAGAGCGCCTCGCCCGGCGGATGTCCGCAGGGACAACACCGAGCCCGCCACCAACACACCCGCGTGGCTGCCCACGCGCCAACCACGCTTCGGAGCGCAACGCCGAGCCGCACGTTGACACCCTGAAGACGACGGTGGAAACGGAGCGGCAATGACGGCGGCAAACGACACGATGGCGAGGGAGCTTCCTCCCAGCACCCCGTTACAGCGCAGAGCGCCTCACGCAGAGCCGGGTGCGCCAGTCCAGCCACTGCACTACTCATGGCGCAGGAGCTGCTGCGCTACCGCCTCACGCAGGCGGGCCACGACAACTGGCTCGGGCGCCTCGAGGAGCTCATCAACGCCGCCGCCGTGCCTGCCGCCCCTGCTCCAACGCCAGCACCC